>WBMW01000788.1:1103196-1125701 GCA_013396635.1 Penelope pileata
CTGCCGGCGTGGCCCGGTGGCAGCGCCTCCAGCCCGGCTCTACATTCCGCCTCGGGCGGGAATGAAGCCGGAGCGTGCCCGGCCCCGCGAGCCCCGGCCCTGCTGGGGGGGCTCGGCCTCACACACTGGGCAGCTTCTCCCCTGAGCGCCCCGCACCTGGCTGGGGCCCAGCCCGGACCGCCCGCTGCACCGAGCGTTGGAGAGCAACGGGCGATGCTCGAAATAGCTGCCCAGACACAACCCGCTTAAAGCAGTTACATAAGAAGGAAAGCAGAGCTATACGTCTCTTTCCTAACTGGCTGCGGCAGCAAGAGGCATGCACAGACCTGATCTTCAGAGCCCACTTCTCACACGGCCAACAAAGCTCTCAGCACAGGGCTGACCCGCTAACCAGCTGCAGCCAAGCCCCACAGCAGTGCCCCCACCTTCCCCTCTGCACAGCATTACTGTGGGCCTCCTCAGCCACCAGGCTGTGTGGTGGTTGGGTTTTGTCACAATTTGACCAGAAGGTGCCTGAAAATAAGCACTAGGGAGAGAGTTGCAGATGGACAGGAAGGCAGTGCGATGTACAATTGTGCTTCCTTAGGGAGTCTGGAGGAAAAAACAGTTTTCACTTGCACAAAAAGTAAAGAGATAGGCAAGCCTAACAACTAAAAGTAGTAGGAAGTCCTGCTGAAGGTATGGAGTTGCTTTGTATGGGTCACGTGGGCTTCTGAGCCAGCAGAAATTGCGTTTACCTGCAGCCAGGGGAAGGCGGGGGTGAGACGAGGAAGTGGCTCTGCTCTAACTGTACGAGGAAAGTGCGCTCTCAACACATGCGCACACGCTGTGCTGCCTTCAGTCAGGCTGGATCGATCGCTCTGGAGGAAACGTGACTCCACGCCACAAGGTTAGCTCAGCCCGTCACTGCACAAAGTCTTGTTGGAACAGAGACAGGAATCCAGAGTGCCCTCGTGCAATGTGTCCAGACTGTAAGTTTTCCCTAAATATAAAGTCAGCTCAGTAGATACTATCGCAGTTTGCTAGGCCAGAGTCATCTGAGTAGGGGAAGAAAAGGGTAGGAGTGCAGGAATACCAGGAAGATCAAGCTGCACAGATATAAATCATTACCTTTGTTCCTTTCTTCACAAAAGGGCTGTCTAAACTAGTCTGAAGTACTATTGATAGGCACTATTCTGCCCAGGTGGGGACAAAACCAAACAGAATTCCCTACCTGGTTACTATTGCAAAATAACTTACTACTGAAACTTAAAGAAAACTGCATTAATTCAGATGTCTTCTGTCTGTCCAACCTCCGTGTTTGTTTTTCAAATTCTGAATGTAAAAAATTTTTTGTGCAAAACATACTTTACTAAGTCTTTATGACTTATTTTATCTGAATCTCAGAGCACTATGTTGAAACACAGCACAGCCCTTGTCACATGTTGAGCCGTGTTTCTAGAAGAGCTGCATCAGCCTGGTCTGATAAATCCCTCCCACCACAGCAAACTTGATGGATTGGTAGATTCTTTCAAGCCAGTTTTGGATCTCTGAAAAATGCCTTACATTAGCACATCCACATGCATTCACAGCACTTCTGTTTAAAGAATGGCCTTATTCAGGATCACCTTAGAGCTGCAGTCCTCACATGTAATCCCATTCCTAAACAATGTCACGTCTGCCTACTTCAGTAACATGCTCATACCTCTTCATACTCTGTTACCATGGAGAAACAAAACAGCTAACAGCTTTGAGGCATATCAAGAGCTTACTTACCCTGAAGTATTCAAACCTGTGTATAAAGGTTCAAGTACATAAACTAAAAATTATACCAGCCTGAAAAGTGGTGTTTTTGTTGTTTCAAAAGCTGCCAAGGCTAACTGTTTATTAAGCCATAAGGAAGGCTGAAGTTCTTAAGAAAAAGGATATTAATTCTTACAGTAGTAGTAAAGGTACTATCTAGCAACATGTAATTACTCTGTCAAACAGTAGCCAAGTGTAGCGGGACCTTGTTTTCTGACCAGAGTATGTTGCTGTCCATTATTAGCAAAGCAAGAAATTTCAGTTGATTTTTCAGACGCCAGGTGATTTAGCTGTGGTAAGAACAGCATTTCATATAAAGCTAAGTCCATATAATACACACAAAACTGAAAGAGATGTGTAACCTTGACTGCCTCTCAGTCTAAAATGCAAATTTTTTAGCTCTTTAAGTATATTTCTTACACATTTGCTTCTGGGAAAACCTCTCTAAGATAGCTAACTTGTCCTCCTTGAGTTCTAGGTTTAACTTCCCTATCCATACTTTAAAAGAGGAAAGTTAAGGGGATACAGTCTCCTCCTTGTTGTACCCTCTCTTATTTCAGCATTTCCTAGATCATGCAAATACCACCCACGTAAAATTAGTGCTTGTTAATGCAAGTTCTGGAACAAGAAAGTTCTAGAGGAAAGCTGTCATTTGTGATGCTGCTACTTGTATAACAACAGCCATATGAAAAATGTAATATTAATGCTGAAAACCACAGATTTCCTCTAGTAAAGTTGCCCTTTCTTTGGTCTCAAAATGTATGAAAACCAAGTCTTCCTTTATTTAAAAATAAATGCCCGTATAAAAATATATGCCCGTAAATAACAGATACAATTCCTTGCACTTTATTTGTCATAAAACATTTTCTTCATAACTGTGTTACCTTCTAAGTTTGGACAGTTAGAAACTCTTTTCCTCTCCAAAAAACTCTTCCCCTCTTAAGTTTAATTTGAGTTTCTCCCATCCTGGGGTTCCATCCTTTAACAGATCAGTGATTCTAATTTATCTTATTTTTGTTTGCACTTCTTTAGATATTAATTAGATGGTCTCCTACGCTCATCCCTAACATTCATTCCATTGTTTACCCTTAGTCCTTCCAAATTCCTCTTTTCCTGTTTGCCAAGAGCACTGACAAAGGGATGGCAATCCTCCCAAGGAGCGACAAAATGAGCAGGTTTTAAAGTGGGGATCTGACAATCTCAGGGATCCCATCCCAGATGGTCTTCTCTATGCTTGATTTTGAGAATGCATCAAACATTTTGAGAATGTTCACAGGGACATCTAGCGCAGCTGTACCAGCTGCTGTGAGGACCAGTTTGTCATCTTCAGGCTGGTGCTATGTTGGAGGTAATCTATGCAAGCCTACATTATACAAAGCACACCGCTCATCAAATAATGATAATTCCCCATAGATAGGACAGCAGTTTGTACCTTTCCTTTCACCTTCAGTATTGCAGGAAGACCCACACATTTTTCGTTGCTTAGCTTTGTCCTTCTTCGACTGTTCTTCTCATGCTTTACCCTACTTTTGACCATCCCAATACACTCCTGGTCTCTTCTGAATGTCCTCAACCCATCTACCCTCAATTAACACTGCCTTCAGAGTTCCACATTCAACACACCATTACTTTAAAAGAGAACATCTTTCTCAAAATACTCTGCTGCCTTTTATGATAGCAGGGAGCACGTGGAGCAAGTCTTTCTCCCTTTTCATCTCTCCTCATGAAATCCTCATTAATCATTATTACAGCCAGTCATAAATTCAGACTTATTTTAAAATTACTAATTTGTCACAAGCGGAGCTGCAAGCTAATCAGTTCTGATTTTTTCTCAGCCAAAAAAAAAAAAAATCCTATGTATCTATCTAAATAGAGCCTATCTGTAGAGATTACCAGGAGGTTTGGAGCCTGCTTTGAGAAATACTACTACACACTTGCCCTGTTCTCCTTTTCCATTGACGTTCACTACTGCTGTCAGAATCAGGATGCTGAACTAGACTGATCTTACCTTGTACTATCTATAGTCTCTTCATGATAGTTTAATACCCAATGAGGTCCAACTCATCCCAAAAACAGAAAGGCTATTTGCTGTAATGAGACCTATTAGATCCTTATTTCACACCTAAGGATGTTTAGTGCCTGATTACAGCTAGAGCCAGCAGTGTTCAAGGGGTTGAAATTCAGGTTTCTGACATTGGCTTGGTTAGCCCGTTCCTCCCTGGTAGCATGTCTCTCATTACACTTCTGCATAGCGCTCCCCTTTCTGCCACAGGGCTCTTTGGGCCTTCAGGTGGTTTTTCAGTCAAGGTACAAAACAGAGGTTCGTTTTAAGATCCTGATGGGATTTTGTTTTTCCTGTGCTAGGCTTAGATGAGGGTCTGTTTATGTAATATTCGAGCAGTCCCACCAAGCAGAATGAAGGGGTGCAAAATTGTCCTGGGACCACCAGCTGCCCCTCAGTGGTCTTTTCAGATATGCTGGCTCTCTACCCTCATCCCTGCAGCATGAATCCACAAAGAGCAAAAGGTTGAAAATGTAAGAGAAGTAGCGATATGAAACAAGAAATAAGGCTGTGTTTGTCATAAATAACAAGGAACTGCTCCTCAGCATCAGCAGGAACACTTCACATTAACTAAAGAATGTTAATTTTCATCACAGAAATTAACCCCAACCCATGCCTGTCACCCTTCCAAGTTCAAGAACCCACATACCCTGCAGAGACAAGAATTTACTTTCCCCATTTTGAAGGGGTAGCTTCTCTACAAGAACACACACCAAAAAAACCACCACCACATAAAAAACAGCTCACATACATGAAGAGACATATGGTCAATGCACATAACTAGAACTATGGGATCTCAGATGCAAGAACTGTAAGCGGGACAACTCAATTGGCAGCCAGACCAGTTCTTGCCTGATGCAACTTGAACAGAGAATTCTGTTCAAGTTCACTATTTTTCAAATGAGAAAAACCCCACGTTGATTGTTCCAGTGACTATCTTCTTGGGTTTTTCTTCCCTTCCTCCTCTGTCTCCATCCCTTATGTTTTGCATGCCCTATCTTTGACTCACTACATTCTTCACTTCTAGAAGAATTTTTCTCTTAATACACCTTTCTCCTTCCCTGAGAAGGGGAACCAGCCAAACCTTTTGCAGCATCTGAGCATCGTGAGGTGTTAGGCCACCTACTCTCTTTCCCCATCAGCACCCCAACTCAGAAATAATGTCTTTTACAGGTGTTACTAAACAAACCCACATGAAAACTCTAAAGCCTAAAGAATACTGCATGCTAACAAAAGTTACTACCACAGTCCAACCACATACATTAAATCTGCAAAAAGCAAAGAATAGTAAGCAACCTGTTTTTGAATATTCATTAACCCATGTTAGCGGGCTTTCAATATCCCAGCAACAGGAAGTTCTGTTTTTTTCTTCCTGAAGCTGTTGGTTGCTTTGCTTTTAAGTTCTACAGCCTTAGGAGACATACACGAAGGCAGAGGCCGTTCTCTGAAGCTTCTCCCCAGAACTGTTTCCTACATAGGAAATGTGCCTAATTAGTGTTGACTGGGGGGAGGAGGTGGAAGTAGCTGGATGCTGAGGAGTTTTCTCTCTCCAGGCACTTCTCTGGCATTCCTACAAGACTGATGCAACAACATCCTGAGGTTTGCTGAGGTCAAAAGCATCAGAAATCAACAGGGAAAGTGCAAAACTGCCTTTCCCCCAGAATCCTGGCCTCACATCTCTCCACTCCTACCTTTGGAAGCAGCACCCTAAAGCCTGGCTGCTTGTCTGTTACAGCCCAGAACAGACCAGCACAGAAGGATAAGAAGGAACATTCAGCATAAGCGTGGAAAGATGGAAACAACCTTCTCCTTTCCACCTTCCCCTCTCCAGTCATACATGCATTGACTCAGAAAGCCACGTAAACATCTAATTATGCACAAGGAAGCAACACGCAAGCACTAGTGACATGGAATTTTTGGAACATACACTATATCATCTTTAAGTCAAGAAGTATAAAGGAGTGAGAGATTAGGTTTATTTTTTTGTTTTTTAAAGGAAATTGAATTCTATCCAATCAAGTTTACCTCATTGAGAAACGTTACTCAGAAAAAACAGTCTGGATCAGGACAACTTTTCATACTGTTCTCTAACTTACTCCGCTGGAGCAAACCTGCTCTACTTTCCTTTATTTCCAGGACGCAGAAAAATAGCATTATTTCATATGACAAACTAGCAGCCACAGAGACTCTTCTGTCAAGCCAATAAAAGTTCCTGCTAGCAAACAGCTCCAGGGAATTCCCTAGAAAAGCACCAACAAGCCCCCTGCCAGCCCTCTCTGTCCCTCCCACCGGCCATAGAAGGAAAGAAGGAAGGCACTGCCCTGACCTTGCTGCTCCTCAATCATGCTCCAGGCAGCCCAAGCAGCACTCCACAGCTGGGACAGCCCCACCAAAGGTGTTATAGCCCTCAGCCAGGTGCCCCCTCTGCTGCAGCTTTAAAGGAACAGCACCACAAAAGGGAGGAAAAGGAGATTTCCAGAGGCCTTTTTTTTTTTTATTTTTGGTAAAGTAGCTAATCCAATAATTAAGAAGCTCCTGAACTCCCCAGTTAAAATTTTCTCATGTCAATCACAAAGCAAAGCAGCTTTTTAAATAACATCAGACCAGTATCTTTTGTGCAGTGCCCTGAATTATCAGTGTTTACAATCCATGGCTCTCTCTGACGGCTTTTCCTATGTCCTGGGACCCCTGCAACTCTGCTGAGTTCATTGCAGGGTCAGGGCCTAAATGAGATTCTGGATTTTATGAGTTCTTTTTTGGACAAAAGAGAACAGAACTGCTTGGCAATGGCTCTGTGAGACAAGGCATCGGCACTTGTTTTTGCACCTCCTGCCCTCTCTGCTCACCAGCAAAGCCAGAGATCACCAACAGCCACGATTAAAACAAAGCCAACTAAATAAGAAGCAAGGTGAGCACAGCATGCTGGTCACTTCAAGGAACTGCTTCAGCAATCCTATTATCATAGACAGGACAGCGTTTCTGCAATAAAACAAGAGCTGGTTGCTAAGGGGCAGTACCGTGCTTGTCATTTACAAACATTTTCAAACTCAAAACTTAAAATCAAAAGGAAAAATGGAAAGAATATAACACACTCCAAGTACAGCTCTTGCACCATCAAAACAGAGAAGAATCTGAATGTCCACAAATAATCTAGTTTTTTTTTTTTTTTTTGCCAATATATTTCACACGGAAAAGGTTCAGCTACGCTAGCTACGGGCAGCACTGTGAAATTCTAATACAGGGACACATAAAAGGCAGTTAAGAATAAAAATAATACATAAAAAAGCCCTCATGAAAGATTAGAAGAAGTACATGAGAGAATAGTTAATGTTATAACTGATCAATTTTAAATGATACGAGTGCCCAGTGTTCAGATGGCAAATCTTTAAATGAATGTTTAAAACCAACTTTTTTCCTTAATCCTCTATTTCTTCCCTAGGCCCACTAGGGAGAAGCTGGACTCATCACAAATTGCTAGTTATAACTTTCTCTATATTCACTCCCCTGTTTGTATTTCAAATACTTTCATATACTTCAAATACTTCAAGTTTATTCTAATTCTAGAGAATTTCGCTTTGCTGAAATGCCTGCCTTGTACCTGACACGCACGGGCAGTGGATCACAGACTGTGGCAGCCCACTTGAAATGAGCTGAAGATCTCAGGCTGCTTCCAAGTGAACAAGGGCTGCTTTGAAGCGTGATATCCCAGATAACTCCCAAACTGACAGCCAGAGGGTAAAGTGAACAGACGTGGGTCTTGATCCTTTTTTCCACAGAAGACAATTTGGATACAGAGGTGCAAGTTGTATAATACTGAATCATAAAATCACAGGACCATAGAACCGTAGAGTGGCTTGGGTTGGAGGGGACCTTAAAGATCATCTAGTTCCAAACCCTGCTGTGGGCAGTGCTGCCACCCACTCGAGCAGGCTGCCCAGGGCCCCTTCCAGCCCGGCATTGAACGCCTGGGATGGGACACCCACAGCTTTTCTGGGCAGTCAGTTCCAGTGCCTCACCACTCTCTGAGCGGAGAGTTTCCTCCTGGCTGAATGAGCTGTCAGCAACCTCATGCTGGTGTATTAGAGAGTGCTTTCTTGGGAGATACCCAGAACACATTTGAGTGAAACAGTATAAAAAAAACACTGAATAAATACCAGTGATAAACACCTTGCTCTTCCAGAGTGTCTTCTGGATCTTAATTTTTTTTTTTTAATTTTAAATACACCTTACTTCTTTGGTCAAGTTTATTAAAGTAATTTATTGCCACTTCTCCTGGAAACTATTAAGACATTTTCCTATTCTAGAATATAACAAAAATGNTGGACTCATCACAAAAGCCAACAGGTTTTTTAACTCCATAGTAACCAGCCCTAGCGATCCCTGCCCAAGTTCTTAGGCTAGACAATAGAAGCGCTTGTGCTTAATGCCATGCTTTAGCAACCAGCAATAGATCAGAAACCAGCTTTAGGCAATTTGGTCTATTGTTTATTTGAACAACCTTATTATGAGGAGATGGAGATTTTTCTGGTAATATTTCCTTTTGTTTTTTCANACCTTAAAGATCATCTAGTTCCAAACCCTGCTGTGGGCAGTGCTGCCACCCACTCGAGCAGGCTGCCCAGGGCCCCTTCCAGCCCGGCATTGAACGCCTGGGATGGGACACCCACAGCTTTTCTGGGCAGTCAGTTCCAGTGCCTCACCACTCTCTGAGCGGAGAGTTTCCTCCTGGCTGAATGAGCTGTCAGCAACCTCATGCTGGTGTATTAGAGAGTGCTTTCTTGGGAGATACCCAGAACACATTTGAGTGAAACAGTATAAAAAAACCACTGAATAAATACCAGTGATAAACACCTTGCTCTTCCAGAGTGTCTTCTGGATCTTAATTTTTTTTTTTTAATTTTAAATACACCTTACTTCTTTGGTCAAGTTTATTAAAGTAATTTATTGCCACTTCTCCTGGAAACTATTAAGACATTTTCCTATTCTAGAATATAACAAAAATGAGAGAATTCCTTAAAATTAAGAAAAGGAAAATTGTGGAACACAGGATTTTAATTTGCAATTAAGTTTCTTGTTGTCTGTTGTGGGGCACCAAGATCTCTTAAAACACAAATAGCCTATATTTTAAAATAAAAACAATTTAAAATGGCTAACAGTATATTATTTCTCCCCTTCTACCCTTTAGTTATGTTTGAAACCACATTTGTAATTGTAAAGTATACTTTTTCAGTATTTTTAAGTCTGATGTTTTATCTGAATTGGAAATTGCATTTGATTCCAGTCTTCCTTTTTTTTTTTTTTTTTCTTTTTTCTTTTTTCTAGTCTTTACTGTGGCTGCATCTGCTGAAAGTGGGGGTGGAGAGAGGGAGAAGTGTGATTTACACTGATGGAGCTTGCTGCTGAACTCACTGGTATTACTTGTCTGAGGTAAAGCTAAGCTTATATATACACCTTATGGCTGGGATTGAATATATGCCTCAAGACTGGGACTTTTCCATTAGCCATTTTGGTCTGCTGATATTTTCCATCACTCTTTTCAGTGTTATTTATTTATTTTTTCCCCAAAACTTAAAGCTCCTTTTTGTATCATGCTAACAAATACAACCTTTCTGCCTAATTTTCTATATTCAGTTTTTCTTTCATCCTTTTGTTTTCTGATGCTTCTGTTTTCAAGCATTTGACTGTTTTCTCATTTCTGTTCTTCATTTTTGTTCTATTTTGAAATTCTCTCATACAGGTTTTATTCTAATTCTTCTTCTACTATTTGCTTCACAGATCTTTTCTCCTCCCAGTGCATATTATCTGTCTTTCTCAAGAGGTAACGCATACACTGTCCCTCCAGCTTTCAGATATTAGCGCCTTTATTCTTGATTTCCAAGTGGCAGTACAAGTGATTGATTCCATGTAATTATTTGTGATCACCAAGCTGACAAAAAAGAGCCTTACAAGCAAGGTTCACCTGTGAAAACTTACACTTGGCATAAAGTCATCTCTTAACTGCTGCACTCTACCAGATTATTGAAGGTTGTTGTTGGGAGGATGGGGAAAAGAGTATGGAGATTACTACCGTAAAAGCAGAACACATCTTCCTGAATTCAAGAACCAATGGGTTGCTGTTGGTGGCACTGGCTCTTTCATAACCAACCATGCCTTATGCAGATCCAAATGCCAGGCTTGGAGCCTTGAGTGTTCTGTGAATTTATGGAACAGGCTTTGTTTTGTTTTGTTTTGTTTTGTTTTCCCCTTTGTAAGTTTGATATTACTGAAGATTGTCCCTACTGTTAAAAATGAGATGGGTATTTATTTCTTCTGAAGTCTGGAATCAGAGATTCTCCTGTGTGTTTCTCATTTCTCAAGTCTATAGGGAAGACAATAGCTCTGGGCTGATAACTTTATGCATTCATATTTTATGGCAGTGAATGTAAGCTGGAAAGCGATAAAAACAGAGCTCTAAAAAACAGCTTCTTCCTTCTACTGTTGAAGCAAAGTAATCCCACAAAGACAGAAAACCTCTTGTAGCCCTGCCTGGGACTGTTCTATTTACTGAGGAGGTCTTCAGTCACTCTGGAAACCAAACTACTGAAAATATGCTGAAAATTTTGGCTGCTAGAATTGTTTAGGAGAAAAGAGATTCTCAGACGTCTAAAATTTTAGATCAGAAGAATCATGTGGATCTCCATGGCTACCAGATCAGTTTGTGAGCACTCTGGCAGGTTCCTGGTAGCCATTTTGGAAACTTTCATATCTAAACTGCTTAGCCATGCAGGCTTGCTAGCGAGACCAAGGCTGTACATACTTGGCCCTCAGTCAAAAGGGAGGACATGTCACTGCACCACCTTGCTATCTGACCTCGTTAAATTTGCTGGTGTCAGGTTTAAAGATCAACAAGATGGTCCATCAGTGTTTTGTGACCTGGCAATCGTGGCCTTGCCTACATCTTTGTGCAGTCTGGACTTCTAGTGTGCGAATATTTCACTATGGGAAAATGGAGAAGTGGTTGTGCCACTGAAGGGCAGGCTCCAAGGATGTGTCTGCTTTCAGGGTCATCTCCGAGTCTTTACAGAGACATAGAGGACACAAAACGATAACCTTCTCAAAAGGCTCAGCACTTGGGTACGCCGTCTGCCCTAGATCCCACATTCCTCCCACATGCCTCCCTTTGTGCTATGTGCTCTACATTTTCTTGTTTCTGTGGCTACAAGTTAAGCTCAGCTTCACTTCTTGAATACTGAATGTTAGTCTCTCTTTAATCATGTGCCTTTAACATGTCTTGGATGTTCTACACTGTATCTAAAGAGACATACTACTTGCAAAGAGGGTAGAGAGAGAGGTACAAATGCTAACTCAGAGATGTTACAAAACACACGGCACTAACACTACATTCTCAGCCCACATGCAATGGAAATTTATTTTTTTTTTCAGGTAAGAAAAAGTAATTTTTTTGAGGTTTGGTCTTAGTCATGTAAATAATTACAGATGGAAAATCACATGTTAATGTTAGAAAACTGGGGGTTAAAAGACTTATCCAGGGTCCCAACTGAGGTCTGGTAACAGAGAAACAGCACTTAATAATTTAACTGAGAGATTCTGCCTAGTTTAGCCACAGAAGTACAAGTGCTCATTGTCCCAGCAGCTGCAGTGCTTGAGAAGTGACAAAACAGATGTGTGATCACTCCTGGATCACAGCTTAGTTTATCAATTTAGAGGATTAAATATGCTGTGCTTTGCTCAACAGCCAGGGAGAGGTGAAAGAAGGTAGAAGGAGATATATCGAGGACATCCATACCCATTCCTACCTGATTCTTCTATTACAGAGGGAGAGATGGCAGCTGGCAGTGGAAGGTAAGGTTACTAAGCATTGCTTCAAACCACTGCAGCAAGTTTGGTCTTCAGGCTTCCAGATGTGTGGATTAGTTAAAGAACTACTCTCCCTCTCAGACTCTGTGCTTGGCTGGTAAACTTATACTGGCAGTAACTATACCTCTCAAGGTGGTGATGATGTGTACAGCAACACCAATAAATATTGCTGTGTCATGGGAGTATGTATAAAATGGAGCAAAGATATGTTCTGATTATGTACCTCAATGAGCAATTCTAAGAAAATAACTATCTCATGCTGTAAGTGATACCACTTTTAGGTTTATTTACAGTTATCCTATTTCTGATGGTAAACCGTGGTCCTAATGGCATAAAACTGGGAAGAGGTCACCAGTCTAGGGTTTGCTGATCCTCAGTTTAAGATGGATTATTAAACTTTCCACTTTGTAAAGTTCAGTTAGCAGTTGAACTTGAAACTTGGGCATATATTATTAGCTCATTTTCACTGTCCTGCATGATCGTAGTCATAACTTCCTTAAGGGAGCAGGGAATTGATCACAGCTATCCTAATACTGCAAATCTTCACATTTTGGAGTAGTCATACACACCAATGACCACTGTGCCTGTTCAGCAACAGCGGCTTAGGCAGCTGTCGCTCCCTGCATTCTGTGCAAGTATTTATGTGGCTATTCAGCAAATGAGAACTCATCTCATGGAGAAATAACCCATTAGCATTTTAGCATCTATTTGTTTTTCCTGGGCTATTTTTCAGGTTGTTTGTCATTTCCCTGATGTGGTTCACTGCACTGCCCCATAACTGCTTAAGTGATCCAGCAGTGAATGCCCAATCCTAAGATAGTTTAAAAGGCTCTATCAGGATATTTAAGTGCCTCTTACTGTTAAGTCTCTATTATCTGCATCTACCTGCTGTATCTAGTAGAATCAATTTAATTTGTTGCAGTTTTCCGTGCTCCTTAGGGAATCATGTCTTCCTTTGCAAGCATGCACCTCTGCCTTGCAGGTACCAACTAGCTATTTCACTCCAACTGTCCAAATGTTTTAACATAATAAAGTTATATTTGAAAGCAATTTCCACCACATGCTGTTAAAGGTATGCAAAATCTATTTCAGAGATGAAAAGGGGTTCATGTGTCCAAAAATAGCTTCTTTTTTTTCCCCAGCTCTGTCATCTAGTCTAATAAATGATGATGCTTCACCTTTCAAGCCCTTCTTTTGCTTCCTCTGTGGGTCTCTATGTGAACGGAGTGTGACTGAAGCTAGTTCAGGATGGCAGACACCTGAGTTAGAAGAAAGCAAGCCAGTGATGGACCAAATGTCCCTTCTACCCACTGATGGAGGATTGTGTCCAAAGACCCAGGACAGTGCTTGGTGGCAGGTATGAGTTCCCTCAACCCCAGTCAGTTGTTCTTACACTGCCCCTTCTGCTTCAATGGCCTGGCTACCACAACAGCAAAATAGGGTAATTTTTTTTTAAATCCGAATGTGTTTCCTGCTCAGGTCCTATGATGGCTGTGCCCTGAGGCATGGCAGAGTACACAGTACAAAAGCAGGTCTGCCTCTGCTTGCCCTAGCACAGTGCCACTGAAAGCTCCTGGCCAATCCTAAGTATTTGTTATTTCTCTCAGCTTGAGTTACTGTGTCTAAGTGGTTCAGTAGACAAATGCTTTCTATTTCTAGATTCATGATAGATCTAAATAGCTACAATGACATAATTTAAAAGTGCAAGTGCAGTTTTCCTGTTCCCTAGGATGAAGAATACAGCAAAATGTCAGCTCTTCCTGGTAAAATTGGCTGAACTTCAGCTTTTGACACTGTAACAGTCTATTGTGGTATGACTATTTTACATTCATAGCCAGCATGCAAAGTCTCTGAGCACAGATTAGATTTTCATTAATACAGTTATCTATCTTTTGACCACAGTGCATCAAACTCCCCTATTACTCATGAGGGAATCAAATAGGAGTTCAATTTCTTTCTTATTCTAACGGTAGAGATAATATTCATAGGAAGTGTCTTAGTTCTGCTCTATTTTTCCCCTTCTTACAGCAGCAAAGTATATTTTTATTTTGAACTGACTTTCATCTCACAATTGCAACTCTGTACAGGAAAGTTTACAGAACATATTCTGTGCAGTAAGTATCTCTAGTTGGGTTGTACGTAACATCATTTAAATATGGAAATGAATTTAATTTCTGCAAAATTGAGGCTTATTTTTAAGTAATAAGAAAATGCCAGGAGCTTGGAAAAATCAAGCTGACCATGCAATTAGACCTCCGAATAATAATAATAAAAAAAGGCAATCACTGAGATGAATGAGCTTTGAGATGATGCTTGTGCTACAAAATTAGCTTTAATCCTGTGCCATTTGTATCAGTGGAAATGAATAAATTGTGAATCAAATTAAGAACAATCCCACAGACCTCAACCTTATTCCCACCAAAATTCTGAAGTTGACATGAGCAGGCAGAGGGGCAGACTTGTGAAGTGAAATCCTAAACACATTAAGTTACTGTGACTTGTTATGATTTTCTCCCTTACTCTCCTACTGTAGATTTGAAAGAAGAATGCTACATAAATTCTCAAAACATTATCTTCACAAGCAGATGGTCTAGATTTTTTTTTTAATAAATGAAAACTTGCATTCTGAAGAAAACTGAAAAATTTTAAGTGCTTAAATTGATGGGTTTTCTTAGATTCATTTTGCTTTTGATTATTACTAACCTAGTGAATACAACAATACATCCCTGCCTAAATAAACTTATCAAAAGATCTAAAAGAAAGTAGTTCTACTACTCATAAACTAGGAAGGTGTTACTGAGTATTAATATCATACTTCATCTCAATAAAGTGCCATATGTGATCATTTAGATGTGTAACCTTAGTTCTTTCTCTGAGAGCCGTATTGTGGCTGATGGCTTGGCAATATACACTTTGGGCCTATTTACTCAAGCTGTGGCCTTTACATCCTTAAATTGAATGTTATCATGTAACAAACAATGGATTAAGAGCTTTTTAAAAGGCTAGATTCACCGTATTGCTAGCACAAACATAATTAAAGTGTTCAATATTCTCATTCAATTTTGATTGTCCAAATGTCCATCAGAAACCTATGATTTTCTCTCTTTTTCTCATATATGTCTATTTTTACACAGCTTCTAGAGGACTACATTATTAGGGGGCCTCCCTGAAATATTAAATTACAATAAAAGAGTGTCTCCCTCCTTTAAGAACACAAAACCAAACTTTCCAGGTCAGATCAAAGGTCATTCTCTTTGAGCATCTCTCTTCTACTGTGGTCTAAAACAGGTTTTTTGTAGAGAACAAGGTGAATGGCTATCTTGAATAATCTCTCTCGGCCTCCTACAAATGGCTCAAAGACTTCCTGAGCTAGACGCATTAAGAAGTGTTTCCATATATTCATCTATTCATGGATTTTTCTTCCTAAGTAGGTTAATGCAGTGATTTAATAGTATTTTATTTGGGGATATTTTGGTATGTTATTGAAACATGTGAAGGACTTTGTCGACAGAAACAAAGAAACAAAAAACAGAGTTTGTGTTCATCTGGGGCTGCCAGTGCCATCACTTTTGTCTCCTGCGGTTCCACTGACAAAGATGTGCTGTTCTGGGTGTCTTCTCCTCATGCTGCTGGCTAGTGCCTTCTAGGCTCTGGGGGAAGGCAGGTGTGTTGAGTATGGAAACCAAGGACTCCAGTGAAGGAAGAAGGCTTCCTTCACCAGTACAGGACCCTTGAACTTGGCTCAGTGTTCAGTGACGAGCCACCGATGAGCATGGAGCATGGGGAGAAGTACTCATGGCAACCTGTGTTGCTAGGCAGATGGATTATTGTGTTTTGTTCTTGTCACAGTGTTCTCAGGGCTCCTGGCTCCATTTCTAGATATAATTAATGGTAATAAAGTCTGAAGGTTAAAATATGTGGATCTCTAGGGCCATTACTGTGCCTGAGTGGGATGGGGAACAGCAACCTCACACTTACATATGAAAGAGCTTTTTCCTGCTGTGACTCCTCAGGCACAGTCCCACAGGCTAAGCACTGTCGGTAGTTTCTTGACATTGAGGAACATTGCTGAGGGGAAGAAGGGCTTCTCGTTTCCTAGTAACTCTTTTTAAATGCACATTCAGCCACTTTTCTCCAAATGTAAATTTGCTGAAACTGGACGAAAGAATCTAAAAATCCATAGGATCATAGCTGTATATGAGCAGCAAGAGGTATTTTCTGGACAATTCCAGTGCCATCCAGTGGACTGAAAAAGATTTCAGATGCTACCATTGCAAACAGACTTTGAACCTGTTTTTCCCTTCCTTCTGAGTTTTACTTACAGACTCAGCAAACAACTGAGCTTACTACTTCTAAAACAACTTACTTTTACTGCCTTGCTCCCTGTTTCTCCCTCACTTCTAATTGTATGATTCAGCTTCCTGCCTGTGCCAGTTCAGATGCTTTGACAGACCCTTTGCCAAATTTCTTAACATGGTAGAAAACTATTCACTTTTTGATGGATTGCTTCAGTGACCCATACCTGCTGTCAACGAATGGCACAGCCAGCACAAGGTAGGAGGATGTGTGGCCAGCTGTAGAGAAGGAAGGAAAATAACTGAAGAAACAGCTGGATCCTCCCTTTCTTCAGCATCAATGAACTCCCCATGTCCCATGGAATCATATCTTCTGACGTAATATTTAAGATATCAGATTCTAGGCTTTAAAATATAAGTACTAGTTTATTACCTCTTTGAAGAATGAAGGAACTACATTGTCAACTTATGTACTTTTTGCTGTACTGTAGGTCAGAGCAGGAAGACTTTTCTTTTTCAAAAAGAAAAAGTATATTGAAGTATAGAAAGTATAAAGACACGTCACAGAATCACAGAATCACTGAATCACAGGGGTTGGAAGGGACCTTTGGAGATCATCTAGTCCAACCTCCACGCTAAAGCAGGTTCCCTAGAGTAGGTTGCACAGGAAAGCATCCAGGCAGGTCTTGAATATCTCCAGAGAAGGAGACTCCATAACCTCCCTGGGCAGCCTCTTTGTATGGTCTGCCACCCGCATGGTAAAGAAGTTCTTCCTCACGTTTGTATGGAACTTCATGTGTTCCAGTTTGTGTCCATTGTCCCTTGTCCTGTCACTGCATAGCACTGAAAAGAGCCTGGTCCAATCCATTTGACTCCCACACTCTAGACATTTATAAGCATTGATGAGATGTCCTCTCAGTCTTCTCCAGGCCGAACAGACCCAGGTCTCTCAGCCTTTCCTCATAAGGGAGATGCTCCAGGCCCCTAATCGTCTTTGTGGCCCTCTGCTGGACTCTCTCTAGAAGACCCCTATTTTTTTGTGCTAGGGAGCCTTGAACTGGACACAGTATTCCAGATGTGGCCTCATCAGGGCAGAGTAGAGGGGGAGGATAACCACCCTTGACCTGCTGGCCACGCTCTTTTTAATGCACCCCAGCATACCATGGCCAACCTGTTTTCCACCAGGACACCCAGGTCCTTTTCTGCAGAGCTCCTCTCCAGCAGGTCAGCCCCTAACCTGCACTGATGTGTATGGTTATTCCTCCTCAGGTGTAGGACTCTACACTTGCCCTTGTTGAACCTCGTAAGGTTCCTTTCTGCCCAGCTCTCCAGCCTGTCCAGGTCTCACTGAGTGGCAGCACAGCCCTCTGGTGTGTCAGCCACTCCTCCCAGCTTTGTATCATCAGCAAACTTGGTGAGAGTGTACACTATCCCTTCATCCAGGTCACTGATGAAAGATGTTGAACAAGACTGGACCCAGTACTGACTCCTGGGGAACACCAACTGGACTCTGCTGCTGATCACAACACTCTGAGCTCTGCCAGTTAGCCAGTTCTCAACCCACCTCACTGTCCCCTCATCTATCCCATACTTCCTAAGCTTATCTGTGAGGATATTACAAGAGACACTGTTAAAAGCCTTGCTGAAGTCAAGGTAGATAACACCCACTGCTCTCCCCCCATCTACTCAGCTGGTCGTGAGAACACAGAAGGCTACCACATTGGTGAACCCTTGGCGAACCCATGTTGACTACTCCTGATAACCTTATTTTCTTCCACTTGCTTGGAGAAGACATCCAGAGAGAGATGGGATCCACCTGTCTAGAAGAGACAGGGCAATCTTTGGCAACAGGCTGGCTAACCTGGTGAGGCACACTTTAAACTGAAGGACTTGGGGGATGGGGTCCAAAATAGCAATGCTCATGCCATTGCAATCAACTGGGGAATGAGCCAGGCCAACCATAGGAGTTGGAGCAACCAATGCTCCTTAGGTGCCTCCAAAGATAGAAGCTGGAAGGCCATCCTCCTCAAGAGTGAGTATTGCTATGGGGAATCATCTTGCATCCCTCCAGGGACACCTGCTCCCTCTGCTTCCTATTCTTCTCTAAAGTGCCTGTATACCTACACACACAACATGGGGAATAAACAGGAAGAACTCGAGACCTGTGCGCAGTCACAGGACCATGATCTTATTGAGATCATGGAGACATGGTGGGACAGCTCACATGACTGGAATGCTGTCATGGATGGCTATGTCCTGTTTAGGAAAGACAAGGCCAGCAAGGCAAGGTAAAGTTGCACTTTATGTGAGAGAGCAACTGGTGTATATTGAGTTCCACCTAGGAAAGAATGATGAAGGTGTGGAGAGCTTGTGGGTGAGAATTAAGGGGCAGACTAATATGGGTGACACCATTGCAGGTGTTTACTACAGGTTGCCTGATCCTGATCAGAAGGGGGAAGGTGATGAGGCCTTCTACAGAATAAGTTGTTCCATCACCTTCTCAGGGATGAAGGTGAGGCTGACCAGACTGTAGTTTCCCAGGTCCTCCTTCTTGCCCTTTTTGAAGACTGGAAGAGATGAATGGTAGAGCTATTAATGGTGGACTATTTGTCTGGCTCTACCCACTCTCTTAGACCTCCTGTCACTCGGTCCAAGGATCAAGGTTTGCAGTAATAAGGCAAAGACGCCAGAAGAGAGGCTGTGTTTTCTCCCACACATCAAGGAACAAAGTAGCTGTTCTTAGTGTAATTTACCCAAAATTTCAAGGGAGAGACACAGCTT
The DNA here is from genome assembly GCA_013396635.1 of Penelope pileata. Lineage (NCBI taxonomy): Eukaryota > Metazoa > Chordata > Aves > Galliformes > Cracidae > Penelope > Penelope pileata. Next base: position 1,121,974 of record WBMW01000788.1, read on the forward strand.
AGGCAAGGCATGGAGTCTTTTTCTCATTTTTATCATCTCGCTGTGTATAGTTTGGGTGAACAAATATGTTTAGATAATACTCTGTTTTGAAGAAGCTGTTTCTGAGTCACTCAAATCAGCAGCTGATTCCAGAGAAAGAGTGGAATGGTGATGCCAAATGGGCTTGGGTCATTCATGTTGTATTGGTGAAAAATGGTTCTGCAACACAGAAACCCCTTCTGATTGGTAGGGCTGTACTCTTTCAGCTACAGACAAGTTAAAGGCAGACTCCCATAATAGAATCACAGCTATTAATTTACTTTCTCTGTGTAGGTCAAATGAAAACACTTATTTATGTCTTCAGTTTCATGGTCTGAAGGACCCTCACTTCCATAGTGAAGGTCTTCAGCAAGTGGTCAGAGCAAAGATGTGCCCAAATGCTACAGTGCTGAAACCATGGGGGCAGTGCTTTGTGGGATGTTACGACTCCTCCTTGAACTACTCTATTTTCTTTATCACTTCTCCCATTTTAGAAGTGTTTTTATGCTGAATGAAATTTCCAAACATATGCATGGAAAACATACAAAACGTGATAAGACCCTGATAACTGAGAGGAATGTATGTGATGAAATTAGCTACAGAGGCAAGGGTACCTTAAATCTATTAGACATCAGTGGATTCAGGCTTTATATCAACAATGCTTGTTCCCTACATATTTTTCCCTGAGATATTTTTTGACATTTTTAAAATGAAAAATTATAAGCTTAAAAGGGTATGTTCTCTTCAGAGGAGCTCTTTAAAGATCCTGCATGCAGCAGCTGATATTTCAAGCTGTTGAATTAGTAGTTCTGGGTTTCCTTTTGTACTTGCCTGTGCCAAAATGCGATTAGTTGTTTCAGCCCACTCACGCCCTTGGTTTGAGATGTCTGTGCATTAAGTTAGAAGGGAAACAGTCACGTGGTTCAGGTCCAATATTCGATCTGCATTATAATTGTTAACATTTCTTTCCTACATGTTGCCAGGAAATTTTAAAGCAGTGAGTTCTTGTTTTGAAGTGCTTTTTCATTCCATATTTTATTCTGTTCCTAGAGAAAGACAAGACACCAAAACCCTATATGTCAGGAACAAGGGGAAGAAAGGGAAACAGGTGCTGACAACCTATTTGGCTGCAAACTATTCAAAGCAAAAGAAAACTCCAGTCGGGAGCAGGCGATGCAGGCTTACAGTAATTGTCCTGAGTGGAATCTCAACAACATAGGCAGGAGACTGTGAAATACTGTTTGCTGAAATTAGAAATAGCTGTAAGTGACAAAGGATTTTGCACGTAGGCTAGGAGTGCCAAACTTAACAAGTAAAAACATCCAGGATTTGACCAGTACTTCCATGTACTTGGAATAATGCTCTCCCAAAGGAGCTATTGTAGCAGCTAGCAAGGGCCTGAATCAGCTGCTACAATAGGTCTGAGTGTGGCAAACACAATGTGTCATATCTGTTACGTACTTCACAATTTCCCCTTTCTTTCTGGCTTTTACACATTGTGTTTGTTACCATCAGTCTTGGAGGAAAGTGAGATAAACATGTGTCAAATACAGCGTGTGAGGAAAGCTGAGTCCTGGTGAGATTGCTGGAAAGATGTTAAAATAAAGTGGCCTGAGTGGAATGACTATCTTACCACTTCATATTTGCAACGACTCAGATCAACTCAAAGACTACTGTAAAAATAAGTTTTGCAGTAAATTTCTATAATAAGCAATATCTATTTTAAAGCTGAATGTTGTCCATATTTTGGGCATGGGTGTGGCATGAAAATCGTATTGACTGGAAGAGCATTTCTTTAAAGCATTTATCTGGGAATCTGGTTAACACTTGGAATTAACTCAGCATTTGTAGAAGAGCTCTGAATGTCCTGTGATGGATCAGGTGATCTGGAAAATGACATAAGGAATCTAATCCTTGGGCACAATACTGAAGAACATGAAATTTCACACCAAGTAGGAGAGGGAAGTAATAAGAAAGCTCTGTGCTTGTGAAACAATGAATTTTGCTCTTCAGTTTCAAACATGTGGCTGACCTACCACCATAGATCAACAACCAGCAAAGGCAAAGGTTTTGTGTGCGGAGGTGTTGAGAGAAAAAGAAATGGGACTCCATCGCACTGAAAGATAAGGACCTTTCATTCTGCTTCTGCTACATTCTCTAGATTTGGCTTCTGCGCTGTTCTCACTAAAACTTCTGTTATCTGCTTGAGAGGAAACAAATCCATGTTACTCATGTAGTCGAACATGTACTTTGAAGCATTTAGTTACTTTAATAAACTGTTCAAGTCCACAGATACCCATTCAGAGGGACCAGCTTTGTTAGAGAGTGTAATCAGCTATTTTCCCAACAGAGTAAAATCGTGTGTTCTCTTGGGCATCTATTATGTCCTCTTTACTCTAAGCTATGTTCAATAAAAACACAGAAACAAGTGGCTGAAAGGCAGTGCCGATTGCTATTTCCTGCAAGTAGCAAATGTAAAAAAGTAACTGTTTCTTTTAGAGCAAAGAAGCCCCTATTTCTGTTCAATACCCTTTTTTTTTTTTTTGGCATTCCAGGCTTCCACAAATACTGAGCACCTCACAGCTGTTTGTTCGAGAGGTGTATACCAGCGTGTGAGGAAGCATTATCCAAACAGGCTTTGCAAAATGTTAACATTTGACAAACGAGTACCTGCTGTGGTGAGGACAATGCTTTAGTTCTAGGAATTTCCTTAAAAAAAAGTTTCTACATTTCTGTGAATATATGGTTGCATCTTGTTGGACTGTTCATATTAGTATTTTCTCCGCTTGCATAGTTGTTTAAGTCGGAAGAACTATGCATTGCAAATATGTCTGCTAAACTACGCAGCTATTTTTAAACTGCAAAGTTTTATTTAATATCACTGGGAATATTTTAGCTGTTTCAGAGTGACGGTATTTAGAATAAAATGTTCTTTCACTTTCTAAAGCACAGATACACAGAAATCTCTGCAATTGCTGGGAAAACTGTTTAAAAAAAAAAAAAAAAAAAAAAAAAGGAACACTGTGAAATGACAGATTGCTGGGGCTCGTCCAGTGCCAGCAGTGCCAGAAGTAGCTTGCGGTGGGGTTTCTGTCACCAGGCATAGTGGGCAGTAACTGTCACCAGGCACAGTGGGCAGTGACACCCCAAACCTTGCTGGTGGCAGCGGGGCCCACGGGTGGGCCCACGGCTCTGGTGGCTGCTGGCCGGCTGTGGCCTCCATGCCTGGGATACACCTTTGGGCCATGATAGATGTTTTGGGGCATTAGTGACTGTGGCTGTTGTTTTGGGGCATCAGCACCCGGGACCGTGGCTGGCACTCGCTGCCCTTGAAACCATGCAGTGCAGCAGCTAAGGCCCTCAGAGACTCAGTGCACTGCTTCAGTCATCCTTTATTCGCTTTTTGTTATTGCAGGCTCTTTGAAGGCCACGGTTTCCAGAGCAGAGGGAAGGCCGCGGCGGCTGCAGGGAGGCGGCGGGAGGACAGGGCCCACTGGGCCCGCTGCGCCCGCGTCGCCACGGCAACGGCGCAGGGCAGCTGCCATGGCGGAGGAGGGGAGCGGCGGGGGTAAGGCCGGCCCGGCGGCGCCTGCCCAGCGGCGAGCTGCGGGCACGCAGGGCACGGCGGCGGGGCGCGGGGGGGCCGGACCCCGGGGCGCGGCGGGGGGCGGGACCGGGGAGGGGGCCCCCCCCCCCCGGCCCCCCCCGCG
>WBMW01000788.1:1125729-1157027 GCA_013396635.1 Penelope pileata
GTACCGTCCCGCTTAGCCGCGTCGTGATCGCTCTGCCAAGAAAAAGTAATCCGTGCTGCCGGTGGCACCCGGGCTTATTTTTAGAGGCAAGCGTGTCCTGCTTCAGTAAGCGCTGCCAGAAAGTGTGATTTACAGGCGAAAGGTAGTTCCTCCTGCAAGGGCATCCGAGCGACGCCTCGAGAAGGTTGTACTTTCTGCAAACCTCGGTGTTGTGACCTCTGGGATCCATCCTTCCCGTAAATAAACTCACGCGTGTGGTAGCATATCAGGACATTCTGAACATTGCATTAGAAATAATGTAAATAAGTGATTATTTCCTATTAACTACTAGAAACAGTATTTTCTGCAGAAAGGCCTTGTATAGGTAGTTGTTGTGGGTAATGATGAATGAGCAATTCAATTTTGGTAGAAGTATTCCCAGAGCCATGCTTTGCAGTGTAGATACATTGTACAAATCAAGGGTTAGGACCAGGGTAGCACAGGCTGGGAGTCTGCTGAACCATCTGAGGAGAGGGAGGCTGGTGTGCTGGCGGGGGAATGGGACTGGGGGGTTCTGGCTCCACATGTATTTTGGGCAGCCACACATATGATAGGCAGAAGCTCTTGGAGAAGGAAGGTTTGGTGGTAGTGGTTCTTTTTTTTCCTTTTTCTTTTTTCTTTTTTGTTGCTTGATTAATGTCTCTTAATGCTTTTTTTTTTTTTTAGTTCCACCATAATTTTTAAAAATTTGTAGTACAGTGTTGTTGAAATACACATTTTATTTTTATTACTTCAGATGTTTTATCATCCTGCAAAGCACTGTTCCCATTAGAGCATCAGATGTTGTCTTCTAGAGGAAAATTGTACTGTCAGCCTAAGCAACCTTGTCCATACACTCCATTCCCAGCCCTTCCCAACTTCCCACTTCCCAGTGGATCATGGTAAGGTGGCCTGCTGGGTGTTGGTTTCCTGTCTGCAGGATGGGGACAATGACCTGTATCATATGGATAGGGCAACGACAAGGCATTCAGCTTCCCTTCAATCGCTCAAGAGGATCATTCCCTCTTATTAAGCAGGCCAATTGCTTATTGCCTTATAAAGGTGTCTCATTATTATAAACACGACTGAGGTAAGCTGTAAGTGTCCCACTGAACTGCAGAAGCAATCCTGTAAGAGTAGAATCGTAGAATCATAGAAAGGCTTGGGTTGGAAGGGACCCCAAGGATCATTAAGTTTTAACCCCTCTGCCACAGGCAGGGCCACCAACCTCCAGATCTGGCACTAGACCAGGTTGCCCAGGGCCCCATCCAACCTGGCCTTGAATGCCTCCAGGGATGGGGCATCCACAGCCTCTCTGAGCAGCCTGTTCCTGCACCTCACCACTCTTTCGGTAAAGAACTTCCCCCTGATGTCCAATCTAAACCTTCCCTCCTTCAGCTTAAAACCATTCCCCCTTGTCCTATCACTGTCTACCCTTGTGAAAAGATCTCCCTCCTGTTTATAATCTCCTTTTAAATACTGGAAGGCTGCTATGAGGTCTCCCTGCAGCCTTCTCTTCTCCAGGCTGAACAAGCCCAGCTCCTTCAACCTGTCCTCGCAGAGGAGGTGCTCCAGCCCTCTGATCATCTTTGTGGCCCTCCTCTGGACCCTTATATCCATTTCAGAGTTGCTGTTAGACTTCTTGCAGACAGCAGTTAGAAGGTTAATTAGGATTCCCAAATTCGGGGATCACACACTGGCCATACTTGCATCTGACAAGCATTCCACATATACACAAACTGCAGCTTTTACTTTATTATGCCTCAGTCAGAAGAATATCATTGGTTGTATTGTCAAATAATTAGTCATTAGGGTATTCCTCTTGGTTCTTTGCAGAACTGCAGTTCCACCTGCTTTCATGGTAAAAATTCCCTCAGGTCCTATTATTTTCAAGTTTTGTCTTCTTCAAAGTTAAAACACCCACTTACATGTTTTACAGATTTACTAGACGTGCACAAGAAAAAACAGTGAAAGGCCAAGGCCTGCAACCTCTTGTGCATAATGTTGCTAACAGGAGTGATACCCCCTAGCTTACATAATTGTTGTTATTAAAATCGTGCATGTGCGCAAGTGTTAGTATTGTGCCCATACTATCTGGAGCTGTATGTTTTATGTGTTAATTTATATCCCTACATTTGGGTTGTCAGCGTTGTCTAGTGTTTTCTTATACCCACCTGATTACATTAGACTGCTTCGTCTTTCTCTTCTGCATATTTGTCTGTATCTGTCTTCCCATCATTCAGTTTCTTTCTCCTTCTTTGCTACTTAGTTCAGCCTGTCTGTTCTTCCATTTGTTCTCAGATACTTTCTTTATAATTTGACAGAACATGTCAGATTTTCTAAGTTTTAATATCTCTGATCTCAATGCTGATGTTACTAGAACCTGAACATAAAATGTCAGACCAGTAGTGCCTCAAGTAGACAGAAGACATGTTTTTCTCCGGCTGGGATTTAAGAAATTACATAGAAATACATAAAAGAGTGAACGCTCAGTGTTACTTTATCATTATCTGTGATTATGGTAATGTGGTGTAAGTGATCAGTATTGGGGTCTTTCAGAGACCATATTCTTTGTGCTAGTTAACATGTTTAAAATGCAATTAATAAGGTATAAATTTTAATCCAAAAATGAAGTAGATTAAATAGTCTGAGCTCCTGTTTCAGACCCTTACACCCATATGGAACTGGCTAACAGAGGTCTTCCAGAAACATACCTGATTCTGATGTGGAGACTGAAGGAGATGGAGAATAACCGTTCTGTGATGATGGTTTTCTCTGGCATATCATTAGTAGTGGTTCCGGGCAATGTAAGTTACAGCTGTAGTATGTAATCAGTCCTCACAGATCCTTTTTTCCACTAGTGAAAAACTCACATTGCGGTTGTTAGTGGAGATGGGAAAGAGTTTTTACCGCTGTTTTAGAGCCTTATGTAAATATAGTAACAATGTGTTGAGTCATACATAGATCTGCTCTTTAGCTGCTCTGGATTGCCACCTGGCACGCTGGTGAAATCAGAGATTCACTGCAGTTTGCATCTGGTAAGAACAGGCTGCATATCCCTTTTAACTATTGCCTTCTTGTGCAGAAGCAGAGTTGCTACTGCTTCACTTGCCTCTCTGAACCTTCCTACATCCATGAGTGGGACCTAAACTTTCCCCACATCCCCTTGTCTGCTTGGAGTCTGTACTCACTACAGAGATAAAAAATGCTCTGGTGCTGTTCATTCTATTTTAGTCGAGATGCAAGCCCAAGCGTAGCGAGCCTAGTGGCTGCCACGAGCACTGTGGGCAGTTGTACCATTAATTCTGCTCAGAGCTCACTTAATTAACATGGGAGTTTCAGACCTGACACAGCAAAGTGTTTAAGCTGTGTACGGCTTTGGGGAATCCCACTGAACACGGTAATATGATGCACAGGATGATAAGCACATGAGTACATTCAAGTGTCTTGCCATACTGAGGATTTTAAGTTGTTTTTGGGGTTTTCACGAATGAGCATCAGCATACGAAAGTACAAAAGCTGTAGATTAAACACTTGCTATAAATCTACAGGCTAATGTAGTTCATCAGGCAAATTATCTCTAATTATAAAAGTGGCAGTGTTTCTTTTGTGGAAAAAAAAAATACGAAATTACCATAAATTGTTAAAATAGGTGGCTTTCATAGGACTCAAGTAAGGAATATTTCAGCTGTAGAAGAAAACCTGAATGTATGAGATCACTGAGGAAATCAGTGTGTAGTCTTACCACTCTGGGATTTGGAGATGAATACTATTTCCTCTTGTTGACGTTGCTGTGAGAAATTGTTTGAGGAGAAAAGTTGATATCTTTTATTAAGTTGTAATGCGGTTTCACTTGCACCTTGACATGAATTTGAGTTATGTTTTAATATTTGTACTTGAGACTGAAACAAAAAATAAATTATGCCCTTCTTTTATGGGTAAGCAGAGGCTGTAGATCTCTGATCCTCTTGGCTGTAGTCCTGCAGTAAGAGTTATCCCAATGCATGTCGACTAGGTAGTTGTTGATTGGGAGGTTTCTTGTTTCCATGGCACATAGGATAGCAGAAGTTTTCCAGTTTGGCTGTACTTCTGACTTACTGACTACAAAATTAGCTGGTTTGCAGAAAGGCTTTAAACTTTTTTATCTTTTAAACAATGCCAACCAGCAGATACACAGCGCTGACAGGGAGCTCGAGAACTCCCACAAATTCTCTCTCCAAAAGTAGTTAACATGTTATTAAGAATTTCCATGTCTACATACTAATTATTCTGAGATCTGAGGATTTTTTTTTTTTCCCCCAATTCAGGAGCACTTTAATTTGTGTGAACAGATACTGCTTCGTTGCTGTTGGCAGGAGGATTTGGCAGGGTGAAGGTGATGGGAAATAACTGTGGCTGCGGTGTCCCAGCCCAGCCTGCATGGAGCCTGCAGGGACCCACTGCAGGGTGAAGGCAGGGGGTCCCCAAACCCAAATCTGGCCATCCAGGGCTTTGAGATTGGACTGGATGCTGGTCCCTTGTTTTTATGAATATTTTTATGAATGGTCTTTAACTGTCAATATCAATCTTTAAAATGTAATACAGAGTCCAGCTCATTGGAAATGTGAAATACTTCCTGCTAAACATTACGTAGGTGTGGGGAGTACGTGAAAACCCTGCAGATGTGAGACTGGATGGGATTTCCTTGAGTCCAGCCTGCTGCTGCATACAGCCATCACTTTCAAACACTCACCAAGTTACATCTTAAATACATTAAGGATTTTTGTGCTGCGGATTTAAATTGGCAGATGGCTCTTGACCTGGACGGTATTGCTGATGGTCAGGTTAAAATTAGATGCGAGTTCTGAAATTTATCCATGGAAAACTTATATTCATTTTCTTTTGTGCTTGCCAGCCTTCTCCTTCAGCTTAGTCTGCCTCAAGTGGTTGTAGAAATGTCTTATTCCCCACTGACGATGAATGTAAATGTCTTAGATTTGTCAGCTGGAATGCTGTACAAATTCAGACAGTTACACTTTTAGGCAAACAAAAAGAAAATTGGAGGTTCATATTCATTCATGATATGTAAAGAAAGTTGTTTAGCGCTGCAAGTGATGCTTTCAAGACAGCTTAAAAAGCAAGCAGCTGCAACAAACCCCTGTAATCCGTTGCCATTTTGTTTTGCTTTGAAACCACTTTTGTTGGTCCAAGTCTTCACCCCAGAGCAGTGCAGATACAATTGCAACCAGTATAGAAATTGTAATTTTGGTAGCCCATTTAAGACCTTCTCAGGCAACTTCAAGGACTTGCAATATGCTAGATAGTGGTGGAGTAAAAGTCATGCTGAAAAACCCTCTTTCTCCCATTATATTTTAGACAATTACATGTCTTTCAAATGAAGGAAGTTTATGAACTGCTGTATTCTAGCATCACTACTGTGCTGCTGTAGTTAAACTTTATGATAGTTTATGTTTGAAATAAATTACTTCTAAGAGCTCTAATCTCCACTTTATTCTGATCTCTGATTGATGACCACTTCAGCAATCTGTGGCAGCTTAGTGAACCTATCAGATTTACAAGACGCTTGGTGCTGACACACGTTCAGTCAGATGCACATGTGTGCTGTTGGTGGCAACTCAGTGTGCCCCCTGGAGCCATCCCCAGTGCTTGGCAGCGTCACCCATGGTCTCGGGGTGCCCTGCAGCAATGCATTGCTGCCTGTTGGTGCAGCTTGGGGTGGTGCGTAAGGCTGTGAGTGTCAGAAGTGTCCTCTGGGGCTGGTGGGGAGTCCAGGAGAAGTGGAGGCATGTGGCTTCAGGGAGCACACTTTGCAGCAGCACAGGCTGCTCTCTGGCTCTGTTGCAGCCTGTGTTAGCTCGTACCTTTCTGGAGGTATAGCACGACTCCCAGCATTGCCAGGAGAGCTATATATCCTTGCAGGGCAGTTTGCCACTGGTGATGAAAGAGAATATAAGTATGGGCTAGCTATAACTCTTTCATTAGCTCCCAGGTGTAGCTGGGATGAAAGAAACGGAACAAATTGCAGCAGTGGGGATTACAGTTTTTGCCGGCTCTGAGCTGTAGCAGGAGTGCTGACTGGTACAGCTGCCAGAGCTGGGAATTCAGGGGTGTGCAGGACATCCCTAATGGAGATTTATGCTGAGTTTATCTCTGCCTGGTGAAAAGGGAGGCAGCACACATCTAGGATTGACTTTAAAAAAAGTGTGGCAATTATTTTTTGCAAGCTAACAAATCTCAAGTGCTGGCAGTTTTTTCAATTCACTCTAGGAAGGATAACATTCAGATTTGCTTAGGAGCAGGGATTAGTTGTATGTTACCTGTGAATCACAGGTGAACAGGAGGCAATGCAGGTCTACGCCTAGAGAGGTGTTTCTTGTTCTCTTTTGATCACTGGAAGCTGTCTCCACATCTTCTGCCCAGCAGACAAGTAAGATTTTAATATGAAAAGGGAAGGATTTTCTGCCATCATTCTGCAGGTCACTATGAAAAAGAATGTTGTTTCACTGCCCTCAGTGCCGCTTGTATGCAGTGACAGGTATTTGGCAGCTTGTCTGCAGCCACCCGCTAGCAGAAGGAGAGCTTTGCTCCTAGGGCTAGGCCTGTGCAAATGATTAGAGTGAGCAGTATTACTCAGAGCTTGTGTTTTTGGCTAATGGAGCGCTTGGCTTTGTGGAGGCAAACTCAACTGCCACTTGAGTAGCTGCGGAATAGATGATGTGCTTGGCTGGCTGAAATCCAGGTCAGAACTGAGACCTGTTAGGTCCAATTTGGACACGTGTTTCTTCTTGAGATTCCTTATTCTGTGCTGCTCCCAAACTAGTAATCTGCAACTGTTGCAAACAACCAGGGAAGGTCTGAGAGCAGCAGGTAGCAAAGGAGGCCAGCTGCTTGAGGGGACAGGTGAGGCCAAGTCCTGGAACCATAGCTGAATATTTCATGCTGTGTCCTGACTGTTACTCTAAAAATGCTGCAGCTGCTCCTGACATAAAACACTTGACAGCTTATCAAATGAAAATGCATGTCGTTACCATCCAGACCTCAGAAGCCTTTTCTGTGATGTAAGGTCACTGTAAGTGTCCCACCCCAGGGTGTTGAGAACTGTCTTGTTCAACCCTTTCCTTCAAGAAATGTAAAAAGACAAAATAGTTATGAGGTGATAAAATGTTTTAACACATGACAAAATATGAGGAGAAAAAAAAAAGAAGAGTGGCTTTTTGCAAGGACTGCAACAACAAATACACTAAGTGTGGTAAAGCAGACTTGCGTGAAAGTTGGAGAAACCATTAAGGTCATGGTAGGTGCTGCTCTGTTCCAAAAGATGCTCAGGAGAACTGCCAGGCATTTCTGCTGTAAGTAATGATGACTTCAGATTCGTTGAAAGTCTAAGAGATTATCCCTACTTTTTGTCTAGAGCCTTGGACATACATAGGGCATACCCTGTGTGCATTCCTTCTTGCTCTCAGTGCTGTGCACTCTCCAGAGGACAGGCAGTAAGCTCTGTGTTACTGCTCACAGCCCTGCACCCTTAATACGGGGTCAACAGTGGGTTAGGATAGAAGCAGTAAGGCGCTTAAGGAGGTCAGGTCGGGGCATTAGCTCTCACTATTGACCATTTCAGAGCCCAGAGAGACTGTACTCAGGATGATAAAAATTTGTAAGCTGCAGCTCTAGGGAAAGGAGCCAGACAGAACACTACTCTGCACACCTGACTGCAGTACCCCCAGCAGCCAGGGGCGCAGCTGGAGGTGGCAGGGGCAGCCCAGGGCTGTGGTGAGGTGGAGTTGCACACTACCATCTTCAGGGCAGCAGCTGCACAGCAGTAGGCTGGACCCTGGGGAGTATTCATTTACCAAGTATTCATTTGCATGTGTACTTCCCTGCTGCTTAGAGGTAGTAATCCTCCTGCACAGTATCATCCTGGTTGGTCAAAGCAGGGAGCAGAAAACCTGCCTCTTTTGCTACATATGTGGGGATCCAGCTTGTGTCGTCATTTGTGGAGGGAAGAGCTGCTGCCTACTGACACCAGTGAGTAGGGCTGACTGCCTCCACTGGGCCATTCTCCTAACAGATATAAAAGGATGGCTGTAGTATGGCTTACAAATTACTCACTAGAAAATGTCTGAATTTCTTGCAGTTTTAACCTGGATCAGTTAAACTTGTGGTTTTTGTTTTCCGGGGCATGCTGCTAGATCCAGAACAATTCAGCAGGAGGATCTGGTACTACAGCCAAGTCCTGGCCCCAGTCTGCACACCTGCATTTCCAAGGCCTGCACTGGCTGGTCCTGGCTGGCTTCTGCTATGGGCCACTGCCTGGGATCACCCCGGATGAGGAATGCCTCCCTGTCTCCAGGGTCTGTCTCACCTTAATTGCTTTGACTGGGAACAACGTGCACAGTACATCCCAGGTGCAGCCCTGCCATATCTACCAGCCAGCCTCTACATCTCCATTTCTTCTCTTTGGCTGATGCAGATGAAGTCACAGATTTCTTTTGTAAAGTGAAAGAAGGAAGGATTCCTTCCACATCATCCTACAAAAAACAAAAAAATCACTCAATCAAACAAACAAAAAACCCCACTGATCACTTACTAAACCTCAGCAGGTGCTTCAGGTTTGAGAAGATTGAACTCCAGCTAAGTATAACTAGGTAGTATTCCTTGATCACCTCCCAGGTTTATGGGCTTCTCTGCTTATGAAGATTGGTGCCTCAGTATATAGAGATATGTATGTAGATGTAACATAGGTGCACAGATTGCATACAGGAAAAGCATCAGGGCGTTGTGCCTTCTCTGAGTTACACGAAGTGCTTTTTTGACGTGGATTGATACATACCTGTGTTCATCATTCAGACTAACTGCCTGCCAGGGAGTGAGGTTTTCTCTAGCAAACCACAGAACGTTAGCATCATTCCCCATGTCCAAGAATTGTATAGACTTAGCTTGCTATCACCAATCTGCTGCTGCTCAGGAGCTGCTCTGAACAGCAGGAAGGAAAGATTTTGTTGCCTGTAGTGAAAGGGAGAAACTAATCACCTTCTCACTGAAAAATGAGTCTCATCGCAAGGAGCTGAATGTTGACCACCAAAGACACAGGCACGTGTTGCACCTGAAGAGATGAGATTATGAGAACAAAAGTGCAAAGCTGGGAATGGAGGTTCAGCAGAGCCAGTGTGTGGTATTCTGGGGGAAACAGTGCTCCATGGCAAAGTAGGCAGAGGCAGCTGGCAGTATCAGCCACCTCTACCCACGTGTATTCCTGTGGAAGGAGCTCAGCCGGGTAGTATGGAAGGCAGGCAACATCACCAACCATATCCTCAGCACAAAGTGCTGCTTTTTGTTCAGTGGCACCAAACTTGCAGTCTGTTTGAAGCTTGTCCAGCCCTGAAGAGCACTTAGTGAAGTTTAGCGGAGTATAAGAAGCACTGTATGACATTGGCAGGATTCCTGCTGGGACCCAGTCCCACTCAGCCACTCTTAACAATCAGCATTCCCTGCCCCTTCTTTCCTTCGTGTTCAAAGTCTGCTTGGTTATAAATATTTTCCGTAAGTTTAGAGTATGTTTGGTTTGCCTTTTTTCTGGAGGAAATACTCATGCCGTTTATTGTTTTCGAGTACCTAGGATACAGACTGATGCCTGTGGACTCGTGTGGGGGCTGTTTGCCCAGAGCGCATCAAGCAAAATAATAGCATCTTGCAAGAGCAACCCAAATTGACGGTTGTAAAATGGATTTGATAACCTACAAGGATGTGTACCATGACTTCAAGATTATATTTTCCCTGTTTTCCTTTCCCTAAGTAATTTCTTCAAAACAGAATTAGTTAATTGCTGGAAAATTTTCTTCTCTGGAGTGGGGAGAGGTTTCTTAATTTTTTTTAGATCAGTCGAGTTCCTGAACAAACTTCACAAGGGCAACAGAAACATTAGTGGCAGAATAATTTAGGGAGTGGTATACTTTGCTGTAGAGTTAGGAAAGAGAAATGTACCATGACAACACCTTACTCTGATGTAATCGCCAAGAATTAATCTTATGAAACTACACTGGCTTTCCCTTTCTGCTCTGGAAACAAAATGTCTTGACAAAACTGATGAGCTTTTTTGAAAGTGTTCGAGATTTCGCTTGTGCTGATGATGCTTAGTATTATGACTGCTTTTTTAATATCTCGATCGTGGAGGTGGCTCAGTTAGTGCTTAAAAGTCTGATTAGATCTCATAAGAGGTAATTGATGACCTCCCCTGAGCTGTGATTGTGAAGTCTCTTATTCTTGCCTCAAATTTAAGAAAGCACACATTGTACATTTCTTTTCATTAGGACTACTGTCAGATTTTTTATTCCAATTCTTATGCTCTTACTTCCACTAGTAGTATTGTGAAGTATTTTGGAAGAGTTCAGATGTAATGCTGGCTGCAAATATCAAAGACCAGTCATTTTCACTTTTTAGTTCATTTCTTTCATCCTTTTGCTCTGTACACCTAGCTAATAAATTGGGAATTGACATTAAAGGGAATGTGATACAGGTTTCACATCTTCAGGAACAGCACCAGTCTCCTGTTCTATTGAGGAGCTATTACTGCATCTTGACACATTTCTAGGATTTTAAGTCTGTATTAAAACTGTTGATCACCAGAGGAGTAAGAGCTTTGTTAGCTATTTCTACTTGTTGGCCACACTCTTTTTTGGATTGTGCAGTAGGCTCAGATCTTAAGCAGAGATTTCCCACTTACTTTTTTGTATGTTTTTCATCTCTGACTGGCTTAGATATTACCCATAGCCCAACCACCTTCTCACCTCTCATCTTTGATTGGCACTGTGTGGCAAGACAGTGAGTGCTACTTGTGGGTTTGGAGATGATGGGAAGAGCTGGAGTTTGCAAAAACTGGTCATAGGCATCTTATGGAAGAGTACTGGAGTGGTGTCAGCAGGGTAGTTATAAATACCATAGCTTGAATCCATGCGCAGAAGGAGAAGGTTCACTGAGGTTGAGTGGAGATGGCAGGGGGCTTGAATGCTCACGTTTTCTCATTTTACTGCCTGCACAATCGTGTCTCCTTTCATGCTTGCTCTTTTAAAAATGTTCGCCTTTTTTCATGGCAGTCTTTGCATCCCATTCTTGAGTTTTTCAACCCACAGGACCAAAGCAGCTGCCTTTTTTTTTGGTTGAAATAATGTCTAGTGGGATAGAGATGAAGTGATGCTGGAATAGTCAGAGGGTCTAAGTGTTGTCTCTGATAGGATTTGGTACTTCTTGCCGATGAGCCAGGTGTGTTGAGCAGTAACGCCAAATAATAAAATCAAGCCCATGGGTGTGTTTATCAATAAACCCTTAATCTTAGTTTTTACATAGCTTTAAAAGGGTTTCAGAGTATCACATTGTATAAATAGGTTCATCAGGCTGCATTGGAACTAAATCTTTTCTCACAAGCAGCAAATACTGCTCCCTGGCATTTTAAGTGGTTGCTTATGGTTGGCCTATGTATTCTTTTGATGCTGCTTTTTCTTCACATAATTTCTCTTTGTGAAAGGACATTTTGAACCTTCGCTAGAGCAACTGGCCCCAGGGAAGAAAAGGAAGCAAGCTCATGCAGTTAAATGAATGGTAGAATCTAGCAAATTGTGTTAACTGGAAATCACTTCTTTAAATGCTCATTGCTCAAGAGTCTGGCAGAGCCACGTCTATTTAATTGCCTCTGTTCCATACTTAGATTGAAGCTGCGGTCTTTGAAGAAGAAATGTTACAACTGGGACAGGTGTGCTGCTTATGGGCTGTCTTCAAATGAGCATCAAGTGCTAGGGAATAGCCTGGCCTACCTGAAGAGGAAATAATTAGCCTGAAAGAATGAGAAGAATTAATCTGGGAATCCCAGCTCCCTGCCAGTCTTACTTAACTGGCAGTGCCTAGAGCTTTATCTGGTTCTAAACAAACTGGGAAAAATAGAAAAGGATAGTACAGGGAAGGAAGCTGGTAGTGAATACACTTTTCAGGTAATGTTTCTGAGGGACGGATTTTAAGATGTTTTGTATTCTCATAGCTTATGTGATAGAAAAATAAATGAGAATGAGGAAATGCGAAAAAAACAAGAAGTACCTGGAGTTTATCAGCATAAAAAAGGAAATAGTACGTTATCTCTACAGAGTGTGCTTGAGGGAATAAGTAGTTGTATGTACCGAAATCTTGTTTTGACACAGTATGTTTCAATATTTATTTATTTAAACCATTAGATGTAATCAGATAATTTTTATCTTTGAAATTATATTTTGTTTTTCTAATTAGAGTTACTGAGTGAAATCTTTTATTTGATCTATGCCTAGATATTTTTTCTTAGAAACTGCTAGTAAATTAGAGTGCAACATGAAACCTGTGTTGATCTACCAATGGAGCACTGTCACCTTGTGCAGAAAAATTTCAATATGTTAGAATATTGTATCTGCTGAGTTAACTGCATGTTTCATCTACTGATGGCCTTCTTGGAAGTGTCGTTTTAGACCATTACCCATTACTTATCCTAGAACAGGAATCTATCTTTTTCTTCTTCCCAAAGAGAGTTTTAGAATGAATCACAGATTTCTTCAGATAACAGGCTTTGCCATCCTGAACTATGTTGGATGTCATTGGTTTCCATTCCTAGAGGAACAAGAGAGATTTAAGCAGTAGGTGTTCACTGATCCCACACAGAGTCTTTGAGAGGATTACACTATATTTTATTTTCTTGCATGGATATTGCTCTTGATCACAACTTCCTCTCATTACTTAGAAGAAATATAAATTATCTGGTATCTAGATTAAATCATCATTTTCATGTCATTTCAGGACATCTCATTGCCAGGCCTATTGAAACACGTAATATAAAGTATTTTTACAGATGGCAAAAGCCTGAAAAGGCAAGATGGCCATATAGTTCCAGTGCTGGAAATATTTCTCTGTCTCCCCACAGTTAATTTTTGTTTCTGCAGGAGGCTCAGTCATCAAGCTAACAATGCACAGCTTTATATATTCCTTCAGCATTTCACTGTTGCAAGACAACCTGTACAACTGAGTGCCTGATCTTATGAGGAACTAAACTCTAACAGTATACACTGGAGAGTGGATCCAGGACACTACAAAGGCCCAAAAAAAGCTCCCATCCAATTTAGTGGTTTGAATGTAAGTCTTTAGGGTCTTTTCGCTGAAGAAAGATTTGACTCTGTTTTTTGGAAAGGAAGTATGTATGGTTTGTACTTCTTAGGAACTTAAAAGGCAGGGGGTATTGTCAAACTTTGAAAAAAATACAGCTTGTCTTGTATCTGGGGATTGAACAGGGCTTTTCTTCTTTAATGTGCTCCAGTATCCCATTGATCATGCATGTACCTGCCCGTGCTTCCATCAGGGGAGTAAACTCAGAGAGAGGAGTACTGGATATATTCTCAACCCTCTTCTCTTTGCATATCCTCTGAGGGAGTTTGGTACTAAGCTTAGACTGAAAGCAGCAGACACCTTAAGAACTTCCTTACGTTTGAGTCAGTCCACTTCTACATTGAAGTTCTTGAAGCCAATGGTGGGTTGACCTTGGCCAGATGCCAGACACATGCACAGCTGCTCTCTTCTCCAGGGAAGAAAATGAGTTGGAAAAGCTTATATGGGTCAAGATAAATTAGAGGGCTTGGCAGTCACCAACTGCATGAAGTTCAATGAGTAAGTGCTGGCTTCTGCACCTGGCTATATATACAGACTGGAGAATGAGAGGCTGGAGAGCAGCCCTGCAGAAAAGGATCTGGGGGTTCTGTTTGACAGCAAGTTGAATCTGAGCCAGCAGAATGCCCTGGCAGCCCAAAGGGCCAACTGTACCCTGGGATGCCCCAGGCCCAGCACTGCCAGCCGGGCAAGGGAAGGGGTTGTCCCGCTTTGCTCTGTACTGTGTGGCTTCACCTTGAGCACTGTGTGCAGGTTTGGGTGTCAATATAAGAAGGATATAAAACTATTACAGAGCATCCAAAGGAGGACCATGAAGATGGTGAAGGGTCTAGAGGGCAAGAAGCTTGAGGAGTGGCTCAGGTCCCTTGGTTTGCTCAGCCCAGAGAAGAGAAGGCTGAGGGGAGGCCTCATGGTGGCCTACAGCTTCCTCACNGTCAAGATAAATTAGAGGGCTTGGCAGTCACCAACTGCATGAAGTTCAATGAGTAAATGCTGGCTTCTGCACCTGGGACAGGGCAACCCTGGCTATATATACAGACTGGAGAATGAGAGGCTGGAGAGCAGCCCTGCAGAAAAGGATCTGGGGCTTCTGTTTGACAGCAAGTTGAATCTGAGCCAGCAGAATGCCCTGGCAGCCCAAAGGGCCAACTGTACCCTGGGATGCCCCAGGCCCAGCACTGCCAGCCGGGCAAGGGAAGGGGTTGTCCCGCTTTGCTCTGTACTGTGTGGCTTCACCTTGAGCACTGTGTGCAGGTTTGGGTGTCAATATAAGAAGGATATAAAACTATTACAGAGCATCCAAAGGAGGACCATGAAGATGGTGAAGGGTCTAGAGGGCAAGAAGCTTGAGGAGTGGCTCAGGTCCCTTGGTTTGCTCAGCCCAGAGAAGAGAAGGCTGAGGGGAGGCCTCATGGTGGCCTACAGCTTCCTCACAAGGGGAGCGGAGGGGCAGGCACTGCTCTCTGGTGACAGCAACAGGACCCGAGGGAATGGCATGGAGCTGTGTCAGGGGAGGGTCAGGTTGAGTGTAAGGAAAAGGTTCTTCACCAGGGGAACAGGCTCCCCAGGGCAGCGGTCATGGTGTCAAGCTGCTGAAGTTCACTAAGTGTTTGGACAACACTCTCAGACAAGGAGTTTGAATTTTGAGTGGTCCTGTGTGGATCTAAGAGCTGGACTGAATGATCCTTGTGGATCCCTTCCAACTCAGGATATTCTGTGATTCTCTGATAAAGACAAGATGATTACAAAGCCAATGTAGCTTTTAGCTATGTCCAGTTCTGATATACTCTGCCAGAAAACACGTTTCTGTCACAATAGCAAGAGAGCAAACAGAAGAAATTGTTGCACACTACAGAACTTGGGATTCCAAAACTACTGAGATTGTAGACAACTATGTATGAATTTGTTAAGTCTGAGGAAACAGTGTCCACTGGTTTAGAGTTGGTCAGAGCTGCTCAAAAACCCTTTTAACACCAGATCAACCTAAAGAGAAAAGTAAATCTGTTATAACAGAGAGGAGTCATGTTTTTTATTATTATACTTAAAATACAGAAGAGCAGTGTGAAAATGAGAAAACAAACTCAGAGTATACCTGATGCCAGAGTGATGTTCTGGCTGTCACTCTAGTGTTCCTGGTGGTGTTACTGTGGAGGCCAGTAGGCTAGCTCAGAAAACACTGCCCCTGTGTCTCGGTTTGCAGGCCACAGAAACAACAAGGTTGATTCTCTATCAGTTTGATTCCTACATTCTGTCTATTTTAGAGTCTAACTACAACATAATAAATGGGCTAACCAGTTTGCTCTTTGTTTGATCTTGAGGAGTAGCCTGAGGACATACCTCTTTTTGTTTGAGATGGGCCCTTCCCCTTCTCGACATTTTTCTATTCAAAATTTACTTCCTGGTACTTTCCTTACCCCAGGAATGCCACTGCTGGCTGTAGACAAAACATAAGTGTGATAACTTGTAGTTCTTCTTTCCCCATGCTTTGAGATTATGATACAAGCAAATTACTCCTTCCTCTTCCCTGAGAACTTCTTCCTTTTCAAACTATCACAATAAATTATTTTACTCTACGGTGTATTCACTCTGCACATACCTTAGCCATCTCTCTGTTGTTGGTTCTTAGCTTGTCATGTTATGGCTAACTTAGTGGACATGACAACACCTACATTTGCTGAATGCAGGAATCTGGATGGAGTGACTTAGCCCTATCTCATGGCAAGCCTTGGCTCACACTCACCTTGCTCCTTCCATAGGCACCAGTGTGTCCAGGAAGGGCTTGGGCACACTGACCAGAAAAAGCAGTGGCACACTCATAGCAGGGTCTGCCCTTGGCCAAGATCGTGCAGCTGAGACACACCATCAGCAACAGACCTGATGTAGCTACAGAGCTGTACTGAGGATGTATTGCTAATATAAATTACAGATTATGAATTTAGAGTGGTTTTTTTTTTTTTTTAGAATAACTTCTGCTTTTTCAAAGTACCTTTCCTACCTGCCCCTTTATCTGTTTTGGTGCTTCTGCTGTCACAGTTCTCAAATTCAAAATAAATCAATTGGTAACAGCTCAGTGAATCTTTCTTTTGCTTTTCCTATGTTTCTTTTTGTAGATGGCATGGTAGCTGAAATTGAGAAAAAGATTATAGAAGCTTTTGAAGTGTTTGACCAGGAATGCAATCAAACCGTGCATGCCAGGTTTGTAAATATCTTCATACAGAAATATTACAGTATCTAGTACAGAGATAAATAACTCCCTAACCCTGCATTTGCTTTACCAGAAAATGTAATTGAAACAATCCTTCTGGCCCTGATCGGGTAAGTATGTCTTTGCTTGTTTAATAAACATTTTGCATTGTTGAGTGGTTGGAGACTGAGACTGGCTTGAGAAAAGGATGCTGGTGAATCCAAGAGGCAAGAGGAAAGAGAACCCAGACAAGAAGTCTAAGGCTACAATTATTACTAGCAAATCTCTGCTCTGATAGCTCATTTGACTCTATGTCCTGGGTACTGAATGGATCCCTTCACTTTCAGATTAGTCTCAGCATATCAAAGGGTGTTCCTGCCAGTCTGTGTCACAGTTACCTGCTTTCAGTAGGTCATCCCAACTTCAGTGCACCCCACACATCCCTCCTTCTCTGGAGCACTGTGAGAGGTGATATTGTTCTGACAAGGAGGTGTTTTTAGGAAGCTTGCAAGAAACTTGCAGGTAAGTTGATTGTATAACTGTATAACAGTGTGTAATCATGAACATAAGGATGAACATATCTGATTCTACTAGAAGTCCATTTACCAAGTACCCTCATCTGAGCTACTAGTAGTTACTTGGGGAAGGAGTATAAAGAATTGAGCCAATACACAGTGTTTCTTGTTTATTGTACATCTGCCACATGGATTTGAGTGACTTCTGATTTTTTACTTTATGTTAGGTAGCGAATAATTGTTCTCTATTAATCTTCTGAACACTGCTGCTGATTCCATAGGTCTCTGTCACATCCCTCCTCCATCACTGAAGTTCAGTGCTGAACAGTCTGTGTTTAATCTTTATTGAGAAGCTGTTCCATAGATCTAGTCATGCATTTTTGTGCTGCTTCTTGTTCAGCTGTCACCTTTTTTAAATGGGATGACCAAAACCGGGGGAATGGGACGGCCAAATGAGAGTCAGGAATTGCATGTGCTCTGCGTTTAGCTTGAAATGTTACGGAAATACAAACAAAATATACATTCGAGGGAGTAACAAAAAGTTCAGTGGAAGACAGAAACATGGCCTGTTTGACTCGTCACGGCATAACAGGATACACGATACAGAGTTAAAGGAAGTCAAATTTAAAAGTTCTTAAATAATTTTAATTCTGATATTTTTGAAGTTTTAATATTTGATAATGCTACTTCAATTTAATTTTAAAATAAATATCCATAACCTATAACAATATTACTTTTGTTATAAAAATATAAAATGTTTCCATCTCACTGAGTTGTTACAAGCTGTTGTCATTAAAGTTTACTAAAGGAATTTTTGATATTTCAAACAGCTTTTTTCACAAGAATTTCACCTATCTCACAAATATAATTCATAATTCATTGAATTGAATTAATTATGATTAATTCAGTTAGTTAAGCACTACAAAGGAGAGGGAGAGCTGATGAAATTATTTTGTCATTAGACAAAATATGTGAGGAACTCACATGTTGTATAAAAAAAACAAATAGGAAAACAGCTTTAAATGTTCCAGACTTCTTTTCTACATAAAGAACAGAGGAGAGAGAGGTGCAAGCTAATTATGTGAAGGTTTTAGCTGTGCATGTGTAGTACTACTTTTAAATTTAAGAAATTGTGGGTATTTCATAGAAGTGAAATGACTTCTCAGTTACAGTCAGTAGGGGGAATTTCAGGGCCAGTCTCCACATTCGGTAGAATTCTGTTCCATCATCCAACGAGTTTTTTGGGAAGATTATTCCCTTAAATCTCTTGGCTCATCTCTGTCCTCAAAGAGACGCCCAGGGCTGGGGCGGCCCACCCTGGGGAGTCCCTGGTCCTCACTGCACCATGGCATACTTGTTTATTTATTTGTCGTTTACATCTGCAGTCTTGGCTGCATAGATGTAAAGTTTTCTGCACTCTTCACTAAGTTCTATGATGGATATAGAGCTTGAAAAAATGTTACAATAATGAAATGATACGAATAGAATTTTCTTTTCAATTTTTTCATTCAGCCAGTAAGTCATAACATGTGAGAGGGGACATTCGAAGTCTATTCAACATAGTAAATGAACTATTTCACAACTGATTTTTATCAAAGAGCAGTTATGGGAAAGAAAAACATTTTATTGCCAAGTTTATTGTTCTGTGTTCGTATTGCAGGGCTGTATCACAGTCATGTGATTATTAATGTTTGATTATCTTGTATCAGAAGGTGGCAGCACAGCACAATTCTTAGCCATGATTGTAAAAGTATGAGTATTATTTCCTGAAATGTCAGATACCTGTGAAGAATATGGCAAGCTACCCTGGCTTGACAGGGTAACGTGAGTGTTGGATAAGTCCTAAGAATTAGTAAGAAATTAAGCCTGAGGAAGATGGTGTTGTTTCATTCTGCTTAGAATATACCCCACGTCAAGGGCATCCATGATTTGGCAAATCTTGTCATTGGGGGTATTGTATCTCAGGTGAAAACCATGACAGAAAACTTCATTGTGTCTGCATTACAAAACTGGTATGAACATAAGCTAATTTGAACGATCATTTTTGTATGCTGAAAACTACACAGCAGAAACTGAAGCTGCTGAATTAAATGAGAGTTGGGAGGAAAACAAAATTATCAGTCTGGGTCCTTTAAACTCCATGTTATTACCAAATGCGACACGTAACTTTTTTGACCAGAGACACTTCAAACTGAATCCTCATGCTGACGCATGCACAGACTGTCAGAAACAGCATACAGGAATGCCAGATTTTATCAATTATTTTAGGGCCTAGCTTACCTTACTTACATTGCAGTTTTGCTGATGTGAGAGAAGAGGCAGGAGCATGATGGCAACCTTCCCATCTCTGGGAAGTGTCTGGGATATTGGAAACAGTTGGGACAGCAAGTTGGCATGGTTTGTACTGGGTGGTTTTCTATAGTAGGCAGGGAATATTTACAAGAATTTTATAGTTGATGAAAATGGGGGAGTACAGGAGTGAGAGCATCAAATACAGTGTAACCATACTAGAAATAGACATATGGACAAGAATTATAAAAAATAGGACTAAGTATATGAGCTCATTGAAGCCAATGGCCAAACTTCCATTAATGTCCACAGCAGGCATGGTTTCACTAGGCGTCCTGTGAGCAGATGGCTTAGTTTCATAACAACTCCATGTGTGGGACTGCATGTTGCTTTGTAACTATTTTTGTGCAGCCAGCCTTTTCCTTTCCTCTTTTTGTCTATTGTAGACAGGTCACTCTTTGGCCTCCTCAGATTTGTCCTGAGGAGCTCCCATTCTGACTGAAAATGTGGATAGTTATTCAAATGTGCTTGAATTTCTTTCTTGTGGAACTGAACTGAAAATCACAACCAATATTACAGAATCACAGAATTGCAGGGGTTGGAAGGGGCCTCTAGAGATCATTGAGTCCAAACCCCCTATTGATGCTTCTTTTTAGGCATACCAGAAGTCTCACTACTACTTTTTTTTATAGCTTTTCAGTACTTTTCTTCCTGTAGTATTCAGCTTTATTTTTTTATTTTATTTTATTTTTGAGGCGTTGCCCATTTGGACAGAATTTTGTTCAGAGCCACAGATCAACTGCAATGGGTTCAGCAGTAAATGCAAGCTATGAACATGTTTGGCACCATAAACAGGGTGCTGATAAGCCAGGGAGTTGGTCCATTCAACTCTTAGAGTGCAGCAGGGGCACAGCAGGGCCACCTCGCTTTTGTAATTGTTGCTTTCTGCAGTTAGAATCTGCATCTTTATAGCATTTAATGTAGACATATATTTCTGTTGCCTTTCATCTCAGTAGTTTTCAAAGTGATTCATTGACTATGTAAATGTAGACTTACTGAAATTAAGCCTAACAATTAGAGGAAATCAATTAAAAAGTAACTGGCACACAATAATGAACACAAGAGTAATGAAGAATCTTTGGGGAAAGCCACAAGTACAATTACACTCTTCCAAAAAGCTTCAGGATATTTAAAGTCTGTAAAAGTAGGCATTGCTTACTGAGCCATCATGCGTGTGGGTACTTGTACATGCGCGCTCCTATATGCAAGCTCTGAACCAATGGCTGTGTTCTCCACAACCACTCTTGTTTTGCAGAATCCCTGACACAGATGTTTTTCTTTCTTTCAGAGAGATTGGTTCAATTGTCAGATCACTGGGCTGCTTTCCAACTGAGGCAGAGCTACAGGAACTGATTGCAAAGGTAAAGGTTCTACATCTTTTCTATGTTCTTCTGTCTTAAACTTGCATGAGTTTGACCCTTCTGACTTGCTGTATGGGAAAGCTAAGTTCTTTTCCCACAGGTAAAAAGTTTTATGGAAGTGAATCAGGCAGTCTCTCAGGTCACCCTGAAACAAACCTTTAGACTGATAAGGGAACAACACTGATAGATTAAAATGAGGAATCTTTGACTCTCCTTTACCACAAAAGGCCACTGTGACACTGAACCACAGTGGAGGACTGTTTGTAGAAAATGGAGAAATAAAATGTTTTTGGCTGATGAAAAAGATTTCCCTAAACTGCAAGTGCATTGGGATATCCATATCCTAACCATGTCACCGTTCTGGACATGCCAGGGACACACACTGGAAGACTAAATAACAAAAATTATTCTTGAACAGGTGTTAAAATTATACACCACAATCCAAACTATGCAGAGGGAAAACCTGGCAGTTTTTTTCCCCCACTAGATTCTGTTATTACTACATCTTGCAGCCAGACTGCTCATCTTCTGTCCTTCCTGAGGCCTGTCCCAGTCTTGAGATTCCTCAGTTACAGTTATCTTTTCTTGCTTAAGCCTGCAAGTCAGAATTCAGACATAAAGACTCAGGACCTCCCATTCTCCTAGTGATGTGGAGAGGTAAGGAACTTTTACTGTACTTCTCCACAGTTTTTTCCTACACAGTAACTTTTATCTCCTCAACACATGCTTGTAATTGAAAGGCTGCATGATGGTGCCGTGGCACAGTGGGGTTAAAACATAGTGCAAAGAAGTGGGAAAGAGACTTCACATTGTTTTTGCAAAGTGGTATGCTGAAAGGAGTGGAAGGTTCTGGAGATGAGGGAAAAGTGGGAGAGGAATCTTCTCTTTTTTCATACATATGCCAGTGTTGTGGTTTAGCCCAGCGGGTAGCTAAGCACCACAGAGCCATCAAGTGGGATGAGGGAGAAAATAAAATAAAAAAAAAGTAGAACTCATGTGTTGAGGTAAAAATTATTTACTAAGACAGCAAAGGAAGGGAAAAACCATAGTAATGATAATAATGTATATACATATTTATAAAGCAAGTGATGCATAATGCAATTGCTCTCCACTTGCTGACCAATGCCCACCTGGTCCACAAACAGTGGCCCCCCCCAAGCCAACTTTCCCGGTTTTATTGTTCAGCATAACATTGCTCAGCATGCCTATATTCTATATGGCATGGAATATCCCTTTGGCCAATTTAGGTCAGCTGTCCTGGTTCTGTCCCCTCCCAGCTCCTTGTGCACCCCCAGTCTCATTGCTGGCAGGACAGTATGAGAAGCTGAAACATCCTTGGCTCAGCACTGCTCAGCAACAGCTACAACACTGGTGTGTTATCAACACTGTTTTTATCCTAAAGCCAAAACACAGCATCAAATTAATTCTAGCTCAGCTAAAACCAGGACAATCAGGATACTGGTAATTGGTCTCTTTTTTTTCTTTGGATGATTACATGCCTGTCTCTCCTTGATAGCCTTGTCCAGTCTCCTGTAGATCAGAATTTAGTGAGAGAAATCTTACACGAAGTCTTGGGAAAATGATGCAACTGCTTCAGATAACGAAGTGCAAGGAGCAATCAGAGGGGAAAGATCTTTTAACATGATGCTGCAATCTGTCTGCTATGGTTCTGTACTCTCAGTAACAGATTGTTCCAGCTTCCACTGACAAACAAGACAAAGTGGAAGGATAAATTATGGTGCTTAATGTAGATATTTTTAGCAGCAATATATTTTTGCTTGCAGTAAATGGACAATGTAACTGACTCAGGATACAGAATCAAGAAGAGGACCTCTCCCCTCCAGTCCAGGGGAACCTGGGGAGTTTAAGACCTGCCTCCTCCTCCCAACTTTTTTCCCCCTGATTTTTACCATTATTGAAAATTTGAGATAAGTAACGTAACAAAGTACAGTGCAACGCAGCTATGAAATGGAAAGTTCTTGAGATACAATTGTATAACGTTTGCAATTGTTTATAAGGTTAGGAAATTAAAGTACAAATAATACAAGAAGAAATAACACAATCAAGAGTAATGGTTAACCTTAGAGAATGCTGAACTGAAAGTTAAATCTCACAGAAGGTTCATGGTGTTTGTAAATGAAACCTTGGCATAGGTTTAGTACTAGAAGAACACTGTCTTCTTGTGGAATCCTCAATGTATTTTGCCAATCCCTAATATCAAGTTATCTTAATTTATGTAATGTACTATTACTATTGACTATGGTAATACCATTTTATCTTAATCTAGATAAAGTAAAAATTTTCTCTGTTGGCCAGTTTGTAGTCAAACTATTTCTCCAGTATTTTTTCCCTTTTTAAGCTGTGATTCATTTCTGTTTCTCACTACCTGTGTCTCTCAGTCACCTATTTTTTTATTAGCCTTATTTTAGCTAGCTAGCATATATTGCTTCCAAATTGTTCCTATCTGCCAAATTAGCATTTAAATAATTATTTTATCTCTAAAATTATCATATACTGTTTCCTATATTGCCCTACACTGAATACTGTACATAGTATCATATATTTAGGCCTAGTAAAAAGTTAAGGCTAAATCATTGGTCTAGAGATGGTGAAGGCTGACCCAAGGGTTACTACAATGCGTGGAGTTTGAAATCTCAAGTTCAGTGCACTGCTCTGCCACAGACCTCCCGGACAACTCTGGAAGATGATTTTGTTTCTTTGTGACTCAGTTCCCCAAATGCCATGTGGACAATAATAGTATGACTGTGAGAGCAGAGATATGAAACAGAATGCTACAATAGAGCTGTTACAGGAGCTGTGGATGTACCCAAAGGAAAGGAGCAGAGCTACACTTGTGCAGTTGGAACAAGCAAGTTGTTGTCACAGCCACTGTGAAAAGGGGAGAAATTACATAAGGAAAACATCAGTAGGAAATGAGGTGTGGATGAGGAGTGAGCATGAGGAAGAGTGTATGTATGTACCTGCAAATCTAGAAACTTAGGCGAGGTTAATCTATTCAGTTTGCTCTCCTATCTAATCTTAGAAATAGGATTAATTTTAACAGTTCAAGACATTGCTGGGCCTGTACAGCCACTGAAATGGCAGCTGCTCTAGAAAGGTCAGAGGAAGTTGAGGTTGCTTATCACCTCGAAGGGCTAGGCCTCTGTCAGGAAGTTCTTCACAGACTGCACAGATGTTCCCTAATACATTGTGTGCCGATTGCTCTCAACGTTTCTGATGCAGCTCTCCACTTAAGCAACTGAATGTGTCAGGCAACACCCTATGCTCTGACCCAGCTCCCAAGAGGAAGATTTGTTGCTTTGTCGCTCCCTGGCTCATTTAGGAGATTTCAAATCAGTATCTATTTGAGTCTTCTTTCAATCTGAGCTGTGTGTGCGAAGAGCCTAGCAGGGTGTCACTGCTGCCATGTGAGACTACAGGACATGCATCCAGTTTCAACACAGGAGTAAGCTGGTTCCATTGAGAGGAGTCCTTTTAGGGGTAAAACTTGCAACTTTTAGGGAAGAGATGCACCTGAGTTGTAGGGAGCATGTTCATCTCCTACGGAGCTTAGGAATGCCATGAGAATGCTGCTAGAAGTCCACAGTGTTTTGGGACTATCTGTTAATTTGTTTGGGAGGCAAAGGGAAGGTTTTCTTCATGCAGTATTTTATGGGGTGCTTTATGACTGTTCCAGCCTGCCCTGTCTCAGTCTGTCTGCCTCTCTGTCCTTCCCTTGCTGACTCTCTCTACTGTCTCTAGCTACAAAACGTGTGGAGGCAACAAATTCCATCCTTGAGGTGTACTAGATTGGGGCTATGTCCAAATTAGCACATTAAATGTGTCCAGAAACATCCTTGGATAGTGAAGCCAGCTGGCACGGAGCAACCTATGTCTTTACTGGGAAATGTCTAATGTGAGGCGGCTGCACACAATGGCCTGCGGGGAAGAAGTGCCCATGGTCCCAATGCCCAAACCAGAGCTGGGAGCTGCTGGGTAGAGGGTTTGGTGGCACAAGCCAAAACCATGCCAGGAAATGTGCTGGCAGTGTGCTGTGATGGATGATCATGTTGCACAGCCTGGGGATGCTCCAGGTCATACCAGACTTCGCTAATATAAATGCAGTCTGGATGTTTAAACCCCTGCTGAGTTACTGTGGCAGATAAGATCAGTTAGTAGGTGCCCAGTTCTTTTGCATGAATGGTTTCTGAGCACAAGAGGGCAATATTGAGTTGTTGAAAAGTTTCTGTAATAGCAGCTCTGCATTTTATCTGGGATCTTATTTCTTTCTTTAGTTTCTTTTATTTGATCACAAGCATTTCAGTCATATGTTATGGCACCATGTGACATTAAAAACAATATAAATACTCAAAGTCTAAATCTGTAATTTTAATGCAGGACTCACCTCACCCCAATTTTCTGTGTTTTTTCTATTAGTTTGCTAATGATTCATATAACCTACCATGCTTACGTTTTATTTTTAGGTAGAAGAAGAAGAAGAAGGAGAAGAAGAAGGACCAAGTGGATTCATTAGTCTGGAAAAATTTCTTCCAGTGATGACAAAAGTACTACTTGACAGAAGGTAATGGAAACTGGATTTTTTGTGTCCTTAGTTTATTCCAGACTGACACAGCTGATTCAGAATGAATATATCTGCAATATTATGTAGCTAGAAGGAGTTTTATTTTTTCTTTTTCTGTTATTTAAGCTTGGTTGACCTTAGCTTGATAGTGAGATTTTAGTTCAAAATGACTTAGTCTACATAAAATTGTGTTGTACTTTTGCTACAAATAACACCAGCTTATAGTAATGAATTATGATAATGTCTAGTTTTAATGTGAATCAGAATTTTTATGTGAATTAGAATTAACTTGCTATTTCAACACTGAAAATATTTTATGTGCAAATAAGGTCACAGCCATTACTTTATTTGAATTACAGTTGCTGAGAAGCACAGTCTATTACAGTGTATTTTTAATAAGTTGTGTAAATCAGCTTCATGTTCATATCTCAAAATGACTGCCAGGTATAGTTGAGTGTACACAATTAGCATTCTGCTAATCTAAATCATTTGCTGATTTAAAAGTCTGGAACAAGAATGCTGTTCATTATTCAAAGGTACAAAGGAATTTGGGTTGTTTTGATATTTTGCACTGAAAGCAATATTACCTATAGGGAGTTTATCTTTCTTTTTAAAGTTGGTAACCAAGGGTCTTTGGAGACTCAGTCTTGTCCAAAACTGAGGAACCATTTTGCACACAGAGCTCCTTTGGTGTTTGACACATGAAATAGCTATGGGATTTCCCCCAGCTGCCTCACAGCATCTTGAGGTAGTGGGCATACCTTGGGGCTGTGTGAAGCCTTTGTGCCTATCCTGGACAGGGACCAACCAGCAGTGTTTGGTCCCAGCATGCTGGTGCAGGTGTGTTGCCTCCCCAGTCTTCTGCACTTCTGCCTTCCCTGGCCTTCATGGCACGTTTCTGACTCCACACTGCTGCTCACCTCTTCACAAAGTGATGCCTTGCTGCTCTGGGCTCTCTCCTCCTCCTCCAACCCCTGACACAGACACACACACAAAACCACACACTTTTCTCAGCCTTGCGCAGGCTTGTCAAGACTCAGGTTTATCTTTTGGGGCTATGTCTATAGTTCACTTGTCCAAGGGCACATGACATCTGGATCACAAAGAACAAGATCTTCTCTTAGCACTTTTGGTTTTTAGATATTAAAAGAGCAAGGTGGTTCCGGGTGAAACAGTCAAGCATTTAAAACCTCCCTGGCTTTAACATCTGCTTAGTATTTTTGGGATTTAATGAGTCTGCTAGGACATGGAAGATCTCCACTGCTGTACAGGGCTTCCTTTTCAGCTATGAAATCAGGTGCACATATACATGCACCCAGAGCTGCTTTCTCTCTGAAATGGTTAGTGACAGACCTATTCTTTTATAGCTACGAGCCTCCTTTGCTCATCATCAGCTCATTAGACCGTCAAAGTCCCACTAGGTGATCTGTTGCCTAGCTACCAGCCTACCTGGACAAAACTTTGTTTTCTTGGTTTGGCAATTTTCTGTTCAGTGTATTTGCTATGTGGAGTGATTCAGCTGTTATTGATTCCTACTAACCCACTCAGCCAGCCTGGACATGCAAAAGCCTTTCTTTTGGCTCCTTAGCACAAGGAGAATGAAACAGAAATACAATGAAAGACACAAGGTAAAGATATGGAAAGTTCCAAAAAGTCAAGCTGGAATTAATGATAGACAAACTAGAAAATAGGTTTTCCCTTTCTTTTAGTACTCATACTTTATTCTTTCACAATAGTACAGCAGCCTCACAAACACTGACTCTTAACTTCTCTGATTCAATGGTTTCAGCTACCGGCCTATTCCAGAAGATGTTCTTCTACATGCGTTTGAGGTCTGTAACTAAACATGCAAGTACCTAACTGATGGAAAAAAGTTGCTGATTCCTGATTTAATATGGCTAAAACCACAACAGTTTTATTCCTTTTTTTTCAAAGGCTTTAGACAACGATAAAAGTGGATACATTACTAAAGAGGATCTCGTAAAATATATGACTGAAGAAGGTAATACAATTTTTAAATATCACTATTGAAGTGAGTAAACATTACATGTATATATGGCACTTTGTGGTCTTGATTCTTCATGCCAAAACTTGCTGGAGTAGATACACCATCTTCAAACAATCTTGTTGCCTTGATGAGTGGCTGCAGACTAGAACATTTCACTGGTGAATAATGCACGGAAAGAACATTTATCTGCCTTTTTGCAGATATTATAAGATGCAGCTTACTATTATTGAGTCATAATTCAGTCTTTTGTGAATATTTTATGATTCTGTGCACATTTTTGTGCTTCCTAAGAACTCTTTCTCCTCCCCTTTAAAACTGCAGTTTAGATTTCCAAATGTTTCAGGCAGTTTCAATACTCATTCATTCCTACATTATCTTGATCTTAATTCTAGTGCCCTATGCAAACAAAGAGATTCAAACACCAGATTTAAGTTGTATATCATGTAATTCTCAATATCCCTTGAAGAGCCTGCTTTTCTTGCATGGCTGATCATGCCTGCCTGCCTTCCTCAAGTACAAAATGACAAGCCTGCTTTGCACAAGACTTTCCAAGATCCATCCTCACATGGGAACCATATTCTCAAAGAAGGATCCAGTAGGCCATCAACATCCTTGAAGCTCCTAAAAGAGAAGAAAACAGGAGCCTTTCATGGTGTAAATTGGAAGGATACACAAATTTAAGATAAGAATGCTAATGTAGACAGTAGAAGAACTTATTCTGACAAAAAGGGTTTTGAAATCCCTGTGGCAGAGACAAACTGGCTGTTTTGGAGCTTGTGAACTAGATGGAGATCAGAAAGTCCAAGCCCTCTGTCTTCCTTCCCTTAAACCAGATGGCTTGGCATGCAGGACTTTTACATTTGCAGAGGTGAGGGAAATGGATTCTTTTTTCCTCCACATGAGGACTGAAAGGGGATCCTTGCAAGGGAAAAGTGGGGTAATTTGCCAGCCCTGAAGAGAATAATCATCAAGACAAAGTGTTATTTTCTTTTCTCTTTCAGGTGAACCCTTTACTGAGGAAGAAATGGAGGAGATGCTCTCCAGTGCTATAGATCCAGAAACAAATGCTGTTCGTTACAGAGACTACATTCCAAAAATGATATTAGAAGAAACTGAAGATCTTCCACAATAGAGTTTGAGATGCCTTTTGGTAGCAGTAATGTAGCTTGGCAGTTGGTCGAAAAGTGAAGTATAACAAAGCTCAGCGTGTGACCTTGTGCTTATAATTCAAATATGTAGTTATATTTCCTTGGGTTCTGTAAACATATTGAAATCTATTCACACTTGGAAAAAGAACTCTTGACAGAAATATCGTGTACGGTCTGGAAAAGAAATTGTGGAATTTGGTTTGAAAAATAACAGGAAAAATAACGTTAATGCAGTCAAGAAATGACTTTACAATTGCTTTGAAAAAGTAACGGAAAAGTGAGACCTGGGAAAGCAGGTAATAAGTAGGTAAGCAATGAAGATGACTGAAATTGTGAAGGCATGATAGTAAGATAAAGGTTTTATATTTAAATGTAATCCCTGCTTGTGTTTAGCTAATGAGGCTCTTGGTAAATTGTTGCTTTGGAAATAATGACACAGATCAAATAGACTTTCTACAGTTTCTAGGTCCTGCCAGATATTTGCATATTGTTCACCATAGGCAATCAAACTGGACCGGTTAATTCCATTTTATGTTACTCATCCATTGGCATATGGCATTTTGTTTTCATTTTAAACATGTAGATAACACTCAAACCATTGCTAGAATCAAATTTACAAGCAAAATAATCCTTGAGAACACTTCTGTTACTATAGGAAATAAACAGTTCCCATTTCATAACCAATTTCAAAGTCAGGAGTTTAAATTGTTCAAAATTTAGGAACATAGGACTGGAATTTTCATAAATGGAAAAAGCACCATCTTTTGAAAGAGTTAGTGTAGAATACTTGTCTCCAGTGCCCTTCCTAGAAGACTGCTGCAGACCTCACTGCTCTTAACTATTTCTCGGACTGTTACTGTCCTGTTGTCCTTTAACATGAGTTTGAGTCCTTTCCCCTTGAGTTCTTTTCTTGTACATCATCTTCTAATAACTGATGAGTGTTTGCTCAGCTTGTAGGTGAAGATTCTGTGGTCTGGTCCCCTAGGGCACCATCTTGCACTTTGTTCCCCATTTCTATTCTACTTTCTATCAAGTTTAGGTTTCTCCTGAACGATATCCTACCACGCATCTGTATTAACTGCATATCCCAGCTCTGTGTCACCATCAGACTTCCATCAGCTGATGAGATCTGGGGAAAACTGACACACAGAGACATCAAATGCGTTCCCCCATTATGCCCTTCCAGTGGCAGAGTTGCGAACAGGGCACAGGAGTCCTCATGTGGTGTGTCCTCATACTCTGCCCATTTGAGCTGGAAACTCAAAGGAGCTGCCCTCAGACAGGAGAGCAAGAGAGCTGCTACGCTTCATGAAGAAGAGATTAGTGCAGTCTGTTGTGGTGATGGAAGCAATCTGAACAAGACCATTTTTAAAATTCTCTTTTTATTTCTGTACCCAAACTTGTATTCCACTGGCTTTTTCTTAAACATTAGGGCAGCAAAGTGTTAATACAGGTAAACATTTGCCTAGTTCTAAGCTGGATTTCCATGTGGATTTTCTGTGTGCACTCTTGTTAATATATTTATTATGTATTTCATTTCTTTGTCAGTAAGAATGAAAAACAAAGGTAATCAGTAGGGTTATAATGTGTGAAGTTACAGATTTTTGAAGATTAAAGCAAGAGCAGCAAAGGCCCATTAAAAAAATACCTGTTTTTATTAGTCTTCATTATTCTCTCTTTGGAAGCTGAAGTTATTTTCCCTAGGTGAAGCCTTCTTCTGCAGTGTGTTGTACTAGATCTCTAGAACAGCTGGCGTGCATACAAGTTTCATTCATATTCTGCAGTCTGGGAGCCACTGTCATCCTCATCTTGGATGTCAGCAGGAAGATGCTCCTTTCAGGAAATCATTTTGTAGCTTACAGCGCTCCAGAGAGCACAATTTATGTCTGGTGGTACTACCCCAGAGGCCACCTCAGCTACAGCTGCATTCAATCAGGATGCCCATGTACAATTGCTAGTACCAGTTACAATTCCTAGTAAAGACAGGATCCTAACATACATCCTTTGATGATGTGTATAATTTTTATCCTACAGTCCTCAAATGAAGAGGGTACTCTTGCAAGTGAACAGTGGAATCGCATCTGAATTTCTCACACAGCGACTCC
Organism: Penelope pileata; assembly: GCA_013396635.1. Lineage (NCBI taxonomy): Eukaryota > Metazoa > Chordata > Aves > Galliformes > Cracidae > Penelope > Penelope pileata. Next base: position 1,156,164 of record WBMW01000788.1, read on the forward strand.
TCCCACCCTACCTCTCCTCCAAACAGGTAATGCGTAAGTGCAACAAGCAGAAGCAAGTTGCAGTCTCCACTTTGGGCATAAGCAAACAAATTCAGTTGCCTACAGGGTTTCCATGCTGAGGGTGAAGGAAGGGTCAAAAACCAATCTCAGGCTCTGGAAGGTCCTTAGAAGCAGAGCACTCCCTGTCAGCTAGGATCACCTAGTAGTGGTCTGACTAACTTGTGAAGGAGCTGCCCCATGGGTTCCCTGTGAAGCAGCTGATTAGTGCTGCACGTGACTCTTCCATTGCCCTTGTCTCCCATGCCATGCTGGCCCATGCAGTGCCCAGCTGGCTCCCTGTGATGGTGTTGGGCTGCCTGAAGGTCCCAGGATGGGCTCTCTGAGCACCCTGCACCTCTGTGCTCCTGGTGATGAGCAGGGTCCTCCACCCTAGGGCGTGCTGCTTGGGGGAAGGCTTAGCAAACCATTTTGCTATCACTAAATAAACTATTTGTTCTTACATTTGAAGGGAGAAATACATCACTTTGTCCTCATCTTTGGGGTAGACAAATTTAACTTCATCTATGCTGCTGAGCAGTCTTGAGCTATCTCTTGCTACGTGCTTCTCCTTGCTGGCTGTGCTGCCTCTTCCCTGAAGATCAGGAACTGAGATATGGCAGCGGATTGCACCAGGGAAGCCTCTGGGGAAGAAACCAGCCTAGCACCTGGACTAGATCCATGCAAGGAAGCAGAGCCAAGGCTTTGCAGAAACTGGGGAAGCCAGAGGCTTTTTGACCTAGCTGAAGGAGGGAGAGGGAAGGGAACTCATTACCTAGACATGAAAAAGAAAAAAAAAAAAAAAAAAAAAAAAAAAAAAAAAAAAAG
>WBMW01000788.1:1164908-1221084 GCA_013396635.1 Penelope pileata
CCCCCCCGGCTTTGCCAGATTCCTGAATGCCATTGGGACATTCCCCTGGAGAAGCCTACAAGCTTGTAGCCTTCATTTAATTGCAATTATTTCTACATTGTTATTTGCATGTAATTAGTAATTCTGAAGTTGCCATATGGCCCTAGCTGCCCGTTCCTTTCCAGATTGATCCAAACCACATGCAAATTTTTTTCCTGTTTTTTCAGAAACTCATTCAACAAAGCCTCTTCAACTCAAATGGACCCCCCGCTCATTAGCTAGCATCTGAGCAGCTCCTAAAGTACTTCCTTAAGAAGTTGCAACTTTTCTTTTGAAGTCTAAGAAAATCTGTTCCAGTCAAGCATGTGAAAGAATGTGGACAACTGGACACACTTGACATGCACACAAAAAATGTATGTAAGTCATCTGTGTTTGTCGACAAAAGATGTTTGCTTCCCAGGTAACTCTGAGAACCACTTTCCTGACAGGTCAGCCTTTGCAGGGGGGAATGGGTGGCTGGCTGACAGAATAGGCTGTATCTCCTCCCTACGGGCTTTCTGACTGCAGCTTCACAACTGTGTGACAGCTAATAGTTGAAACAGGACAGTTTCAATGTTAGAAATTTTGGCAATACTCCTTCCAGGCCCTCTGGAGCTTTCTTCATTCTTTTTAGTATTGAAAATATTTTCTTCCTGATAACTACATCATCTTGAGGCCCAAGTAAGACGAAGATTCCCTGAATGAAGCAGCCTTGCATACCTTCCTTTCCAGTGATCCTTACATCTACTCTTAAAACCACCCTGAGGCAGAATGCAGCTTTTCTCAGAAAAAAATCTGAAATGTTACTCTGTTCCTTTTTCTGATTTAAAATCTATGGTGCTACAGAAACACTCGTTTTCCCTTGACATCTTCCACTCACTGGTACTAGTTTGTTTACTTATTTGTATGTAAACAGTCTTGAAAGTTGAAAGGCTTGCCGTGTCTCCTCCACCTAGCAAAGATACAATGCTCGTATACACTGGCATGTAAATAACAGGGCAGCAAACACCAGCCTCCCACTGGCAAGAAGAACATTACAAGATCAACACAAAATCACCTGAGCCTTTGGGACCCAAAAGGCATCCTGTCCTCCAGCTGCCTCCCCAGCTCTGCTCCTGCTAGTGAATAATGGAGCTCCAGCTGTTCCCAGCAGCATGGCACGCTCACAAACACAGAGATCTTACAGCTCCAGGGCACAGATTCTGGCTCTTCTCAACCAAAAGCCTGTTTCAGTTTGCAGTCTCATTATGGAAATAACTGTGTGAACTTACTGGTACTTAAGGCTTCCAAGTAAGCATAAAAATTATGAAAACAGCTCTCACCTAGCAATGTTCATCCTGGAACGTTGCTCCGTGTTTTCAGAAGGGGGACAGCCTCAGCTGTCCCTGCAGGATTTAATACTGAATACTTGACTGCCATCCAAAACTTCTTGGTCATCCAACGGCCAAGAAACTCCTGCAGCGTTAACTCCTTTCCAGACTCTTTCTCTGCCTGTACTAGGAAGTCTGGACAAAATTATTTACTGTAAACTCATGTCGTTGCCTCAGTGCAGGTCAGACATCATGCAACAAAGATACCAGTGAGACTAACATTGGTTAAAATGGCCAATATGACTAACTGCTTGGGTGAACATCTAATATGGACAAGGTGAAACAACTGAATTTAAAATTTAGGACATTGTACATTCTCTGGAGAACTATAAAGAAATCCTGATGAGTTAGAAGTGAGAGAAATCTGGGAAAGAGGCAGTGAGGAGCAGTGGGGTAGACTAAGAGTATCTGCCTCCTCTTCCACCAGCATCCATCTTCCTGTGCTGCAGTCACGACTGCTATGTTAAACTGACCTTGTCAAACTAATGCAGCTTTATGTCTGAACACTGCCACCAGCTTGAAGCTGGCTCTCTCCTGTTGCACTTGCACCTGCTCGCACAGGAGTACAAGCTAAATGGGCACAGGCTAAACAACTACAAGGCAGCTTTAAGTCCAAATAACCATCCAAGAAGGTCATGTTGATTTTATTAAGGCAATTTAAATTTCCATTTGTGTTAAACTGGTAAAACGTTCACAAGTAGACAAAACCTCTCTAGAGAATAAAAGAACCCATCTCTGTTAAACTTGGTAGCACAGGAAAATGCTTGCCAAAGCTTTCCAGCAAGTAGGAAAAAATGTCTGTCAGTTGCTGCCAGCCAGCCTCAGAAAGCATGTTTGTGTTAGTAGCTGCCAAGGTATGCGATTGTTTTCCTTCTGTCATGGTGTTTGACAGAATAGTTATTGTTCAGAAAAGAGCCACATCGTGAAGGCAGTGGGTGAGGACATGCTGCTGAGCGCAGCTGCCCCCTGCTTGTGTTGCTTCCAGGGACAGAGCACAGCTTGGTGGGACAGCCTGAGACCTCCTCAAGCTGTGAGTGTGCCTGTCCTGAAACAGTGCAGCAACACTTTACCCAAGCCTGCCTGGGTGTATGCAGACAAGCTGTGGGAGCTTGGAGCCATCTCCCCCTCATTGACTTCTGTGCTCAGTGACAAAACCACTCATCTGTTAAACCCTGACAGAAGCTCCTTGCACAGCAAACCATGCTCACTAGGAGTACCAGCCTCACAGCGTCCCTCTGAGGAGCAGGCATGCCTTATTCTTCCCCTGCACTGAGCACTCAGGGTTGTGCTCTCAAGTCTGAACACCCCTTGGTGGGCAGACACAAACACTGCAGTCCTTTGGGTCTAGTCATGAATTCTCCTGGACTCCACCAATGGGTTGTTCATGTAGTCGAAGCAGGAGAACATGGGAAAAAACTACAGAAAAATTCATTGTGGTGGACAGAGAAGGGCAAAGAGGGCAGCTCTGTACCTTTCTTGGCCAATAACCTGTATCTGCAGAGATGCCAGCTCTAGCCATGGCTCTTTCTCTTCAGCTGTCAGCTGAAGAGAGTGATGCAGGGACCAACCTGTGACTTTCAAGGCAATAAGAACCCAGGGTCAGGTAACAAAGAGGTAAGAGAGAAACAGCAGGCAGATGAGTCCATCATCAGCCCTCTGAAGTTGCTTTATAAAGAATATAATCAGCATGGAGTGATGTATAGCAAAGAAAAAAATGGAACATGAGAATTTCTGGAGATCTGCATGCTGTAAGGTTCACTTTTAACCTCAAACTTGGTGATAAAGGAAATGTATGAAATACTTGAAGAAGCGTTGAAAAAGAGTTCCAGATGAAAAAGCTGCTCAGATCTGGTACGCCTACTGTTAGGAAAAATCTCAGGAACATACTGGGGTGAGACCTTTGTCTTTGCTTATCACGAATGTAATTCTCCATTGTTCGAGCACCGAGTAAGTTCACCATCAACTTACTGATGGGCAGAAAAGGAAATGCCTGCTGCCTTTTACATAGTGCTTCATTTAAGGCATTTACACATGCAGCACTATGACAGGCTAGGGCCTGTGGTGCCAGCCCTGTTGTTGCTCTGTACTGCTATAAATGATTCCTGCAGCAAGAAAGGATTTAGCATAAAAATGTGATGATATAAACACTTCAGTGTTTGTTTCTCAGGGCTGCCTGTTCACTTCATTGTGTTATCTCTGCTTACCCTTCTTCCACACCATCTGCACTGCCTGCCTGTGTCTCTGGCTCCTAGGGTGAAACAAGCACATGCAGTAGCTTTGCACTTGCTTCTCTCCAACAGCCACTTTGCCAGTTTTCCAACTTTGGCGCATGCTGGCATATATTTCTCCTGTTAATAACATTATTTGTTAATACCGTCTTCTTCCCTCTTCTATCCAAAGAAGATTACTGAGTATAATTCTTTTGGAAGACACATTTTTCCTTGGCCCCTGAGACAGGAGAGACTTTGAAGACTGTTTAAAAAGACTCCTTTACCCCTGAAATCTCCAGCCGGCCTCCTGGCATTCGAGAGAGCACTGCTGGCATTGTGCTAGGGCCAAGTCCTAGCAGTTCAGGCTGCCATGGGCCCCCTCTGCGAGGCACCTCTGGCTGAGGCAGCCAGCAGCCAGCTTCACTGGGGCTCCGGTCACAACCCTCAGATGTAGGATGCAGCTACAGCATTATCCTGGAGGTGACTCCGCCAAGCCCAGCACAGCAAGCAGTTAATGGCTTTTCAGAGTGCCTGCAAAGGCAACAAGGGTTCCAGATGAGAAAAAGCTTTTAGCTTTCTCCTTTTGAGACTGGCTGTTGTTACTCCAGCATTTTCCTGCTCTGTTGTTGTTGTTGTTCTGTGTAAAAATTGGTATTGGTGGGGCTCAGCGCTTTGGGAGTCACAGGTACTCACTGTATGTTTCATTTTTCAGACTTGTCTTTAGTCTGGAGCTGCAATGAATGCTCACTGTCTCACTAACACAAAATGGGATTCTGTCAAACTTCAGTATTTGAATTTATGAACTTAACAGAAATTGGCTGCAGACTTGTCATTGCAATGCATCCCATTGCACAGAATGACCGTAAACTTCTCCATGCAACTCTGCTTTGTGAGTATACGTATATGCATCCTTTATTACTTATGAAACACATATCAATACTGTATTAATAAGTAGGCATTGATTTTTCTACTGAGAACATAAAGATTTATGAAAGTAGGCAGTGTGGTGTGGCAGAAACTATGAAAGCAGTTTCTAGAAAATCTATGAAATACTTTGTGTTTGAAATACAGAAAAAATTTCCATTCTGAATAAATCCAAGCAGACAGTCCTTTGTGAATAATAAATTGCTTTCGGTATCGGGCAAAGGCAAGATTTAAGGGCATCTACTTTGCAACAGACTGTGAGTCTTGGTCCAAATTTGAACACAAATGGCTTCCTTTTAAATTATGGAGAAGAGATTCATGGAAGCTCCCAGTGGAGGAAGGAAAGCACAGGCTAAACACCTGTGCAGTGGCCCCGAGGCAGAAGGGCTAAGCTAAGCAAACAGGGAGACATACCCCTGTCAGGCAGACAGCGAAACTCTCTGGTAGTGTTCCAAGTAGGAAAAAGTGTTTGAAATGTACTAATGCAGATCTGTTGGTAACAGCAAGAAGTGGAAGCTGTAATAAGGACCACGTAGAGAGAGAGTCCCTTATCTGCGTTACACCTCCCAGAACTAGGGATGGTAACAGGGCATGAGATGTACAGAGTACCCAGTGTGTCGCTTTTTATGCTGATGCACAAGGTAAATCTTGAGACTGACATAGACTTGTGCTACAGAAAACAGCTTAGAACTCAACTCACACTGAGGAGCTGCCCAGTCTTAATTTTCCATGTTACCACACTCAACAGTTGTCAAGAGCAAGTAGGAAAACACGCTCCAGAAGCCTGGCATATCTCAGATACAATAAAGGGAGCATCACGCGCAACATCAGAAGTACACCTGCAGTCCCTATATCTGATATCCTGCTGTACTGCATGAATCCTTAAATCCTGCAGAATACACAGGCTGTGGATGTGTGTGTTTACAGGCTGCTGCTGTGTGTGCTACACAAAAAGATAAAGGACTTGATGTGCTCTTAGCAGAGCCTTTTGCTGAAAAGATCCTATACTTTCACAAGGAAATGGGAACAAGAACTGGAAAGGCTTATAGAAAAGAAATATACTCAAAAAGTCCTGGTGGTTTTATTTGTGGACCTCAACAGTTAGCTGTTTCTATCTTTACAATTAATTCTTTGTCACTATTACCACAAACGCCTTCAATTTCCTCTCTGTCCCCCAGTGGCTTCCAGGTCATTAATATTCTGCTTTAAGCAAGTGTCAGAGCTGTCATGCATTTCAAATCTCCCCAAGGAAGCTTCTTCAAACTGTAAGAAGAACCTGACACTGAGACTTACTAGCACCAAACTTGGAAACAAATCTTTTGTGCATGCGTTGATGACTCTTCAAGTTACAGTTGCTGTCACCCTTTTTATCCTGAGATTTACGATAAATGTGAATATACCAAAGGATTTATTTGATGCAACCAACATTTCCAGCTCTTGTAAACTGCTGTTTATTGATAGGTTTGTGCCAGAATCTCAGGTTTGAGTGATGAAGCTGAACTTCTAGGTTAGATTCAACTGCAATCATGCTGAGATATATTCATAAGAAATGCACTGAAAGCGGCAGTGATAGCACAGCAGAGCAAACGTGCTGCTGTATGATGAAAAACTAGAAATTTGCATACTAGCTAAAAGACAGGTAGTCTGTAGAGATGCAGTATCTAGATGGAGATCAAAGTCCACGCTCAATGCTTTGAAACTGGCTTGTGTTTGAACCTCTCAAGCGATGCGTGCATCCGAGGCTTTTGCTTCTGTCCTCTTACCTATGAACATCTGATCAACCCCATTTTTTTCAGTCCTGTGTCTGGAATTGAGAACAAACACCCTGAGCTGAAGAACAAATCTAAAACTATCTGCAGATCTGGAGCTCCTTCTCCATTAGCCTACCGCAGCATCCTCTGCAGCCACTACTTCTAGATACGTTAATAAATCACATTGTACCTGTCTGCCCTTGGGATCACACAGGTGCTAAATCACCTCACTGAGGCTCCTTTTAGGAAGGGTAAATCCACCTGAAATGGAACAGCTGCAACAAAGGAGGGCCCCAGTGTAGGACCAGAACGCTGAGCGCCATCATGGCCCACTCTAACAGCTGTTCTGAGCTGCTGGCCTGACTGACCTGTCAGGGCTAAGGTACTGCCCCTGACAGCACAAGAAATGCGTAAGCTTGAAATGGAGAGGTAGTGATGGAGGGAGCTGCATGTCTCTGCCACGCTAGTGATTCAGCTGAGTGCCCTTCCATGGCGATACAGGGAGTTATAAGAGGAAACCTCATCAGCCTCCATGCAAGGGAGCCCAGAGAGAGGGTGAAAGCGTTGTACTCAGCGCTTCTCAGAGCAGCTGTGAACCCAGATGATGGGTTGTTAGCAGAGCTTCTTGCTGGAGTGGTACTCGTGCTTTGGCCAGTACAAGATAACAAGAACTGCAAAGATTTTAGCAGCAAAATATCTCCAGCTGGAGAACCTGGTGCATCTCTGCTTCCAAAAATTCTCACACTTCAATAAAACCTTTCTGAATGACCCTAACGTCAGCAAGCACTGACACCAGCCAGCAGGAAGAGATGTTCCTGCACAGCACGGCCGCTGCCCAAGCTTGGCCAGCAAAGTCGTGCAACACTGCAAGAAGAGCTCTCTTAGTGCCACCTTCTTAATGGTTCCTCCAAATCTGAGAGCTGAAAACACGGAAATTGGCCACTGAGACTTCTCAGGCTCCATTTCACCACGTCTTGAGCTCTTCGTTTCCTGACTGGAAGCGCTCAGCACTGGGGAAACTGCGGACACTCTCCCGCTCGCCGCCTCGCCCCAGCACCGCGTTACGGACCCACGCGCTTCCCTCCCCACACGGCGGAGTCTCCCCCTCCGCGCGCCGCCAACGGCCGCCCAACCGTCCCCGCCGTCGCGCGGCGCCGCCGCCCGCAGAGGGCGCCCGCCGCCCGCGAACGGCGCTGGCCCCGCCCGGCCCCGCGGCAGCCCCTCAGCGTCGGTGCCCGTGCCGGGTCCCGGGCAGCCCCTCAGCACCTCTCTCTTGCCGCCCCCCCGCCTCCGGCAGCCGCTGCCGCCCGGCCGGGGTGAGGGAGGCAGCGGACGCCTGGCCGTGTCAGGGCTCTGCCGCCTCCCGACGTTGGCTGCTCGGGGTGCGTCACCCGCGCACAGAGCACCGTGTCGGTGTGGGACCCGTCCACCCGCGGCAGGAGCGGGGTGCACCGCCCGGGTCAGCCGCGCCGGGCAGGTGCGCGCCTGGGGCACGCAGGTGTAGGGCTGCAGCACTGGTGTCATCTCGGGTGAGCGCTGCCCTGTCGGGAGCGGCCGATGGCTTCGCAGCCCGGGGAAGTTACAGCGCAGCACTCGCACTGCGCTGCGGGCAGGGATCTGGAGGCGCGGGGCCCGGCTTCGGGCGGCCTCGGTGCTTGCGGCGCTGTGGGGGCACCGACGGGGGAGGGCGGGCGGCCGCAGCCCCGGGCGTCCCCGCTCGGCGGTTTGGCTGCGTGGGTTCCCGGCGCTCAGCCCCTTGCTGCAGCCTCTCCGAGAGCATCGCCAGCTCGCTGCGAGGAGGGCGTAGCGGCAACGCCCGCGCTGTCTGCAGGGCTACAGCCATCCACCGGGGGCTGCGAGCGGCGCGCGTACCGCACACCGGCGGGCAGAGGCCGCAGTTACAAGGGGAAGGCGAACGGGGAAACAAGTCCGTAGATCTTATTGTTGTGACATCCATTTATCACGCCCCTGCTTGCAAGTTAAATTAACACGGGTAGAATTACAACACGGAGAAGAGATGCTGGTGACAGCCACGGGTTGCTTCGCTTTCCCAGTGATTTGGGGAACCCTCGCGAAGGCACGGCCATGAAAGCCCCGAACGGAGGCAACTAACCAATAACTGCGGTGGAAGCAACAAGGTTCCCCCCAGCCCCGCCCGCTCTTTTCAAGAAGAGGGGGAAAACCGGGGCTGCCACTCAGGCGCAGCGCACAGCAGCGGGCAGAGCCCCGGCCCCGTCCGCTGTCGGCGCGGGGCTGCGAGGCGCGGCCGGGCGGGAGGATATTGGCTGCGAAGGGGCGGAGGCTCCTCCCAGAGAGCGGCTCCCGTATTTTTTTGGAGGATTTCTTGTAACTCACTTACCGACCTGGCTGAGGGGAACAAGTTGCCGCCGTAGCGGAGGCAGAGCGGCTGCCTGCTCCGTCTCTCCCCGCTCCCCGTAGCCGCCTACGGATGCTGCGCTCCGCTCGCGGGGGAGAGCTGCCGCCGGGGGAAGCGCTCCCGCTCCGGGCGTTGTGAGAGCGAGGGCTGCGGGGGAGCGGGCGGGCAGACAATGAGGCGAACCCGCCCGGCGGCGAGCCCCGCGCCCAGGCACTCTCCCGAGGACTGACGGCGCTCGGGGCTGAGCGTTCCGCCGGCGGCGGCCGCGCCCGGCGCGGAGCTTCCCGGCACCGACGGTTCCCTTCGGATGCGCGCGGGCGGCCGGTGGGGAGCCCGCCCGCCGAGCAGCCACTATGACCTCGGTGGCGGGGAACAAGGAGAGGGCTGCAGTCACGGCGCGGAGCAGAAAATACGGGGTAAGTGGCGGGTGCGGGGCGGGCGGGCGCGGGGTGTCCGGCGGCAGGCTGCCCTGACCCTGCTCCTTTTCCCGCTGCAGGTGACCGAGCCCTGCTCACCCACCAAGCCCGCCGCCCCTTTCTCCCCCGAGAGCTGGTACCGGAAGGCTTACGAGGAGTCCCGGGCGGGCGGTCGCCCAGCCCCGGAGGGAGCCGGTTCGGCGCTGGGCTCCTCCGGCACCCCATCCCCTGGCTCCGGCACCTCCTCGCCGGGCTCCTTCACGGGCTCGCCGGGTCCCGCCTCGCCTGGCATCGGCACCAGCTCCCCCGGGTCGCTGGGCGGCTCGCCGGGCTTCGGCACCGGCTCGCCGGGCTCTGGCAGCGGCGGCGGCTCCTCGCCGGGCTCCGACCGCGGCGTCTGGTGCGAGCACTGCAGCGCCCGCCTGGCGGAGCTGAAGAGGCAGGCGCTGAAGCTCCTCATCCCCGGGCCCGTCAGCAGCAAGGTGAGCCGGAGGATGAGCCGTAACCGGGGATCGCCGCGTGCCGGCCAGGGGCAGCCGGGGCTCCCGGCACCTCGGCGCTGCTGTGCCGTGCCGCCGCTGAGGCTTTTGGGGTTTGTTTGGGCTGGTTCATTCGTAGTCTTGTGCCCTTTTCCCATCTCTTTCTCTTGCTTCCACCTCTGGAGGCTACCGGGTTTTGTGGGTGTCTATGACAGCACCTCGAGCTCTCTCCTTGCTTCCTTCTTCCCTTGTGTCTGCGGTGGCTTTGCGTTGCGTTTCCCATGTACTTGTTTCCAGTGAGGGGCAGGCAGGGGTGGGAATGCCACACAAGAATCATTGGTCCCATCCCCTTTTGCTCTCTTTGGTTCTCCAGCATGGATTTACAAAATGGCCCGAGACTTGGCAGCCAGCTTAGAGGCATGGTCCATGCAGGCTGATGCCCGTGGTTTGTATTTCTGTGGAGAGGCCAGGTGTGGCAGAGAGCCTCCCACATCACCAGGATGGGGCCCTGAAACAGTGTGAGCCCAAAAGTTGTACAGGGAAGCTGTGGCAGACCTTTGCTTTGAACCCAGGGTGTTGTTAATGTAAGGACAACTTGGTGATGGTGTTCTCTTACAAAGAAGCACCTTATTTTTTTTCCTAAGGAGGTCTAAAAATACTCAAAGATGATGGACCCAGAGCATTGGGTCAAATAATCCAGAACATGCTAGCACTCCTGAAATCTGGCCTCAGGAGCCCAAGTAGGAGCTGGAAGTCTTTGGAAGAACCAGATTCCCAACAGAGGCAGAAAGCAGACATGCTCTGGAATTCCCTGCTTTTATTTTGCATTTTTTTTTGGTTTATTTTTCTTGTTTGGTTTGCTTGTAAAGATTAAGACTAATGGCCCTCGAAGAGTCCCCAGCAGCCCTTGGCTGACCCTGTGCTACCAAAATAGTGAGCAGTGGGCTCCTCCATAGCAACCCTGTGAGTGTTGTATTGTGAATTGGTCTATGGCTCCCAGAGTGTAACACAATGCAATTCATTTGGCCTGTTGGTTCAGGTACTATCAAATGATAATATTTACTCTTCCACTTCAAAGAGTTTTCATTAGTGGTTGCGATAAAGAGGTATCATGGAAAAGAGCCAACCGCTGAGAAAAGGTCCCCGGTGTTACTGTTGTGTTGTGCTCTCCATTATTTATTTGTGTGCTCTTTGGGAGGGAGTTGGTGCTATCTGTAACAAAAGATAGGGTCTCAAGAGCTGGCTTAATTGAATTATTCATGGCAAGGAAAAGGTGGAGCCACAAGTATTGGTATGGTTTAATTGACTGTTAATACGTGATTGATTTTCTGGAAAGTGGCTCTGTACCAAAATCTTGACAAACTTTAGGCTGTGTGATTTGGCAGTGCTTACCAGCTGTGAGTACAGGTGAGAAATTATGGGTGCAGAGTAACAGATGGGGGATGTAAACCTTGCTGCTTACGTCTTACCCCTTGCAAAGCGTTGTTATAGAAATAAGACACTTTTGCAGTGACGTAAAGATTTGTGCAGGATTCTCTTACAGCAGTGGTAGTCACTGCCTGTCCTCACCTTCCAGAGATCTTCCTGTCCTGTTGCTAATTGTTTTGTTCAGAGTGTAGCTGATGGTGTTGTCCAGGCCAGTCTTTATTCACATCAGTACTGATCCTTACTTCTCTGTATTCAGTCCCCTTTACCATATGCGCTTTTCTAACACCTCCTTTCAGAATATTCCACTTCTGCAGCATTGCCACTTACAGAACTGTTGCTGTCTGACACGTAGATGTAGAGTCAGGGGGAGGAGAGAGGCACAAGTAAGGAAGTCTTTGGGGGCAGTGGTGACCCTCTCTGCAACTTAGTGTGCTGAATAGTGCTTGCAGGTTCTCTCCTGTTCTCATTCTCCAGCCTTTCTCACACGACTCCCTTCTGTAAGATGATTGCTACCTCGCTGTGGCTATTTGCAGAAACATCCCTTTCTCTCATCCTTTCTGTCTTTAGAACTGTTACGAACTTCTTGGGCTTGTGATTTCTGCCTTCAGCAGACACAGTCTAGCATAGTGAGGCTTTGGTTTAGACATTGGAGGATACAAATGTCATGTGTAGTGCCCTTGACTTCTTAGTACCAGATGTTCAAGTTTCTTGTCACTGACATCCACTGGGCAGCCTTATCTGTGTCCGAGGTGACAGCAGGGTGTTGGGATGGGCTCTGTCAGCTCAGACAGTGCCTGTGTGCTGCCTCTGTGGGTGTGTGGTGCAGCAATCCACTGGAGTTTCTCTCTGAGGGTGAGGGACACCGTGTCTCATGAGAATGCAAGTGGTCGTGTCTGTGGAGATCTTACTTCTGTTTGGATTGAGGCTGAAGTCTACCTTGCTGGCATTTTTTCAGGGTGCTGTGAGGTATGTTCTTGATTGCTGCTCTGGAAATAGGTTTTAGAGGTGTGGGTTTAATCCAGCCATTGAGTTGAGTGGAAGAGGGAACTGATTGTGTTCCTGGGTCTCCAAACTTGCAAAGTATTTTACAACTCGAGACTGTGGTGTCCAGCAGTATAACCAATTACATGTGTCCATCTTTGTTATTTATAATGGAACAATTTAATTATCAGTCATCTTCTAGCTAACTTACATGACAATTCTTGTTGGTGTTGTTGAAGACAGCCTAGAGATGTGATTAGCATAATAAATATAGTCAGTGGCACCTGTTCCACATCTTCATTGCATTTAGAATTGCATATAACCCTGGGAATTGTGTGTTGCAGAACAATCAGAATATGAGGGTATCTGAGTTCTGACATGGATCTCATAGCAGACATTGGAATCTGCAGTAAGCTATCTGAATGTGAACATATCTTGATGCTTTACACAGTGTGTTGTGTAAAGGTTTGTATATGTCTACAAAGTATAGTAGCAGAGTTACATGCTGCATAAACAGACCAAGCTTTATGCGTGAAGCTATGTACTGAAGCTTTTCATTTCACATGGATAAACAACACTTAACCTATAGCAAACTGCAGCTGACTAGCTCATTGTTAGTGCCAAGGTGTAGGGCTTTTGGTTTTATATAGAAGCATTTTCTCCTAATATGGCAACAGGATGAAAACGTAGGACTAGTGTTTTTTTTCTGGAGGAGAGGGGGGATTGGCACAAGGATGGGTAATATATAGTTATAGTTGTACTGCTTTAACTGTTTAAAATAGCACATTCCTTGACAAACACAAAGAAAAAAGCTAAGAGCTTGTTTCTTTTTCCTCTCCTGTGAGATGGATGTGCCTAAATGATGTACAGCAATTATCTGCATACAAGGGGTTGTATTATGAGAATGAAATGTTATTGTAAACCTCATGTGAAACACACCCATGGGGAATGCCTGGCACAAGAAGGTGCTATAGTTGCACATTGTAGTTAGAAACTGGAAGGATCTTAGAGTATTTGGTGGCCACTGTGTGTTTTTCTTTTTTGTTACAAACATTTGTATGATGATAAAGTATTAGACTTTTCTTTTTTTGCAGAATTTTAAGCATTTTCTCAGGCTGTGTTTTCTGAAGAGTATCCCTCAAAGCTCTAGCATAGCAGCTGATGGCATCGCACTCCATGCTCGTTAGAATTCGTGTGAAATATGTTTGCCTTAAATTCAAACTTGTGATATCCTCTTGTTTCATTGGAGCACTAACCTCATGGATGTCCAACAAAGAAATGATGAAAAGTTTCATCAAAAAGTAGTTATTTATATGTATCAAACTATATTGTGTGCAAGCACTCTATCAATTGAATGCTAAGAATATGTAGTCCCAAGCTGGTGATTATATCATGTTGGTGTAGGATTGGAAAAATGAATGTGGCCTTTAAAGTAAGAGTTAATTTGGATGTGTAGACACAAATATCTGCTTTGGTGTGCTGTGATTGAGTTAAGAAGTAAGGGTACTGATTTAAGTGCTAGGGGTGGATAAGGATGTTGTTAGGTTATATATTCTGGACCATCCCCTGGCTAAAAAAATCTATGCTTAGAAGTTTAAGGAGTGGGTGAACTCTGGTTTAGCACAGTGTGGCTGTGAATGGAGGAGAAATTGCATTCAGGGTACGGTTGTGGTTTTTTCCCACAATTTACTGAAAGTCTATCTCATTTTTTTGATTGCATGTTGTTGAATTAGCCTTTTCTGTTTAATGGGTGTTCAGTAGTCAAAGACTTGGCTAACAATTATTAATAATGAAAAAAGCCCTGAAGTGACCTAATGAAATATAGTTTATTGCTAGCTCATAGCTACTTCAGAAACAGTCTCAGTACACAGGACAGTAATGAACCCTTCCTTAAAGCTTAGCAAGTGGCAGAATAATGGAATTTCATTTCTGTCCAGACCTTTAATTTGTGAACAAGCACAGCTAGTCTGTATGGTGACTTAATTCACTGTGCAAAAATCTCAGGCACCTAATCATTTCATCCCAACTCATTGCAATGCAGATAGGATTATTGCATTAGAAATGTGATTTTAAATGCCCTGAGGCAGTAATTTGTCAGCATTTGGAAGGATTAACTCCATTAAAGTTTAGGCAACAACAACCATTCTTTTGTGTTGCATCACAGGTCACAGTACCAAACATTTAGCATAACTCATCTCTGGATCTTTTTTTTTTCTTTTTTTTCTTCTTAAATTGAATGTTTCCTGGCAAGTTGGGAAAACATAAGCTACTTTGTTTGCCCTGGAATTACAGCTGCTTAAAGTGGTCTGGAGGAGACAAAGGGATATGCTTTCACTTCTGACAAATTAATGTAAACCCTTTTCTAGAAGCTGCTGGAGGTCACCTGTCTTGCTGTCAATGTGTGAAATGATGTAAATATTTCTTTCAGATGTCTTTGAGGAAAAGGTGAAGATGCTGTCTTTAATATAAAGACTGTTTTCTAGGGAGCTGTGGAAGCTGTTAGCTCTGCAGCTTTCTCTGTGGGATCATAAAGGCTCTTACTGAGTGTCCTAGAAGTTAGGAACAGGCCTATGATTACATTTAGTGAATTGAGGTTATGGTGCTTTTCTTATCAGAAAAGAAAATACTTTCAGGAGACCATAGGCTGACCTATTCAGACAAAAAAATCATTTTTTTTTTCTCAAGTAAATCTCTGAGGAGGAGCAAAATTCTGTTCAGACTGCTCTTTCTGCAGAGACTTGTCTGTATGTCTGAAAACTCTGCGTTCACAAATAGTCTGTAGTGGGCCTCCTAATGCCAGGCTACTATAATATCTAAAATCATCTTGTATTTCCAAGATGATAAGACTATCTAAAGATACAAGTTGCAACATTGGTAGTAATCTTGCATAGTAACCTTAGAATTTTTTTTTGTGTAACTTCAGAAGCAAAGGGGAAGGAGGAGAGACAGTCCATTTTGAATTCCCCAGACAGCATTAGAGAAAGTGTCACACGTAACCAGCACGGCCGTTGGCATGTAATGAGACTCATGCTGATGTCGGCAGATTATTAGAAAGCTGCAATGCTGTTTATGTAGGGTTGAAAGACATCTGCAGTTTTGCCACATCAGCGGTACATTGCCTTTGACATCATTCCGTTGGGGTACTTCCAAGCACTGAACTTGCAGCTTGCCACTGCAATGAACTTGTCTGTTGTGATCTATGTTACGGTGCAGTAGGAACTGCAGCATCTTGTGACCTGTGGTCTGCATGTCAAAAGTGCAAGGGTTGTTCTAACTTAAAATACTAGGTTAGATCTTAGTGAAGTGTCGTGCTGTAACTTGACAGGTATGTATGTCAGCAAAGTGCAGGAAATACAAGCATGTGGGCTTTCCCTCTGCTATCGGATGAGTAATTCCTAGTCTACATCACTTGTTGCTGAAGCTGCAATTCAAGACCTGTCCCTGACTGTAGAAAAGCAGATTACAAGTTAATTTTGACTTATGCAAGATTTTGTGTGCAATAATAATCTGGTAAACAAAATGATATTTCAAGAGTGAGAAGTTCTAAAGGTGCCTTCCAAAATCTTTCCTATTACTGGTCCGAACTTTGATTGCACTGCAACATTGATTGAAGCCATAACCGTTAATTAAGGCATTAAGCTCTTCTAGAAGGCTGTGGTATGGCAGTAACTGCAATCCGTCTGCTGCAGTCACATGCTGAAATGCTTCTTTTCTTTGGAAGCTTTAGCTTGCAGGCTGG
The DNA here is from genome assembly GCA_013396635.1 of Penelope pileata. Taxonomy (NCBI): domain Eukaryota; kingdom Metazoa; phylum Chordata; class Aves; order Galliformes; family Cracidae; genus Penelope; species Penelope pileata. The sequence goes on from WBMW01000788.1 coordinate 1,180,602, forward strand.
AAAAAAATGGCAGTTTCATTTAACAGTTTCTTAACAAAAGCATGCTTGTTGCAGCAAGGTTAAGTTTTAGATGATTGTACCATGGCTGCATCCTAATTTGTAGGTTTATAGGACTCAAATCCTCAGTGACTTGTGTTGCCTAGCTGTATTTGCAATTGCCTTCTATGCAACCTCTGTACATTAAAGCAGATTTTAAGAAATAAGTGAATAATTAGGCCAAGAACTGTTTTTAGATCTCTTGCTTTGTAATATCTTATGTCTGATTATGTTTTTCAGGCTTCAACTGTACCAAGAAGGTAATGTCTTCAACCAGAATATGTATTGCTTATGCTTATTTCCTCCCTCTCCCATTTTAAATGATACTACAGTATAGTTTAGTAATACTTTGAGGGCATTTTTGAGGTCTCTCCAAGTGAAAGCACAAACGCTCACAATGTATTTAGCAGGGCAGTATAATGTTGGCTAGACTGCTCTTGCAGGATCTTCTAAAAAGCCTCTATCTCAAGCTCAGAAGTGTTGAACATTGAAAAATTTCTTTTTAAATGTGAGCTATGTCTGGATACTTACTATAAGAGCAAAGAAGTGGGAAGGGGAGAGAGAAGAAGGAGGTAGTGATCCACATCTGAACCATGTCTTTTGGCTTGTATGAAGTTGGCACTAGTGAGTGGATTGTAAGTTCAGTGAAATGGCTGAGATTTCATTTAGGCCACACGCTTACCTTGATTGGGAAATATTTACATGCCTTTAAAACAGCAGTTAAATGCACTGCTGAGGCTGAGCAAGGCTAAGAGATCCTAGCCCCTTGTGGGCTTCCTAATGTGCCTTTTCTTACTCCTCTTCACATGCAGGTCATAAGTTAGCAGTCCCTGCAGATCTCGTCTGTGAACACGTGGTGGTTGCTCCCTGTCTTAGCTCTTATCAAAACGATAGATAGTTCAAACACCTTCGATAGTGCTGCTTTCTAAACTCAGATCCTTTTGACTGAAGGGTCAGGGAGTGATGAGGTGTGCAATTATTACAGCAGATGAGAGGAGGCTGTGATCTCTGAGAAGTGTAGTGGTGAGAGTAGCACAATATCTGACTTCAACTGTAACCAGTACAGAATACAGGGAGTATTTTTTTTTTTTTAATCACTTTACGGAAGGGAAATTAAAGGAAAACATTACCTATATAAAATACTAAGTTTTAAGAAAGTGGTGTGTTCATTTGAGTCTTGGGTTTATTTTTAAGGTATCAAAGTTAAACGTCCTATTTTTTCAGTGTCAAAGTACAGTGTAGTAAGGTTAGGAGCTACCTGTTGCTTCAACAGTTGCATGCTGCTTAAATTCTATTTTCATATTCAACTGTTTACTTTTAGTTGTCACTAAGACCTTTTCTGTTTAATATCTGTGGTTGATCTTGCATTTCTTATTCGTTATAGAATATCCTATATTTTCTGAGAGGGAAGGAAAAAAGATCTCAGTTTGAGAACCCTTCAGGCTGTTTCTTCTTCTCCACATTTCCTTGAAACAATATTCAGTAGTACTCTTTGTAGAAGGGGGGAAAAATGGCTAAGTTTGAAAGACCCAAGGGAGTTAGAGGATCTTAAATTGATCTTGGTTTGCAATTCGTGATAAAAACAGAAGACAGTTCTCTTTAAGAAGGAACTGGACACTTCTGGATTCTTAGGAGTAAATCTTGTGTTGGTAGAAGACTTCTGAACTGCATATTTAAACTTGTAGTGCCCTCCTCTAGTGAAGAATGTCTGAGTCTGCCTGCTTTGCTGCCCTCCAAGGTTGATAAATTTGCTTGAAGACTGTGCAGTATATGTTTTGTTAGTGGCTATTGAACGATCCTAGTCAATAGATTTGGTGATTCAGAAAGAGCATCAAATGCCTTTTTAAAATGATTCTTTTCTGGTAAAAAGACTCAGCCAGACAAACAAAGCACTAACTCACTGTGAGTGTGGCTCTGGAAAGCATGTTAAATGGTGGTGTGTACCAGAGCAACAGTGTATTCTGGAGGTATGTAGTGCTGGGCACAGATGTCTTAACTGATGTGAAGCAATCTAGATCTAATGTCCGTAGGAAAATCTTTAATTAAGGATAGAATTACACAAGCATTTAATTTCCAAATTAACTTCAAGTGGAATTTGCTTTATAGATACTTGCTGTTTACAAAGGTTTCAACCTGCAGATTTCATTTATTAATAGCAAACCTCTACTCTAGTTTGTATTTTGCTATGCCCCTAAGTCAAAAGTACTTTGACATAATCATTTATTTGTACTTGGGTATTCGCAACAGCTTCTCTATTCCATGGGCTTGCACAGGAGCAAAATTCTGCTCGTATGAACATTTGAGGAAAAGAAAATGAAAGGAGATTTTGACATCTGCCACAGTAAATATTTCTTTTCTGAAGAGAAAATGAAAATTCAGTAGTTTGAGTGTTCAGCTTTGTTCATAATTGTCTGAGCAGACCTACTCAATAATGCAATTATTTTCCCAAATTATATTCCTTCTCTCTCCCCCAACCTCATAATTAACTGAAGATGAATAAGGATTCACGAGTAGAGCTCTTCAATTTCTGTGGTCCCCTATGTGATTCTGTTGGGAAGTACTTATTCCTTTGATCGCCGCAGGTGTTCTTCAGGGTGTTAAGGAGATTCCTGCAGTGCTGAAGAGGATGGTTGTTCTGCAGACTGTTGCTGTAAGTGGGACAGATCTTGGCCTTTGCATGTTTCTGTCCTGGCTACTATATGAGTCACTTGGGCAAAATCCTGACTTATTAAAAAGCCCATCTCAGACTTGATTACATCAGACTTCTTTGGAGAGTGGGCTTCTGCCTCCTAGCCAGTAGCTTGAGTAATTGTATGCTATTATGTCAATTGGACAGTTTTATTTTCCTGTGCCTCGTAGCTGAATGAACCTGTGACCTGCTAAGTGTCAAATGCTGAAAGAATTATCCATTGACTCCCTCCACCTGATGGACTCCAGCAGAAAGCCTAGTGGGCAATAAGGCTGTCTTGGCTGTAAGCAAGCTCTGAACAGCAAGAAGAGAAGTCATTACTCTTCATTTCTCGATTAGCTTCACTGCTCATTTAATACTGCTGGGCAAAGAAAAACATTAATATCCTATTCAGCAGCCAAATGCACCAAACTGGGAGTTGTGACTTGTGTATTTTCCTCTTTTCTAATGGGTATCATTAAAATTTAACAACTCACCTAAATCATGTTGGTATTCCCAGTGTTAATATTCCTGAAATTGCTGGCAGCATTCCCACAGGAAGAGTTGCTGGGGCTGGTGGCTGGCATTTGCTGCTGGGCTGGGGGGGAGGTATTGAGACTCAAAAAGCCCTGATACTATGAAGGCACAATGAAGTCTTTGGTGACAAGGGACATTTGCAATACATGTACATATTCTTTTCACCTCTCCCTTTTCACTCCCTTCCCCCTTCTCTCCCTAGTAGTCCTAAAGCTGTCATTTCAGCTCACACACATTAGATTTCTAATGGAAATTCTTGACAATAAGCCTGCATGGATGTGAACCTAGCAGGAAGGCATACAAGTGTGCTGGTGTGCTAGTCAGTGCGAGTGTCAGATTTAAGAGATTGTCAGACTGTAGATGGCTTTTACTGGAGGTCGAGAAGGCTAACAAAGTGGGAGATGCAATTAAAATGGTATTTGTTAGAAAGGAATAGCTAGCTGTCTGGGCAGGCTGAACCTGGGGAAATGATGGGTAGCTGGAAGGCCATTAGTGATGGCTTTGTAAGCAGTTTTGCAGCATGGGTGGTAAACCTAAATCCAGAGCTGCTCTTTTACCATGCCTAATAAGGCTGCCTTTTTTTTTTTCCCTGTGTCAAATCTGTTTTGAATAATGGATTTGACAAATTCTGTGGATTTTGGTTTAGATTTTGAGGTGGAAGAAAAGTTATAGGAGGGGAAAAGAGTGGCAGCTGGCTTAAGGGAGGTTTTAGGTACATTTTCCCACCACCATGAAAACAAGACTCTGACTTTTGTGGATTTTTTCTAAAGTCATTGATCCAATATTCTTACAAAGAGGCTGGCTGATGGGGAATATGGTATTTGATGGGACGAGCAGTTCATTAAAACGCCCTTTCATTTTAAGCAAACAACTGGGATTTGGTTCTTATAAATTCCTGGTAAGACCGATGATATTTATATTCTGAAATACTCTTCTGAGAATTGCTTTGCCTGCTGCAATCATTTTTAGTTGTTAAAAGTATCCAATCACATCTTTCATCTGTTCTTCTCTTGACTGGAGAACTGTGGGGTCTTAGGCTTTAACATCAACAGTTCTTAAAGTTCCAAAGGGTAAGAGTAAGTGCTTACAGCAAACTGAGCAAAACATTTTGGTTTCCTAAAGGAATTTTGATGTCTTGCTCTTTTGGGTGTCTTATGGTTTCTCTTCCAGATATGGTAGTTGCAGAATGAAAGCTTATAACTCTTGATGATGGAAATGCATTGCATATGTACGCACCACAGGGCAGAATTAGCAGGCAGTGGCATATATAGTTAAGGAAACTGCCTTGTGGTTATTCTGAATGTATTTCAGCCTGAAACAGCAACTTACCAGCAGAGGTAGCAGAGGGGAAGAGGCCTTCAGAAAACCAAAGCAGACTAAAGGAGTAGTACCCACCACCAATAGTGGGCCTGTTGGTGCCACAGGTACAAGGAAAACCAGCACTGTGCTCAAATGGGCCAGAGCCTGGCCCTTGAAGCCATGGAATCAGTTCCTCTAGTGTGGGGCCTACGCTGAGGTGGGAATAGGAAAGGTGTGCTGCAAGGAGAAGTGCAGGACTTTAAGAGGAAGAAGACAGGCTGTGGAGACAGAAATGTAGTGGGAAATGAACTGCACCTTGGATGGGTGAGGCAGCGGAGGAGCAGTGTTTCCAAGGGAAAGTTTCCTACTGGAGAAGTGGGGAGAAGTGGATGACAAATGCAGATGCTTAAAAAGCTGAGCTTTCTGCCAGGGTGCTCTGCTGGTGTCTTTAACGCTTTACAGAAATAATTCATATAAGGGTTTTTTTTTTTTTTCTTTATCACTTTTCCTCTTGTCCTTTGAGCTGGTATACAGGTCAGAAATCAGCAAGCAGCTGGGAGAACTGAGGGCAATTTGGGGGAGTTGTCTTTGGTTTAACACTCTCCAGGATTTCAATTCTGGATTGACTTTGCCAAAGGCTAAGGTATTGGTACATCCTGTGACCTAAAGATGTAACTGGATTTTCTTCCATCTAATTTGTCTCTCTTCTGTTTTCCAGTCGCAAAGACCAATACATCCCATACCCTCCATTTGAGACCTGCTATTAAGTGGGGACTTGACCCATTGCATTAACAGCTTTGCCCAACGTAACAAATAAACAGCATGTCTTACTGCATCAGTCTTAAGGTAGAATTGACATTCTGAAGCATAGTTAGGAATTCAATTTTTTTCTCCTTTCCCTGTGCCGGTCTCTGAAGGAAAGGTTTAACTTCCACATTAATTTGAATTCTTAAGGTATTGAGTTCACTAATTTTATAGCAGTATTATACCATACACTGTAAGGGCATGCTATTACCTAGCAGTAGTTCCAAATACTTTACCAGCAGAATAGAAGAGACTTAAGGTATGAAAGGAGAACTCAAGAAAGGGAGGGGGTTATTCTTGCAGACTGAATGCAGTGGCAATGATGGCTCTAAATGAAGCACTTTACAGATCGGAGTGCTTTAAATTGCTAGCCTTCTCTGTCACTCCTAGTTACTTAGTTCTTTCTGGCTAGGTCTGCCTCTGTCTTGCCTGTTTAATATTCTGCTTAAGTGTAATGAGAGATGAAACATCCAAGATGCCCGTATCCTCCAGGAGTCAGCTCTGCTGATGTGAATACTTGTGTTAGCTGTTTATAAGCAATGAGCTAAACATGGGTATAAAGAGGAGGGGGAGAAGAAGAGAAGCTGTTGTGACTTCTCTTAATTTGCTGTTCGTTTTTATCAGCAAAGGAAATAAATTCTTTCCTGTTCTCACTCCAAATGCACACGCACTGGATAATGGGAATCGTTTCAATAAGCACACACTGGTAAGGCCCAGATAAGGTTTATTTTGGTGCCTGAAATATCAGGGACCAGAGTGTGCTATGTGGGAAGCTTGTGTGGAATCATGCTGCTGAGGAAGCAGTGTGTAGTAATGCGCATGGGTGACACTGATAAATGGCTCCTCTAAGCAAGCATCTGCAGCAAATTGTTGGACTGAGACTTCCCAGCATACCCTGAACCTCTGCATGAATGAAATCTCTGTTGTGCTGTTATTTACCCACCTCCATATGAAACGAGAGGATAGGATTCATTACTTCAGTGCGGCTTTCATAGGAGTCTGCTCTCTTTATGCGCATGTGTATATGTTTATACATTTTTTTTCTGCACCACTTTTGGCAGTGATGGCTGCAGAACTTCCAGTGTCCTTTCATTGACTAGCTGTGCAATTCTTTCAGATGGGACAAAATTACTTTCAGAGTGAAGTACAGGTCTTTTATTTCTGGAAGCTGAAAATGAAATATATTCTACTATAGTCTGTTCTTTGGTCAGATACATGCATAATTAAGGCAAGTAATAAGCATGATTTGTTTTTGTTGTTTTGTTGTGGTGTTGGAAGAGGTTGTGGTTGCTGGGGAAGAAAAGGGAAAGTTCTTGGATTATTTATTTATTTATTTTAAGAATCCTGATTATTCTCTTCAAAGGGCAGTGAGATAGTCTGCAACTCTTTTTTTCTGCATTGAAGTAAAGCTCCTCATCTTTTCTGTGTTACCACTGGACATCACTGATGGATGAAAAGGATTGGACTCGCTCTTTGCCCTTCTTCAATATGTATTCTTCAGACTTGAAACCTTGGGGTGATTTTCTAGAAAAACTTGTTGAAACTGAAACTCGAATAATTTAAGCTTTGATGGAAAGGTTTCCTGAGATCAGGAATTTCTGAGTGGCTTAGAAAACAGTATGTGGAAGTTATCTTTATGTACTGAGATATTTATGCTAAGTTCCCTGCTCCTCTTAATTCCAGGCAGTACATCAAACCTCAACGTTCTGAGAAATGAACTTCTTTGTATTTGGCTGCTAGGATGTAAAATAGTAACCTCTGACAGCAGCAGAAAGGTAACGCCGTGTATCAGGATGGGAGGGCACATCATGCCTATGTAACTTAGCTACCAGATTTCAGTAACAAGCACCTTCAGTAACAAGCTGAAATTTGCCTTCACTGGCAAGTTAAATAAATTCAACAGGGAGCCTGTGTGCAGCTGAGGATGTATGTCCTGTCCTGCTGCCCTGCTGTGGTGTTGATGGCTGTTTTCTCCACCCTACTGCTTCAATTCTCTTAAATTGGTGTTCAACTGTTAGAGCCCTCAGCTTCTTGCTATCTTAGCCTTTGCACTCAGGCTATTCTTGTCTGCCTTGCTGGTTTTTTTTGTAAAAAGCTTTTATTTTTGTTTGTGATTTGGAATGAAACTTTCTCTTCAGAACTTTCCATAGTAAGAGACATTTTTCTTCACTCAACAGAAGGCAGCACATACTCCTGGAGGTAAACTGAAGTGGTTTGTAACACTCGTGCTCATGGAAGTCACAGGACTTCGCACAGTTGCAAGTACTCATATTGATGTACCTGTTACTGGAGTACGTGTGTAGATCTCATTAAAGTGGAGATCAGGGCAGCTCTGATCTGTTTTAACAGCTGAGGAGAGAAGAGACAACGGCTTGGTGAACTACCTGTATAAAACTGAGTCTGAATTTTTTACATGCTTATGCTGTGGACAAATGGAATTTTTCCTCTCGCTAATATTGACATCTTGTTCTGCAGCAGCTCTTGTATAGTGGCTCAGCACTGGTTCTTTTGATGGTACAGAGAGGAGGAAGGGATTTGTTTGTATTTCAAGGCTGTCAACTTTAAAGAGATTGGGATATGACAGTTGAATATGTGGTAACTTTTTGTTATTCTGGTAAGTTTTTCAAAAAGACCTTGTTTTCTTGATTCTGTGATTGGTACCAGAAGCAACCTTTTAATTCACCAAAAAAAAAAAAAAAAAAATTGCTAATGGGATTGGGTGTTTTCTAGTGTAGTTTTTCTGTTTTTGTTTTTTCTTGGAAGAATGTTCTCTTCCTTTTTGCTTCTACCTTGGACAGTTCATATCTATGAATAATTTAATTGTCCTTGGCTGTCTGCTGTTGTGAATGGCATGCTGTTAAGCATTCTGTATTCATGTGGTATTTGTTAATGTTTGTTTTGTATTCTGTCTGCCCCTCTCTTTCCAGAGATAAAATGGATGATGCAAGACTTGACAACGTATAAATGCTATTTACATGTTTGAGAGAACAGAAAGGGGGCCTTTGTCATTTCAGTAGTTACAGTATTAATTGGAACAGATTGTTCAATTTTTTCTCTAGTGGATAAGTAAATGTTTGAATGCATTTTTCTACTTGAAAATTTTGTCTTGAATGTCTTAGAATTTATATGTAATAATTTATGCAGGCTTGTAAGATACCTCAGATGTATTACCTCTGTTTCCTATCCCTAGACATTCTTTGTTAGTGTTGTTATTCATAAGGTTTAAGTGGCAGAAATAATAATCTTCCATTTTCAATTCTTCATTGAGTATTGTTTTGCTTTAACAGCTTTTGTTCTGGCTCTGGGAAAGCAAAGAAAACCATCTAGACTTTTTCCTTATTAAATCCTTTCTGATCCAAACATCAGCATCATTACTAGTATTTCAAACATTTATTTAGATCGTGTTAGTAATCCTGATAATCTTCAGGTTGAGATCCTGAGAACAGTAGGCAAAAAACATACCCCAAGCTACCCTGTTTCCTGCAGTTTTGCCAGGTGAGTGAGAAACTGGTCTAATGCTTTTCTGCCTTTCTGTGGAGAGTGATCTTGGGCATGAATGTCCCTTCTGGGAAAGTTTCATTCTTCAGATGTTTTGTGCGAAGAAAAATAAATATTTGCCAGTGTGGGTAAATAGATAACGAAAACCATAACACTGGCGTTTCTCATCATCCTCAATTCTCTCATTTTGAGTGCACTGTATTCAAGGTCATACTTCTACTCTCACCTCCATTTCTGTAGATATTTTTGGCAAAATTGCTCAAAGTCTCTCAGGGGCTGTTTATTTCCTTGTTTCTTCTCGTGCCCACCGCAGTCCACTACATGTTTCTAGACCTTGTGAAACTGTTGCAAGACCGTCTGCCCACTACAGGGCTATGCAGTGTGCTTCTGGATGCTGAACACACATGCAGTGCCTAATTTTTGCCAAATCTGAGTAACTAGGTTTCTGTATCTCAGCCTCAGCCTTGCAGGAATCCTCACAGCAATCATTCCTTTACAGAGTGGGTGTTTAACCCAAAACAGAAATGGCTGGGGAAGAGGAGCTGTTGCAAACAGGATTGCAGGGCTCATGCGAGACAGAGAGGCATTGGTCTGTACCTTTCCTTTGCCAGATCTCACCCTCTGACCTTCCCATCTAAGGGGAATGCTCCAGCTACTGCCTCACAGGAACTTGAGGGAATGTTGTGCCTTGCAAGTCAGTGGCTCCTGCTGAGATCAGCACTTACCAGGGACATACCTGCTAAAAGTAAGGAGCTGCAGAGCACTTTCTTGTTTCTGTAAGTGCAAGGAATGAGGAAAGGAGACTTGCAGATGCCTTTGACCTCCACTCTTGGCAAGAGCTGCTGTCTTGCAATCGTACCCACTCCGATATCCCCTTGTTACAGTCTGTTAGGAAGCAGATCTGAAGTAGAGGAGTAACCTCATATAAAGCTGACCACGCTTGCTGGATGGCTGGATTCACTTGCAGGTACATGCTTGTTTTGAGATGCTGGTGCCTTGAGAATCCAGTCTTGTAGCTCTCATTGCTGGGTGCAAGCCATGGGAAGGAAAGTGGGTTTTGAGACTGAGTGTCAGCTATGCATTGTGCTGTGCAATGTCTCTCAAGGCAGGCATGTTCAGAGACACTGCTCACTATGGGCAGCACTGGACACATTGCCTCTTTGTCTGTGGAATGGTCTGTTAGGCTGCCTTTAATTTGAACCATCTGTGGTAACCTGTGTGCTCTGTTACAATACTGTTTTTAAGTTAGACTTAAAGCAGCATGCTGTGAGTGATCTGGAGACCAGCATGGGAATTTAAGTACAAAATCCACTGGCAACGTATTGCAGTGCACGCACAATAATTTGAAAAATCATTGTGTTCACTGTACATCCTGCACCAGACTCAGTCTTTATTCTGGCAACTGTAGTGACTCCAAATAAATTTGCAGAGTATCAAAATGATGGTATGTTGGTGTTTTGGTGTTTGTTAGAGGCTTCCCCTGTGTTGGGGGAGGCAGTAATGGAGTTTGTGCTTTCCTTCTTCATTGTATGTTGAAGGATCCTGCTGGGCAGTCTGAGGCTCTTTAGATTACCCAGAAGCTGGAGTTGCTAATTGACTACAACCCTGTGCTTTCTTTACATACTGCTGGTTTTCTTCCTATAACTAACACCCTCCATATACCCCAGCCCTTTAAAACAAAAAACTTTTATCATGTTTTAGCCTCTCTGCCCATTTTCTGCTCCTGCTTTTGATAATTTTATTTTCCCTAACTAATGACTTACCTGGATAGGATTGCTGCTGGCTCTGATTATAGCAATTAACTCTAACCCTAAGAAAACAGCTTGTTGTGTTGCCTGGCAGCCAGGGTCTACAGGAGCTGATAAAAGAATACATCAGACTTCACATTTTCTTCATTTTAATTGTGCTGATGATTAGCATAGAAAGCAACTTATGAAGGATCTTATCAATTTTCAGGTTGGATTATTGCAAAATCTATTGTCTTTTTTTCTAGAGATGCTGTGAATTCCTTCAACTTCTAGCAAACTGCAAGAGCTCTGGTCGTTCCTTCCTAAGCCTGCCTTAAAGGAATTGAGAACTACAACCAGAATTGCTGTCATGACAGTTTCTTCTGGGTGTTAGACTTGATTTTGCAGTGGTGTTCAGTCAAGTCTTGGTACTGACTTTCATTTGGTAGTAATTAAAATATAGTTTAAAATGAAGTTAAGGCATTGGGAATACATTATGATCTTTAACAGGCTTGCTCACACTTCAATTGAAAGCAGATGTAAATAAGAGTTTTGAATGTTGAACAGAATGGGAGTAAGCAGTGCGAATGTAGGTATCTCAAAGCAGGCCTCATGCTGGGTACCAGGTGCTCTCAATGAGAACCTCTCAACTGATATGAGAGGTGATAATGCAAACAAGCCGTCTGAATTTGGGGCTACATGGCACAATTAAACATTTATTGGGCTAACAGCAGCCTCCTGAATTGGCTGCATCAGAGGTAGGTCTGCTTGTGAACCAGCACAGTGCTAGTAAAGCTGCAGTTAGTTTTTGTACTCCCCAAATCCTCTTGGCTGGGGCCCTGTGCAGTCAAATTATGAGCATTTCCAGTGTAAGAGGTTGTGCAGCCTCTCTGGGCCGGTTTTACCATGCCTCTGCAGTCCTATCTGACTGAGTGCACACTTCTGTTAGCACTTCTCTGACCTTGTGGTGAGCCTGTTAGGGAGCAAATGCTGCACAGCCAGCCCCCCCCTCTCTCCACTCCCAAGTCCCTGGTACTAGCAGAAAGGAGGATCAGTGCGTACAATGTTACTTAGTAAATTGGACCTTATTTCACCTTTGTTCTCTTTCAGTCTGAGATATTTGGCTCTAGGAAACTATCTACACCCAACTGAGTGATTAAGACATAATCTGCTCATCTGACATCAGAATATTTGTAAACAGTGTGACTATACATAGCTACAGGCAAAGGAATTTTTCCCCACAGGTTGACTGCATCATGAAAAAATGTACTCAACTAGAGGGGAAAAATAAACCAGATGTTTCAGATACAGCATCTGAAAGGGTCTTAGATATCACTCTTGTGTTAGCCTTTTCCCCTCTTTTTTTTTTTTTTTGGATAGGTGATAGAAAAATGGGCAGAGATGTCAATCTGATTAACAGAATGCCTACATTTAGAATAGGTCTGAAGATATGTGAGTTTAGTATGGCAGTGTGAGACAGACCAGTATTGTATTGATGTTAGGAAATCTAAATACAGTGTTTTGTGGTCTGCTTGTCCACAAGTGACCACTTGCAGTGACAAATAGCAGATTAAATACCATCTAATTGAAGAAGGCCTATAAGAAGGGGAAAGATGCTTGAAAAAATTATAAACATATCTTGGAGACATCTATGTTCCCTGCAATACAAACTATGAAAAGATGCGATTTAACCCTGCTGATACTGAGGTGTTTGTGCTGGGCTGTCCCTGTGCCTCCTTAACAGCCAGTACAATGCATGTTTCTTTTCTGCAGCTGTAGAACGTGGAGACTTTCCACTTTGTCCCTTTGGAAGAGTGGCTCAGTCTGCTGCAGCATTCACTGCTTTTGAAAAGGGCTGTGACCCCAGCTGCGTGGGGCTCTTGATTCTGTGCTTCTGGCCAGCATAGGCAGTGAGCCCCTCAGCTCCTGTGAGATACATGCCTTACACATTGAGTATTCTCCTCCACTCCTCCCATGCTGTGCCTATGAGCGAAGAGGAATATCCAGATAATGGATCAAATACCGCATCTGCATTGCAAGAGTGAATTCATATTTCACTCATATTTCACAGCTTTTCAGGCTCACTTAATTGCAACTGTTTCTTAGGCCAAAATAGTAACTATAGATTGGCAAGATAGAAATAAACCCTGACAATGGCTTTCCCCCTCTGAATGAAGATGGGTAGGCCTGTGGTGATGACAGCACTGCAATACTCGGTGCTATTATGGGTGCTATATGCTAGTTCTGTAACAGGGCAAATCCTCTAGAGGCTGGTGAGGTAGGTTAGGTGGCAGAATTGGCTAATGTTGTTTGGGTTCCACAGGTGGCTATTGTACTGCTTTGTGAGAGCTTGCCAAGCATGAGTGATGAGAAGTAAGGGGGAGGGGAGGGGGAAGCCACAACAATAAAAGGAAACAAAAAGCCCCAAACCACTAATTTATTTTTTTCCCCATTTCCAACAGTTTCTAGTGTTCTAATATTTGTACCAATGAAGTTATACTTTATAGGATCATGTTCATGTACAGACAGTTTAATTAGTCAAAATGCATCAAGACTTGTTTTTAGGACCTGGATTTGGTTCTAGTAGTAACTACAGTAAAGTTCTGGAAATGCACCCAAATAATTCACAAGTGTTAATGAATTATCTTCCAGCCTTTAATCTGCCCTGGGGAAATACGTGACTGGAGATCAAAGATATGAAGGAGTGAAAGGACTCGTCACAGTCACAAGGGTCCTGATAGTTTCCCTCCCAGGACCTGTTTTAATGACAAGAAGCACTATGGCACAGCAGGTAGTTGCTAACCTTGTATGGGAAAATAGGAATTCTCTTTCTTGTGGTAGTGCAGACAAATTGTATGGACTTGAACAAACTATGCTACCTACGTGTTGTTTTTACCTTTTTCTTTACACCAATTACTTTCTCTCCCTGCTAAGGCTATACGTTGTCATTTGTGGGGAAAAAACTGTCCGTCTTTATGCAGGGTGTGGCAGACGAGTTCTTGGCTGTTTTTTATTAAATTTTTAAAACTTTTTAGCTGTTGCGTCTTAAGTGCTACCAAAATATGAAGCATGATAAGTGTGGAAACAGATTTACCATCTGTTACTCTCTTCCAAGCTTTAGTTTCTTTCATGTATTCTTCCATTTCTTCTTCAGCTCTGTGGAGGTCCATACTGCTCTAGATTGCCTTGAAGTTTTATATCCTACATATCTGCATAGAAAATAATTTCTCTAGACTAGTTGCTGCTATTTACAAACTAAATGCTCAAATAGCAGTCTGAAAGTGGTCTTACTCTGTCTCTTACCTTGTTCCCCACATTATTGGATTATAGAAAGACCAGGCAAACTATAATGCCAGTCCTACTCTGTGTTTCTCATAATACACTGCCTGTCACTACACTAGCAAACTTTAACTTTGAATCTAATTTACTATTGGACCAAGACTGACTCTAGCTTATTGCAATCTTTAAAGAAAGAAGTGCGTGTGTTAATGTCACAAACACATCTCTAAAGGCTCAGCAGTTTCAAGCCAGCTGGTTGCCTGTGTAATGCTTGCTGACACTCAGAACTTTGCCTTCTAATTGTAGCAGGGGAAAATACAGCCCCTGTCAGAGTCAGTGGTGGGTCAGTGGAGAACAAAGGCAGTAATCAATCCAAGGCCTAATTAAAGGCAGTGGTGCCAGGAAATGATAGGGAATTCAACAGCCTGACACTCAAACTTCCCTAATTGGACTAGTGTTCTTTATACCTGCCCTGTGCCTTGCTCCATATTGCCCCAGCTATGATAGCAGTATCTCAGTCTGTATTTAGTGTTTTGCTTTGCTCTGGAGTTCAAGCCAGAGGTGGTTAGACAGATCCATTAACAGTGATTGCTGCAGCTTCATAGTTTTTCTTTCTTTCTTTTCCTCTTTCCTGATAATTTTAGTTCCTGTATGATGTCAATATTCTTTCTTTAAGAGATGGTATGTCAAAAGAAGATCACTGAAGCCTCCACTGCTTTCTTCTCACGCTCTTTGTGTGACTCAAACACAGTGTTTATTTACTTTCCTGTGCTTATTTGTTTACCTTCGAACAATGAATTTTCTGAACTTTGTTAAGAAGGAACTGCTTGGCGATTAAGTGTAATAAGTGTCAGGAAAAATAATAGCAATTTTTTTTTTAATATGAAGAAGTATTGTTGGGCACGGGGAGAAAATAGGGGGCAGCAAATGGCGGCATAACAGAGAGCTAACAGTACCATGGAGGATCTGATTATGAACTCGTGTTGTTCCTTCCTCAGCTATATTATATGTGAGATTTCATGGTATAAGCTAGTCAACCCTAAGTAGCTTCATGGATTTCCCTGAAACATTGCACGTGTAACATGTATCAGCATGTTTTCCAAGGGCTGGGCTTAAAGCCAGAGTGAGATGTTAGTGTGGGCCTGCTAGCAGGGTGGTGGGACAGAGCCCTCCTCTTGTGCCAGCTGCCTTAGTATCAGTGGGACGCACGTATGGACTGCTGGTTTAGCAGTGTGAGAGCCGTGTGTATGGGAGGCAGAGCCATTTTCCCCATAAATGTAAATGAGTTGCTATTTTTCTTTTCAGAGAAGTTGCAGTTACTTATGGTGTAGTGAGCTGCCCATATAACTCTTTTTCCCAGGTATTTTTTAACCAAGAGTTGGATGTCACAGAGTATGAGATTCCTCACTGTAAAGTGGAAAGACCATTATTAAGCGATACTTTAAAATATATAGCTTTAATATGCAAGCTACTGTATTTGTGTTAATAGCACTCGTTTCACCCTGGAGCCATAGAAATGTTTCAAGAACTTTTTTCTGTACACGGGTAGAACAGATCTGAGGGAACTAGATGATGTTGGGACACAAATAGTCAGGTTGCTAGTCTATGCCTTGTGTACCATACCTTACTTCAAAATGAGCTCTGTAAGTGAAAGGGCAGTGAAGGAAGCACTGTAACTTTTTTTCCCCCTAGTAGTTGTTTTTGATGACAATTCTAAACACTTTAAAATTATGTGAACCTTAAAGCAACAGAGTGGTGCTTACCTATTCATGCCATTTTGAGCAGAGCTGTTCTCTAGTACCTAATTACAATAATGGGACTTAATCCAAGTCTGGACTCCAAACCATTTGAAGAATAACTAATAAACAGGACTAATGAGTGGGTTTTCTGTATATGTTAAAAACAGTGTTTCTTTGTATGTTACTTTAAAAACTTTGAAAATGTCTTCCTTGCATTTTATAAGAGGTGTGGAAAACTCTCTGCAGACTTGCCTGTCTCCTAAACCATCCAGCCCCTTGCACATTATGTACCTTGCAGAGAAACATTATTAATTCCAGCAGGCTGGTCTGTAGCGGTCCAAATCTGTTTATAATCTTTCAGCACTCTGATATTGCCTGCACCCCTAACAAGAAGTATCAGAGACATGCGGAGTGGGGGAGGGATGGGGCCACATTTCACTGCAAGTACTTTAGAAAAAGAACAGCAGCTGCTTCCTCTTGAACCTCTGCTGTTTAACTCAGTGCAGTGATACAGGAGTTCATTTGCTTGTGAGAAATGATAAACAGGTCTACCCAACAAGACACCTAATGTGATAGGGATGCAGGTTTTTTTGGACCTACGGTGTATTCTGATGCGTTAAGACTCACTAACGAAGTCAAGATTTTTGGAGGAAAAAAATGTACTGAAATGATAATGTTGCATTGCAGGCTGTGAAAAGCTAGTGCATCATTATTTATCTTCTATTATTTAGACAGAGTTATTAGTATTAATTAGTGCTATTATGGATTGCCACATACTGGGAGTTAATAGCGTATTAGTGCTACCAGTGAGATATTTAGCTACAGATGTAGCTGAGTACCAAGCTTCTTTGAGCATAACAGCCAGCTCAATTCAGGACTCCTAGTTAGCAAGGTGAGTTTTCCCACCCTCATTGTGTTTTCTTGTAGCCAACCTTGTGATTCAAATCTGCTACATGCTGCGCAAGTGTACCGTATAAAATGCAACATGAGACATACCTCTGCTTAAATTCTTCTAACCTGGATGTAGAGAATAATGTTGACTGGAGAAAAGCCATAATGATTAGTTTTCTAGGATAGACTTTAAGGAGCTTTGTCAACTGCAAATGGAGAATTTTTCCTGGCTTTTGAGTGGATAGCAGGCTCTATCCGTGCATCCATGTTATGATTACTGCATGTTGTTATTTATAATCTTTACATATGGAGTAATGATTTGTCATTAACAAGCTGCATGAGCATCATACACGCTATTTTTTTTGATAGCTGCTATTGTTTGGTGGCATTAGAATGACCTGTTACTGCTGAGATCTTATTGCTTTGCAACAGCAGAAAGCAGTAAATTGCACTTTTCAAATTGTACTTTGACTGTTTACAGGAAAGGTTTGGGTCGTAACTGCATTTTCCTTGGGTAGTGGATGTTTGTCGCCTTTCTGGCCCCAAGCAAACGTGAGCAACTGAGAAGTGTTCAGTGGCAGAAGCTGAAATACTGCACAAGACCGAGGCCTTTGGCCTTTCCTTGCCAGGACTTGACCTCGTGCTGGGCTTGCGCATTGGAATGATGTTCACATAGGGCTGTCAGTTTGGACCTACCTTCTTCTGAAATCTTTTTCTTGAACTGGAATAACTGACAAAATTGTTACCGTCTTTCCGATGTATGTTCAGATTTCTCCTTCATGCATTCTAATCCGTAACCATTGCTGAGCTTTCAAGCTTATCTGATTCACTTAATGTTTTTCCTTTGATTTGTTTGCCATTAAAAATGAGTATTTGCTGACACCTACTAGGCATTAAAAGCTGAAGTTTGTGGGTGTGAGCTATGAACACTTACTGTCTGTCAGACACTGTAGGGCATTAATTAAAGGGAAATGACAGACTCCTTAACAATGTTGTTACATTTTTTCAAGGCCAAACTTAATGTTATCTGGTATGTTACATTATGTTGTCATATTCATAATAGGGCAGGTGAGGAGTGCAAAAAATACAGCTCCGTGAAACTGTTTACCGAAGTCTGTACACAATGTCATGTTTGTTCTTGCTTCATTAGCACTAGTTGAGTTGTCTTTTGCTTTGTTTTGCCTTTGCGTGTCTCTCAGACTCCATCATGTTGGCTGTTGCACCTCATTATTTGTGTCTTGCAGTAAAAGCTAGGTGTCTGTAGAAAGCAGGGTTCTATTATGGCATGCACTTTGTACACAAAAGGACTACTCTCTGCTCTTCATCAACAGCAACAACTTTTAAGCAGAAAGTCTGAGGATGTAGCTGCCAGGATTCATTCTCCTGCTTGTGACATGGGAATACTAATTAATCATGTTACAGCTGTAGTCATCCAACATAGAAAGCTTTGTATTCTGATAGATTAGGATTGCATTTGTAACATTTGTAAATGCTATAGAGTCCCAGAGGACAGGGCTACCAAGCCCAGGCTATTGTCTCCCAGTATTTCCAGAGGAGGCAACAAGATCTGTGAAGTATTTTGGGCCATGAGATGAAGAGATGGAAATTTCACGTAGTTGCCATGTAACATTCTGCAAATACCAGTGCCTGAGTTTCTCTGTTCAAAGTACCACAAGTGAAGGACCTGTTATACAAGGGCCATGGGAAACTTTAGTACTGGTTATGTTTTCTACAGAAATCTTCAGGTGAAAGGTGTTGGAAAACTTCAGCATGGAGTTAACCAGTATTGTCGCTCTAACTTATCACTGTAATTTTAAAAGCTTAAATGGATTTGATGATTAAGTCACCATGAAAAATTTGACATGGTTTAAAATTAAGTTGCAAGCTGTAAACACAGCTGCTTGTTCTGCTTTTATTGCAGAAGAAAATAAGAGAAAATGCTGTTGTGTTGATATAAACTTATGCAAAAGTTCCTGAACTTTTGATGGCTAAGGTATTGGAAGGAAAGAAAACATTTCCTCAAATATCTCCACTCCTTTTTCTCCTCCTCCTGGCAGCTGTTTTTATGACTGTAGGGAAACTTTACTCTGCAAGGGTTGTTCACCACCTGGATTGTTCTAACACTATAACCTTTAGTACGTTTCTACCCAGAGGCAAAAGGAGATAACTTTGGTAAATGGCCTATAATTCTAAGTCTTAGGTCTTTCACTCTGTCCTGTGTTGTTGTTTTCTGCTCTGCATGTGGATGGGTAGAAGCCATTAAACTGAGAAATCAAAAGCAGTGAGATGTTCTCACAGGTTGCTACCCTGCTTTCAGGTTGCCTCAAAGCAGCAACACAATGAAACCCTTGTGTTCATATTATGACAGCCTTTTTCTGGGGATTGCTATTCTGTGAGTGTTCCGTGCATACCAGCCATAGCTCTGTTCTGTGGCCATCATCTGCAAGTGCATAAACTGGGAGGCCGGTTCTGTGCCCACGTCTTCGGAGGTCAGTAATGATGCCCCAGTGTAAGTGGTTCTCCTGCTGTCAGCATGACTAAGGTAGACACATTGGCAAGCACTTGCCAGGCCAGCCCTCTTCCTTGCTGTGGTATTTGGGACCTGAAGCTTGCACAATTAGTGCAGCATGCTTCTGGTGTAGCAGTCCCACAGCTCTTGCTGGCTCTGGGCTGCCTGTAATGAGCTCCCCAGAACTGTGTTGCTGGTCTGTATTCACATATGTATGCCAAGTTGATACCCTGTGCTCAAAGGCAGCATAGCATTGTGGCATTTCTTTTGTCATTTGGTACATCAGCAAGGTAAATGGCACGCATCAGTTGTGTGATGCTAATGCACAAGCCTCCTCTCCTGCTCCTCACACGATCCAGTGCAGGGAATTTTGGCTAAATTGTGTAACCTGTGCTTGCAGGAGCGTGAGTCTTTTCAGTCTTTAAGAAACCGCAGTACAGGGACTGCAGGTGGAAATCCTTGATTGGAAGAGTTCATCTAGGCACAGACATGCTGGTCCTTAGTTCTCTGTGCTTACTTGGGCTAGAGGAAAGTGAGTGCACATCTTAATGCTCATACCTGCAGGCTTTTCTGTGTTATTTTCTTCTTTCAAACCTACAAAATTAAGCCTTTTCTGACTGTAATCAGCATTGCGTTGAGCTTAATGCCTAGTCTGCCATTCAGATAAGGCCTGGAGAAATTTTCATGGCTTCAGAATAAGTTCTGTTTGGATATCAGAATTTAATCTGATGGGTATGTCTATAAAATATACTTTAGAGGGGAGGTCACATGAATAGGAGATGTGTTGCCTTTACCTGTGCTGTTTAAAAGAGTATTTCAGATTCAACACATTATCTGTGTTGAAAGCAGCATTAAGTGCTTTTCTGCTGCTATAACATGGGCAGTAGTAGAAAGAAATTACACAGACTAGCAGAAGAGAACTTTGACTTGACTTGCTGTGAATCACTAATCAGGTGTTGAGTGCCAGACTAAATATTAACACCTTTCAGGACACTAAGCACTTGTAAACTCTGCCTTAAATCCATGTAAAGGTACTTGGTGTGGAGAAGGAAGAAGCAATTTGTTTTCAGGCATGCATTTGGAAGGGATTTGTTGATTTGAGAGACGGTTCTGCCTCAGGCCCAACAGTGAGTGAAGTTTCTGGTTCAAATGCTGGTGTGTCGGTAGTACTGATCAAATGCTGGATGTTTTCTGGATGTTTGATGAAAGGAGCAGGTAATCATTGTACATGTATTGCACTTCCAACCTTTTCTGAACCAGCAGAGCTGCCACCTTGCAAGCCCCTCTGAGCTGATCCCCTGGAAAGTGAGCCCCCATGCTTACTTGCTCATTCTTTCCCTACCCTGGTGGGGTGGGGGAAGGAATCAAAGGACAGAAGTGAGGAAATAAAATGTCATAGGGTGAGATAAAGACAGTTTAATGAGTGATGGAAAAAAGGAGAAGGGAGAGGAAACCAAAAAGCCAGCAGCAACCAAATGTAAAAAGAGCAAAAGCAGTAACTTGCCGCCAGCAGACGGATGCCCAGGCAGTCCCCAGGCAACTGCAGTGCTAACCTGCTCACCCTGCAGTTCTGTTGCTAAGCATGATGTGTATGGTATAGGATGTTCTTTTGGTTGGTACCTGAACTGTCCTGGCTGTGTCTCCTCCCAGCCTCTTGTTCGTCTGCAGCTTGCTTGTTGGGGAAGTGACGTGAGAAACAGAAGGCCTTGGTGTTGGTTGGCAATAGCTACAACATTGGCATCTTACCAACACTTTTGGCAATCAGCTAAAACAGCACCTCGTGTGCTTCGTGTAAGGAAAATGGTCTCCATCCTAGCCAAACCCAGTATACTCTCCCAGTTAGTAGGGTGAACACTGGATTTCAGAGTGCAGTAACTGGATGGTTTATCTGGGACCTATTTTGGGAAGAAAGAAGGAACGCCAACAGTCATATCATAGAATCATAGAATGGTTCAGGTTGGAAGGGACCTTAGAGATCATCTTGTTCCAACCCCCCTGCCATGGGCAAGGACACCTCCCACTAGACCAGGTTGCCCAAAGCCCCATCCAGCCTGGCTTTGAATACTTCCAGGGAGGGGGCATCAACGACTTCTCTGGGCAACCTGTTGCAGTGTCTCACCACCCTCACAGGGAAGAATTTCTTCCTTATATCCAGTCTAAATCTACCCACAATTTCCACATATGATTGCCAAGCTGTCCAAAGCAGACTTGTAAGAACCTCCTTCTACATTTTCACTATGCCTTTCTTTAAATTAGCAAAACAGAAAATTATGTACTACATGCCCAAACAGATTTAAGAGATGGAGAGGAAAGGATGCAAGTCTGTGTTTTTTTTTTTTTTTAATTCTGTAGCATGCTTTATTTGAGGGGTTGATCGTGGCTGCAAACTGTAGATATCTGATTTGTACAGGACGTAAAGGTAGAAAGCACATTTCCCATCTCTTTCTCCTCTCCCTTCCCAAATACTAGATTAAGTGATTTACTCCTTACTTCTGTGATTCTTTTAGGTTTTTTAATTTAAGTAGCTCCCGTCATATTTCTAATCCTCACAGTTGAATGTCAAACCAAAGGACTTAGTACAGACAGGCATCTTGATCCATCCGTCTGTTCAGGTACCATTACTTGTGGAAAAAATAATGCATACAAACACTTATAGTTGGAGGCAAAATTTTTTTTTTTTTGGTGATAAAAAGATGAGCAAGGAAAAGTGAAAAAAAACAAGGCCAAAGTCCACATGCAGTTAATCCACTTATCCCAAGCTGCTTAAAAGTATCTATTTTTCATGAAGTTCTGGACCCGCTCACATCTGAGTCCTAAGTTTGAAAAATGTCTGAATAACAAACTGTAATTGCCATTCCTCCTGGTAAAAGAGAACTAGCTGCAATTGCATGGAAAATACCGAGTGTGCCTTTGGGCTTTCTCAACATGCAAAATAACCCTAAACTATAGCCTGCCTTTAAAAACATCAAATACTATTACTGGAGAGCCTATATTCTTTAGAATAAGCACAAGGGCGTAGGAAAGGAAGAAAAGGGTCAGATTGCCTACAGCAAGTCTTGTGCTTTAGGTAGTGATGGACTGGCAGGTTGTCAAAACACAGACAGACGCTTCTGTAATGTATGAACAACATGGCATCAGAATGAATGAGCAGTGTTCTGCTTTTCCAGCCTCCTTCCACCCCCGCCACGTTATTAGCTGCATTGCATAATTTCTGTGTGTGAAACATTTTATAAAGTCAGTATGGTGCTTGTCAAACTACCTGTCATTATCTCCCGTAAGGCAGTTATTCCGTCTGCTCCTGCTTTGGTCTGCTTTCTTCCCTTAGGGAAGTACAGCACAGCTGACTTGGATTTCAATCTCGACTCCTGCCTAAAATTGTCCCTTCCAAAATGCATTGATTGACTTTTGGTGGGAGCATCATTTGTGCTGCTGGGGATAGATTAATCAATGAGCCAAGACTCAGGTGCTCTTGGACCAAGGGAAGAATGCTGATCACGTTTTCTTCTTTACTTGAATGATTCTATTAACTCTGAGTTAATTGAATGAGGACAGGAGGGATGAATCTCTCCATTTATTTCATATATCCTTTTTAACACTTATTTCTAACTTTTTCACGTTTTTTTGTAAAAGCAAGGTATGCTTTTAAGAACATGCACATCTAATGCTTCTTGCCTGCTTAGGAAATACTGGATGTTGAATGTAGAGTGGGTTTTTTTTTTTTTAGGTATTTAAACTCATGCTTGTGAAGACATGTTCATCATTTATAAGACTAGATTTTACCTCACAAAACTAGCAAGTGATATTGACAAAAACTGCTCATGTTCTTTCATGTGTCAGGTTGTATCTACGTGGAGGGAACTGATGGTAACATCTGGGAGGTTTTGCTGCTGATGGAAAAAGTTGGATGAAGAAAAAGTAGAGATTTCAGGCAATATTTACAGACTGTTCTAGGACATCACTTATAAACTTGAGGGCTTTACCATTCTATTATGAATATATTCTATGCACCTACTTGCCTGTAAGTTACGCTTACAATCTGAAAAGTAAAATGTTTTGTCTTTCTCCTGAAAATAAAATGCATATGTTTAATCTGGTGACCTGAATTTTCAGTTCTGAGCTGCATGAAGATAGGCAGATAATATTGCAAAGAATAAGAGTCAGCAAAACACACACAAAAAAAAATGTTAGGCAAAATTGAGTCCCAAGTAAATGTTCATCAAATTTGCCAGGTGTAGTCACCTCCGTTGTTCTGCTGTGACAGGCTTCAGGTGGGCTCAGATGAAGGAGGCACTCAGAGTGGCTCCTGTCAATGCTGTGTGCAGCCTCTGTGGGTGCATGTGTGTATGTGCACCCATGTATGTGCAGGAGGTAAGGAAATAAGAGCAGCGGGCTGTTTCAGTTTGTGCTCATTTCTGTTGCCCAAATGAGTTTAACTGATTGCAAAAGGAGTGGAAATGTGTTATCTGAGGAGATTCCAACATTGCAGAGTGTTAAAATGAGAAATGTAATCGGGCTGTCATAATCCTGTGTCTGTGTG
Source organism: Penelope pileata (assembly GCA_013396635.1). Taxonomy (NCBI): domain Eukaryota; kingdom Metazoa; phylum Chordata; class Aves; order Galliformes; family Cracidae; genus Penelope; species Penelope pileata. The sequence goes on from WBMW01000788.1 coordinate 1,204,126, forward strand.
GCAGGTGTGTGCCAGCAACATACGAAGAAGGGTTATGATATGAGGGTGTGTGTAAGGCTGAGGGGAAGAATTAGGCTATGGAAGTCTTCGGGGAGGATGAAGAGACTGGTGGGGCTGTGCTCCAGGTTGCATGAAAGTGTGGAGAGAAGCACAGAGCTAGGATACGTGTGGGAAACACATCAGGTTTGGATTCAGGATATGGGAAGAGGAGATGGGGACATCCAGGAACTATAGGGAATTTTTAGCTGCAGGCTCAATGTGCTAGCTGCTGCCCAGACTGCTCTGGCTCTGTTGGCTATAGGTAAAAACCAGGTTAGGAGGAAATGGTGTTTGATCTTGTTGGATAACTTCTCTGGTCTCTGTGGGGTTATAGTAAAGATGGAATAAACTTCATTACAGGGGAGCTGACTTGCTCATAAACTGAAGCCCTGTCCCTCCAAACATGGTGTTAAAGGCACTGAGCGGCTCTAGTTACTCCTGTGTGCTGCTGCAAAGCAGTTTATCAAGGTAGTTCACAAATGTGCGTGCACTGCTCAGTACTATGAACCAAAATTGAAGTTTAGGTGTAGATGGTTTTGAGAGTAAAACTCAGCTGCAATGAACTTCAAGTGAAAACAAGGCCTGGAGGAGGGTGCTTTTCTAGACCGACTAAAATCCGTTTATGAAAGTGGCCCATCACTGTTCATATAAAGTGCTGTTCTTGGTCTTCTGATGAACATTTACTGGCTTTCTCTAGCAGCAAATCATCTCCAAACTAACATTTCCTTTTGCCAGTGTGATGTTTTGTGTCAGTGTGGTACAGCTCTAGTTCTCTCTCACAGGCAGGATGATTTTCTTGGCAATCTGTGATAGAATTGTGTGTTGAATCATGCAGTGAGGGACTGTTTTTGGCCAGTGATAAAATGACAATAATTGCACATAATTGCTGAAAACAATTTTGAATTTTATTAATGAGATACTCCAAACAACATCTTGTGGACTATTGTCTCATTTAACAGCCAATTCGTAAGAGTTAAGTGTTGTGTAATTTGTGTTATTTCCCCTATTTATATTGAAATGACACTTGCTGTCCCTAATTACCCATCCTCCAGATACAAGTTGTTGCTTTTTAGTTGCTATTTCCCTTAAAAGAAATGGAAATAAACACACAATTTAGTGTTGTATTGATTAGTCTCATCCAGGGTATAAGTAGAGGTTTTTACTATGCATCTGTTTCTCTGCATTTTGGGAATAGTAGCTACCAAATTACTACAGGCAATGCTAATTGGCTGTAATGTAATCAGTTCAGCTGTGTGTACTCCTACCAGCTGGCCCTTCTTTGGGAAGGTGGTTGCATCAGAGGCCTTCTCTCAATAAAGGCTTTTGTGCATCAATTCTTCCAATAAATATTCCAGAATATTACAGATAGATGCAAGAAAATAGTCTATTACAGAAAAATTGAAGGAATATACACATTATTCACTCACTTTTTGACTTTGATCATCAGCATTTTGTTTCATGATAGAGGAAACACTGAAGCAAACCAACATTCTCATCTCCCCCCTAATTGTCACAGCTTCTGTAGAAGTGCGTATAGTTGAGAGATTTCTGATTTGTGAAAAACAAACCCAAATTGTCTACTCTGAGAGGTATTACTGCCAGTTTCCTGTAGGTGGTGTTAAGTGGTGTGTAATGATGGTTTATCCAACTGCAGGGGAGGACAAAAAGAAATCGCATTTGGCCAAATAATTTTTCCATTGTGAAGTCCTGAAGTTGACAGATAACTAACTGGTGCTAGAGGAACTCCATAGTCTTAATACCTTCTACGGGAAAGAGGATGATGCGAATTTCTGACAGATCTGTCTAAATTGCTGAGCCTTTCTTCAGACTTTTGTGTCTCTTGGTAACTGAAATTGTGCATGCTTCTATAAATCGTGTCTAAACAGTACCGTAAGAAATAGTTCATAGAATAATTCAACTATTTGATTAAACAAATAAGCAATGGTAATCAGGTTTTTTTTTATTTTTCAGCAGAAATGCTATGATCTTCGGATTTCTCAGCCTCTGCAGGAGGAGCCAGTATCTTACTTGCTGTGTGAATTCATAAGCTGGGTAGTATAGGCTGAGGATGAAAAACAACCAAACATCTTTCTCACTTTCCTCAATGAGTTGTAAATAGCATGTGTCACTGTGCTGTTCTGGTAAACAGCTATGCAGGCAGTTTAATTTCTTGCTTATCTGATGAATTACAGGTGCCTTCCAGTGCAATTAAGTGTGGAGGGTACGTCTTTCCCCTTTTCCCCCAATCTCCATTTACTTTTGCTAGTTTTGCCTTTGTGCTGACTTGCTCAAGAGGAACAGAAATATGGGATTCAGAAATACATTGCTCAAAAATGAAAGCATTCCATGTAGTTACATCTTTGAAGCTGATGACAAAATATTTGCGGTGACTTTTTTTTTTACTTGTGAATTTATGAATAATTTTTTGAGGGTTGACAGGAACCTCATGAAGTTCAACAGGGAGAAGTGCAACCCCATGCACCAGTACATTCGGTGGGCTAGTCAGCTGGAAAGCAGCTTTCTGGAGAAGGACCTGGAGTCCTGGTGGACATCAAGTTGACCGTGAGACAAGAAGGTGCTTTTGGGCTACACTAGCAGTGTTGCCAGCGGGCTCTGGGTGTTGATCCTTCTGCTCTAGTGTGCACCGGTGAGGCCACATCTGGGAGTACTGTGTCTGGTTCTAGGCTGCCCAGTACAAGAGCGACATGGACATACTGAAGAGAGACCAACAGAGGGCACTGAGATGACAAAGGGACTGGAACATCTCTCCTGTGAGGAGAGATTGAGAGAGCTGGGACTATTGAGAAGACTTGGGGGGGATCTCAATGTATCAGTCTCATCGATCCTTGAAGGGAGAGTGCAAAGAGATCAGAGCCAGGTTCTTTTCAGTTGCTAGAGAGGTTGTGGAGTCTCCTCAGAGATCTTCAAAAGTCACCTGGTGTGTTCTTGGACAAGCTGCTCTAGGTGTCCCTTCTTGAACACAGCCCTGAACCAGATAACCTCCAACCTAAACACGTGATTCTGTGAATTTCTTGCTTGCGATGTCTTGCTGTAAGTTTTAACAGCTCTTGACTCTTCTCCTCTCCTTTAAAGAGGGCTTGAGGAACAAGTAGATCTTGAATGAGCAAAAACATAGCTCTTGCAGGGGACTTAATTGATGGAAAGAATGGACTGAAGCTTGAAAAGCTTACATATCTGGTAATTGAGATCACTGATTAAACTCTGAACTGATTGATTTAATCACAGTTTGCTTCAGTTTTTCTAGAAGGCTGCAGTAATCATAAAAATGAAGGATTTCTTTCAGCTTTGCAGGTGTAAGGGGAACACTAGTTCATGGCCTGAATCAGTGATTGAGCACCTGATGAAGGGCGGTGACTGCCTGGGGAGCACAGGCAGATTGTTTGCACCTGTGCCCCCCCAGTGACCAGAAGGGGTGGGCCCACGGTGGGGCTGCCCTGGGCTCATTTAAGAGCAGCCAACGAGGGGAGCGCATGTCTTGTGGGAACTGGCATCTCCTTGGGGACGTATTGTCGTCATGGTGGGGTATCGCTGTTATGTGAGTCTAAAGCTTCTGTTACTTTTGTTTATGACTATTAAACCCTGAAATACTTTACCTGGGATCGCTAAAAATTTATCTGAAGCAATCTTACTGCTTTGTTTGCACAACAGCAGGTTTGTTGGGTTAACTGTGAAGAAAGTGCTATTAAACTGGTGTATAATCAAACAGACCTGCAAATAGTAATCACTGGGTAAGAAAGTATGGTCTCTTTCAGGCACAGGGAATCTCTAATTGATCCCTGAAGCTATGGGTGGGCTAAAACATACCTGTTGTGATATCTGGAAAATGAAACCTTAGGTAGAAAGGTGCAGGAGAGCAGGGTGATGAAACCCCTATTTAAAAACAAAACAATACCAAAACACAAAACCAATGCATTTCTTGATCTCCAAGCTTATTGTAGAGTCCTTATTTTTTTCTGTGTCGATCTGCCTTTGACGCTTTGAGTGCTTTTAAAATTTGTGACAGGAGGATCACAACCAGATGACCCATTCACAGAAGGAATATCTGTCCAACAAACAGACCATTAAATATTTTTATCAGCCATCAAAGGCTATATATAATAAATACACAGTTAGTTGTACTTTCAGGAGAAAATGGTGGTCTTGTACAGAGGTACCTCTTTGATCTTCCTGTGAAGAGCGGGTGGGATGGGTTGAACCCTTTGAATCTGTAGCCATGTGTGTATACTTTTTTTAAGAATCTTTATTATGCGTATCCTCCGGAGGCCTGCGTACACAAAAAGGCTTGTGTCAAACGAGAGTCAACTAGCATGTAAAATTGTCTGTGCTTTTTCATAGAAAATCTTTAGTCTTTCCTCTTTCCAAGAGTAATATTTTTAGTCACTTGGTGTTAACATCTCCTTGTCAAAATTGAGAAGTATTTCATTATTAAAGATAGAAACATCTTTTCATTTGTAAAATGGTTTCAACGCTATTGTGCATGGATAGGAGTGTGAGACAAACCAGAAATGAAGTGGAATTTAATTTCTTTTGGACAGTTATGCACTGTTCATTCTGCAATACACACCTTACTGATTTTTTGTGTGCGTGTGGGATGTGCTTGAATTTAAGTTAGGCTGTTATATGTAGTGAATTTGGAGTGAACCAGAAGAGTGAGTAGGGAATTGAGGGGAATATGTTCTCCTTAGTCTTCGTACCCTCTCACACATCCACTTTCGAAAATCAAGGCTTTCTCCCAGATAATTTTTGTTTGTTTGTTTCGGAGAACAACTGATGACTTATTTACAAATACTATTGTGCAGATTTTTCTAATTATTTTTTGGGTGATAATTATTCTCTGGAAATTTTAAGAAGGTTGGCACTGAATGGGAGATACACATCTGAAACCAAAGGAACTGCACTGGATAGAAGCCCTGCTGAAGTTGGCTGTTCAGAGTAGTCCAAAGAACCTAAGAATTTGTAGGATGAGTGGTAAGACATCTACTGTGCTATCCGGCCTGCATCTTCTGATTCCTGTATCTGAACATATAAAGTAACGGAGTTGAACTTCAAAAGCCTTAGTTATTTTTTGTGCTATATGTTCTGTGCTTTTCTAATTCTGTTGATTTAAGTATTGAGNTCCTGAAATCATGTGTCCCTTACCTAAAATCTTAAATCACACTGGTTTCAAGAGACTAAATCTGTGGTGGAGTAGATAGTTTGTAAATCAGTTCCCCCTTTAGAAATATTGTTACATGTTTGTCTTAGAGCCATGATATTGCATACAGAGAGCATTTCTCTCCCTTCTTTCTCTGCTTGATTTGCTGCCCCAAGGGAAATACGGGACCTTGAAATACAGGATTTGATTATAAGAGCGAAGGAGAAACTGACCTTCAGATGCTGTACCTTCTGTAATTGGGGGGAGGAAGGATAGTGGTTTAAGCATATACTTGGTGGGAGAGAGATGTGCAAATCTTGCTTAGGGAGGCAAAACTCTTGCGCTCAACTACTGTCTTACCTGAATGGAGCCTAATATTTTTGTTCCTACTGTTTCATTTCAGGAACAGTAACTGATGGGGCAGACAGTAACAGGAAATATACCTTTACAAGACCTTTCCAGAAGCTGACCTTTCATGCTGAGCTCTTTTGTCTGGTGGGAGCTGGTTTGGCAGCTTACAGTCTTGAGCTCCGGGTGTTGCAACAGCCTTCTTCCGAAACCTATCTTACTATTCTGCTTCCTCTCCTGTTGTATGAACAGCGATGTGTTTCGCTAGGTATAGGAGTGCTTACATTTGCTGCTCATGCCTGAGAAATTAAATGTTTCCAGGCCTCTGTTATCTAAACATAGCATGTTTTTCAGATGAAGCTTTGATGTCAACATCAAGTGGTCATTAGTGCCTGTGAGGTGATCCTCTCTGCCCAAGGTCAGTGCTGTTTATGGGAAAATGAGCACAGGAAAGATGATTCTTAAAGTATTCTTTTATGTGCCCTTCAGAGTTTTGACGTCAGTTTCAGACACTTTGTGATGCTTCATGTCTGAATGTCTCTGGAGTCTTGAAACCTTCACCGCTTCATAAGCTTGTTGGAACTACTGATGTCTGAGTATTTCTGTTCAGGCTGATGGCAGCTCCCTTAATATATACACTTGGGCCTAGGCAGTTAATCTATTTGTCAATATAACGATCGGCTGTTATTAACTTTCTGAAACTTAGATACTCAGGCTTTCATGAAAAACTGTGCGACTCGATGCTTAAAGTCAGGTTGTTGTTACTGTTGCCTGACAAAATGACTTCCAAGCTTGAGACTCAGCCTGCGGAGCTTATCAAACATTGTGCTTCTCAGAGACAGCAGCTTGACAAACGGCATCAAACTAGCAGGATGAGGAAGTCTAGAAAACCTTAGACTCTTTCCTTTCAGGATGCTGCGAGGCTACTACTGAAACACTTCCTGAATTTGAAGATTTTCTTTTTACTAGGTTAATCACAGTTTCTTGGAGAAACAATGAAAACGTCTGTATTTGCAAATGGAGAAATGGTGTTGCGTGTTTGTCCTATCTTGGTAAGGTACCTGTAACACTTCTTGCAGACTGAGAAATTCCACAGAAGCTGCCAATATGCTTGGTCTTTCATTAAGTCATCGCTGAAGATGTTGTTCAGTACTAGACAACATCTGAGTACCTTGTACTTGCATTGCCGTACTTCCTGTTTTCCCAGCTTAACAATGAATTACTGAGAACTATTGATCAAGCATGTTTTTTAACAAGCTGTGTGCTTTAGTTGTGACTTGATACAAACCATGTTTCCTTAGTTTACGAATGAAGGATCGTGTGGTACAGCTCAATCACATTAAAGCAGTGGAGTTCCACATCTACTCCTATTACGCCATCTTTTAAGTCACGTATTGACTTACTGTTGTTTTCTCTCTGTTCTTACTCCCTGTGTGATTTGAAGCCAAATATTCTTATTTCATTTCTGTATTTTTATGGATATCAAATCTGTACTGATCATAACTTCTTATTGCTTTCTTTCTACTACTAGTTATTCTGTTTGTCTTTTGGGGATTTTACCTATCCTGCATGAATTCTTAAAAACTACTTCATTCTTTGTGTTCATGGTACTTCTTATTGAACCATGTCAGCCTGAATATATTTTGCGTATCTGCCTTTATTTTCTTTTTCTTTTTTTGTTTTACAATCCCTAGTTCTTAATTCTGATTTAAACAGAAAAGAAAGGGTTTAAAAATAAAGGATTTAAAAAAAAAAAACCTGAGGCAAAAGTAACTAAATCTAAGTGTCTAAGTCTGTGCTGTGCCTTCAGGTATTTCTCCACCTTCTCTGTTGGTTAACAAAAGACTTTCCTACCCTAATGGATCTGTGTGTTCTACACCCTCTGATGTAATTCTAAATATTAATCTACATTCCTTATAGTCACTTTTTTATTTCCTTCAGTAGCTGCAATTCATAGTGTCTGTGCTTTAGCCTTTCTGACTTTCTTCTCGCTGTGCTTGTACTAGCCTCTTTATATTCACGCTTATCAATGTATCTTTGTTTGCATTTTTGTACCACTTTTTTTTGACTTTTAAGATCCTGAAAGAGCACTTGATGAAGCCTTATTGAGCTCCTGTTGTATATCTTGACTTTCATCCCCAGAAGAACATTTTGCTGTTGAGTCTTTTAATGTTACCCTCCTATAGAAAAGAACTGCTTTTCATTTTCCCTTCTGATTTGCTTCCTATGGGAACACAAACTTGCCTGCCTTTCCCCTCCTGCCCCTTACCCTTTCTTGCTCATTGTTTCAGGATCACTTCAATCTAAAATGCCTTTTATGCCTTGAGTCTGACATCTAGAGGCACTTGTGGCAAAGGGGGTTACAAACGTGATCACTAATTTTGATATAGTTGACAAACTGGGGTGACTGGAGGCTGAGGGAAACTTGAGTCCAGGAGGGCTCACGTTGATCACAATCAGATTAAGTATCTAGAAGCGGAGAAACTCTCATGCATCAGGGCACAAATGAACCCCTAAATGAACTGGTATAAGAGATGAATGGACCGTTACTGTGATCAGATACAGCTATTTCTGTGCTTTACCGATATCCTGAGGGGTGGAAGATTGGGTGTATGGGCTGTCAGAAAGAAGGGAAAGAACAACTGCTGTTTCCAGTGTCTGTCAATATGTGTGCATTTCTGGATGAGGATTAAGTAATCATAATAAACATCAGTGTTGCTACAGGCCGTGATAGGGAATAATTTCATCTGGGTGTGTGTGAGCTGCATATGGGATTAGGTGCCAGTATCTCTAGTGATGTCCATGCAGAGAAATTTCATGCAAGGGTGGTGAAGTTACTTTAAATCTGCTCTTGTAACAATTCATTTGGCTTATAAATGAAGCAAATACAAGGGCTGCTTTGAAAGTAGCACCTCCTATTTTATTCTGTTGGCCCTCAACGTCAGAGGCAGATATTGGTGGTATGGCAGCAGAGGTTCAACCTTCCCACCAATATTGTTGTATCTTGTTGCCACGTGACAGATGGCAGCAGAGGGACAGTCTGACCAAAATGGTGTCTGACATGGAAGTGCGCATGAAGCGAAGGTGTGGAATTGAATTCCTTCACGCATAAAAAATTGTACCTGTTGATGTTCATCAACTCTCACTGAATCCTTTAGAGACAAACAGTGGATGTGAGCACAGTGAGGTGGTGGGTTGTGCATCTCAGCAGTGGTAACAGTGATGTGAAAGACAAGCCATGTTCTGGGCAGCCATGCACAGCTGTCTCACCATAAAATGAAGAGTGTCTATCAGCTCATCTGCATGAATTGATGGATAACGACCAGGGAACTGCGTATGGAGCTGAACAGCAGCTTCAATGGAAATGGTAGTGGTAATGTTGTAATATCACAAAGTTTGCACCAGGTGGGTCCTGCCAGTGCTCACAGAGGAACATACAGAGCACTGTATGCAAGTTTGTCAAGACCTGTTGGTCTAATGCAAGGCTGAAGGTACAGTTTCCTGGATTGCATCATTACCGGTGATGAGATGTGGTGTCATCACTATGAGCCAGAGTCAAAAAGACAGTCCATGGAGTAGCAACATGTGAATTCCCCATCAAAGGAGATGTTCAAGACACGGCCCTTGGTGGGTAAAGGGATGCAAACCATTAACTCTGACTGCTACACTGTGATGCTGACTAAGCTGAAGGGTCAAACTTTCAGAGTCTGGCCAGAGAAGAAGACAACCTTCCTCTTGCAACACAAAAATGGCAGGTCCCATACCAGTTTGAAGGCCGTGGAGCACACTGCCTGTCTTGGCTGAACTGTCCTGCCACACCCTCTGCATAGTCTGGATTTGGCACCTCTGACTTCTATCTGTTCAGGCTGATGAAAGATGGACTGCTCAGGCAATGTTTCTGTAGCAATGACAGCATCATAGCAGCTGTGTAACAATAGGTCACCTCTGCTGGTGCAGGTTTTGTGAGAATGGCATGCAGTCTCTTGTTCATCACTGATGAAAATGCTTAGCTACAGGTGGTGGCTATGTTGAAAAAGAGTGTTTTGTAGCTGAGAATTTGCTCTATTAACTAGTGTTATTGTGCTCTTTGCATCTATTGTAGTTTCCATGGAGATAAATAGGAGACATTACTTTGAGTGTGATCTACATATATTCGGCTATTTGTGGAAAATACATATGTGTAGGCATAGAGGTAGATTCCTTAAAGATAAAGGTGCTGTAATTCTAACATTGTAGCTGGTGTGTGGAACATTCCTTCAGTGTTAGCCAGCACAATTGACTTCATGCTTATTGTCCATTCTGTGGTATTCTTGTCACAGACAGATTAAGGTGCATGACTACCTGAAGCACAGAGAAGCTGCGTCTCCTAAACTGCTGTATCTGTGTTAGTCAGGAGTATGAGAAATAGAGATGGAGACTTCAGCCATAATATCGCTCTGAAGTTCATCATTGTCAAACTTTCCTGCTTAATTTTAATACTGCTTAAATTGTGTTCCCATAACATCCTTTGTCTCAATGCTGTGAGTTTAATTTTTTTTTTTTTTTAAATCTGTCACTTGGTATATAGCACACATCAGGCATTGGAAACTAGGAAATTGCTTTCTCCAAGAGCACTTTGTTTGTTTTGGGATTTGTCTGATTTCCTTACCAATTAACAAAATGGTTTTTGAATGTTTTTAAGGCATTGCTGTGGAAGAAGGGATATTGTGCTTTTTAAACATAGTCTTACTGTGAGGGAGACAGACCACCCGTTTTCAAAATGTTCCAGAGAACAAAAGATGTTCGTACTGGCAGATCATATGTTCTGTCATAGTAACACCAAACTATTAAGTAAAACTGTCCCTCAAGGCAAAGCGTTTCATTTATTTTCCTTTGAATGAATAACTTCTTTATTAAGATGAACTAAGTGACTAAATCCAGATTGTAAAGCACATAAAGAAAATTGATTTATCACAGCTATTTGGTATTGGATGCTTTATATTTAGTGAAATTATCTTTAGATTAAGGAGAGTATTTTTTGTAAAAGCAGTGAGATGAAGAACCAAGTCCTGCTCTATAATATGCGATACATTGTTTTTAAACTCTTTCACTCATAAAATTGTGGTGGTGACTAATGAGAGATTCTGACAGAAGATGCTTGTAGAGAGTGAGCAAGAGAGATGAGCACTGTATGCATATGTGCCTTCATTTGTGCTCTGAAACCAAGTAAGGAAAATACTTGGTGGTAATAAACAGGCACTGGATTTTATTATGGGAAATGAAGACAAAGAGTCTTGGTCATGTTTTTAAGCAGAATTCTGCTTATTTACTCTCAGTAGGGATCATGTGGTCAATGTGGACTGTTGTTAGAAGATATGGCATTTATTTCCATGGAGTAGTATCAGTTCTTTCACTGAGAGAACAGAAGAAACAAAGGGAAAGAGGGTGAACAAAGCAAAGAAAGGAATCGTGCGTAAGGCATGGAAGTGTTTGAGAAATTATGTGCTTGTGCATGAATGTGGAGGTGGGAGGCAAAAATGTTCCATGTCTGCATTTACATCTACACCTGGGATCTCGATCTGGCAAAATAATGGACTGAAGCTTGGGGGGACAATGGGCACACAAGAATTGGTGGTAACAGTTAAAATCAAAAGAAAGTAAAACCCAGCACCAGATGGTCTAACCTTGTGCAGTGCTACTCAGTCATCTCATGGGGACACATGGTGCTGATTAAGCTTAAAAACTGCAAATAATGATATAAATTAGCTGGCTAGTGGTAGACTGTTTATGATCCCTAGCTTTGCAAGGTTTTGTTACTTCATCTGGAAAAACATCAACTCAGACAATCGTGTCTAAAGCTTTTGGGAAAGAGTTCAAGGAAAGTCAGTGGAAACATTGCTAATGACTTCTCCTCCCCACTCCCCTCATTCTTTCCCTTTCTCTCTTTCACTTAATTCTTCTCTGTTACATGCACTTCTATGCATACTGTAGCTTTTAGCACATTGGGACTGGTCATGGTTTTTCATTCCATACTGTTGACTTGGGCTCAGTCCTCTGGACGTTTCGTGTTTGGTTTGGGCATGGCTTTCTGACTCAGTTTTGACGCTGAGACTTGGGAATAAAGCCTCTGACAGGCTTTGAAGCTGAGAAAGTCACAGTGATGCTCAGCCTTACTTCCTTCATCTGTGAAAAGCTGAAAAAAGGATATAATAAAGTATATGTTGGCTGTCTTGCTTTGCAGGGTGCTCAAGGAATGCTTGGTCTTCAGCTGAGCACTTGAACAGCACATAGTGCATGCGCCCTTGAGTTCAGCTGGTTTCTCTAAACCATAAACAAACGATGGTGAATAGTTGTTATCTAGCAAAAAGGAACATCTAGAGAAGGATTAGATTTAGAAGTTGCTGTTTAAGGACAGCTAATGTAGCCACCCTGAGTATTGTTATAAGGTCTTCCTAAATCCTGGGCCAAAGTTGATGCTACGGCTGTGTTGTATGTTGGAGCCTGTTAATTCTGACCCTGTGTGTACTGGGTATCTTGTTCTGTAATCACCCCCAGACACCTGAGCAAATAGAGATAAAGCATGAATAATCTGGTTGGCTGGGAATATGTCTGCAGTAATTGAGTAGAAATCAGGAACAAACTCTTGGATGAATAGTACTCTGCATCCTAGCTTCCCATCTGAGATGTTTCTCTGTAGCCCATGCAATTTCTTTGTTTCATTCCTTTGAAGGAGGGGAGATGAAGAAGGGGAGAGGAAATAATCTACAGGGCCTTCTGAGTCCAGTCTTTTTTTTCCTTCAAAAAGTCTAATTCCCCCAGAAGATGCAGACATAACCATGTGGTCTAAGCACAGAATAGATTGCAGTCAACTCTGCCATCTGCTGATGATCCGTTCTGGCAGACTGCCACCGTACATGTAATATGGGCTAAATGCAAATCAGTTGAGGACGTCAGAAGGATTTTTTACAGGTATCAGTAGGCCTGTGCTGTAAGTAAAGAGAGGTAAAACTTGACTTTTGATAAAAACCATGATTTTGTGCTAGTAGAATTTTTGTGTTACAAATCAGGACTCACAGGCAAGAACTGTATTTGTTCCTGTTACAGCTTTACTAAGTGTTATGAAAATCTCTTAATTACTACTGATTACAAAATGTGGAAACTGGACAGCATTCTAAATCTGAATGTCCTCAGTTGCTGGTGGGTTTTAGATGGTTAAGATAGGATTTGATTTGTTAAGGGAGTTAAACTTTGTGTTGTTTTTGGGGCATACTAAACTTGCTGATTTCGCTGTTTGGATGCGGCTAGAAGTCTCAACAGTGTATTCATGTGCTGAAGAGTTGATGAGGAAGAGCCTTGCAGAAACGTGAGATCTCTCAGTATTTTTATGGGGAAAAAAGAACAAATTGGAACTGTTTCCAGCTGTTGATATCCATCTGCATCTTACCTTGTCCTGGATTCCCAGTACTTTTCTGAATACATTTAGCACCAAAACCTATGTTTTGAGCCAATTGCTCTCAAACCATTGAACCATGAAGGAGATGGAAGTGAGAGGTAGTCTGCCATAAGCCTGCAGTAGGTTACTTCTGGAATGTGCTATAAGGATACAATTCTGAAACAATTTCTCAAGATACACCTCGTTGAATTTTAAATTTTTACATTCAATATTTATATAGAAGAAATTGCTACTGTGTTTGCAGTAGTCAGGATGGAAATGGTCTCAGATCAGCCAAATGACTTTTTAGGAGACAGGCTAGTCGCTAGAGGAGGGAAGGGGAGGAAGTTATTTGTAGTATATTGTACATCACGTTGCTTTTTAAGGGCTTTATGTCATCCTCAGAAGAGTCATTTGTATAGAGCTGAAGTCCTAGCTAGGCCATGTTTCTGGAAACTCCATGATTTTCTTCCCCTTGGATTCACCAACAATTTGTACTGTGACTTGTCCTCTATTGCTGCCAGGCATGCCTTTAGGTAAAGCTACAAAGGGCTAATGTAAGAGCAGAAGGTAGAGAATCTGAGTAGACATCAAGTAGTGACAAATTCGTTAGAAATTTTAACCTCCGATCCTGGAAATACTTAAACGTGCTTTATTTTATATACCATGACTAATCTGAAGAAAAGCAAGGGGACTACTGAGACTCTGGCTCAGTGCAAGGACTTAATCTTGGGCTGATTCAGTATCTTGTATGGTTTTGATCTGTTAAATGACACCTACTTTACACAAATGTTCGCTACACTGTATCACACCATGTTGATACCTTTGTGTTTTAACTGAAATTCTAAGTGGAAACTGAAGAAGTGCAAAGGAGAGGAGCATTTCTCCTCAGCTGTGGTTTTCCAAATTCACTTAATGTTCATTGCTTTTCAGTTCTGTGTGTACTCCCTCTCTCCTTTTTTTGACTGGTGCAGGAGAAACTTACTCATTTGGTAGCAATAGCCCACACCCCTAGGACCACGTGTAAGTTGGGGTGAAGGAAGGGAGAGTGAGTGGGTATGAACTGAAGAGGTTCTTGGGCTATGCAGTAATTCAAGCTGTCTTGGATTACTGCCAGCTACTGAGGGTTACAATACTGTGGGAGGCGAGGGAAAGGGTAGCTAGACTGATTTATTTGGCAGTTAATTCGAGTGGTTTGTAAGCTTTTGAATGGTGAGCAATCAGCCCGGTAGGGGAGCTCTTCCACTGTGTCTTGTGATGCGTGCTTGCTATTAAGTGTTTATAACAGAATAGCAGCATGTTGTGTTAAAACAGTGTGTACTTAACAAGCAGCATGCCTCTCAGCTAATCTAACAGACATCCTGTGTTTGGATGGAGGAATATAAGAGGTGAGCATGGCCTTTTGGTTTTTTTAAATGTTTGAATTCTTGTTGACCTCCATCCTCTTATGAAATAACTGAAAAGTTAAACCCACAAATTCAGCAGCTTTTCTTAAAACCTTAAGTGATATGCTGACACAAACATTGAGAAGGAAGGCTTCAAATGTCTCCTTGCCATGCCTGAATGCTGCCCAGTATACATGGGTTTTTATTTGAACAAGAGTAGATTTTTAAAGTGGCCTATGATATACCATATATTTATTTCAGTTTTCAAGTACAAATGTTTAAGTTAGTTCCATTCTCCTTCTGTGTCTGTACTCTTGGTTGTACCAGAAATATTAAGCTTAAGAGCTTTCTTATCAAAGCTAAGCTTGGGAATACATCTTCTGGGGTGGAAACAAGTCACTTTAAGTGAAGATATTAAATCTTAGATGAAGTTGATTTATTCAAAATCTTAATTGTAAAGACATAGTAAATGAATGTAAATAAAATGCAATGTCTTCTAAAGTAGTCTCACCCAAAACATCTTCTGTTCTTAACAGTTATCTATGGCTGTTGGGGTGGGTGGTGGCAAGATGCTAATTTGGCATACAGGAGAGATGGTAGATGTAGTGTTGGTGGCTTTTTCTTTTGTCTTTAGTGGTGAAGTAAGTAGTAATAGGAAGAGATTTCTAACCAAGACCTTAAAAAGGTACAGTGCTAGCTGCAAATAAGTGGTGGCAAATTTTTTATCTGATTTGTTTTGTCGTAAAACTTGAGGGCTCCTTCATGCTTTAAATAAGCTTTGTAAAGGAAAGATCTGTGGTCAGATAGGGAGTTTCAGACTATTTTCCTAGCCTTTCCTTCAGCTGGCTGCAGGTACAAAGTAATCTTTCAGCTGCAAGCCTGACATTTAAAGCCTGGGGTGAGTGCAGAGGCTGTGTTTCAGGGAAGAGGCATATTTCTGCAGAGGAGCTGTCCCAGTGCAAGCCAGTCTCCCAGCAGTGCAGTTGCCAGGACTTGAGCGTCATGAAGGCAGAAAGAGGCTGACACTGCCTGACTCAAGACTGCAGGATTCTGTTGTGAGTTCTGACTGGCAGATCCTGGAAAGGGCCAAGTCCCTTCTCAGAAGGGCACCCTTGCATCTGGGAATCTCCTGGCTGAAGCTGCTGTTGCCTCTGTATTGCTAGAGTGGGCCAGCTCCTCAAGAGATTCTTTAGACTGTGAAAGGCTAGGTTTTGTCAGCTTATGTCTGATCTGTTTGTTGGGTGTATGCAGACCTTTAACACATAAGATTTCTTTAGCTCACAAAAGTTTATCTTGTCACCCAACCTGAGAACCTTGTGTCAGGATGTTCTCTGAAGCATCAGCCCCTTTTAATTGTCAGCAAGCACTTCTAGAAGGAGACTTGAAGATTGTTTTTGGGAATTGGAAGTGGTATTGCTGGTCTGCAGGCTGTAAGGCCACATGGCTGTGCAGTGGCCAACTGCAGTGTTGGGGTACCCAGTGCTGGCATCAGGCTTGCTCATCCTTGAGGGCATTTCTTGGCACAGACTGCTCTATACAGGGTCTCTGCTTCAATTCATGCTATGGTTACAAGCTGCCTTCCAGTACTGTTCAGTGGCTCTGGGAATTTTTTTGGGGGGGGCGGAATAAAACCCAAACAAACAAAACCCAAAAACCCTGGAAGA
Source organism: Penelope pileata (assembly GCA_013396635.1). NCBI lineage: Eukaryota > Metazoa > Chordata > Aves > Galliformes > Cracidae > Penelope > Penelope pileata. The sequence continues at coordinate 1,220,128 of WBMW01000788.1, forward strand.
TGTTTTTCTGTTGGGGAGTGAAGTCTGTCTTTCATGTGAACAAATGTCAGACTTCTGTGGCAACCTTGTGTCTTGCCAGGGGATCAGAACAGTCTCGAGGTGACTTTGCAAAGTATAGATCCAAGCCACTGAATACAATGAAGATAAAGCAGACATCACTTCTTCCTGTCTGGAAGGGAAAATGGGGAGGATATCTTGTGTGCTTGGGTTTGGTGAATATTGTTTCTTGATAAACTTTTGCTTGCTTCTGCCTTTCTTTTGATCGTGTTCAAGACGCCACTAGTGTTATCAGTTGCAGTGCTATCCATACTGTCTCACTTGTAAAATCAATTCCATATGTTACGTATACTGAGAGCTTTATAATCCCTGTAGTTTCTTTCTCCCTCCTATACGCAGTTTGGACTCCTGTGTGACTACAAGTGCCTTTTATTCTTTGAGCACCATTAGTTTATTGATTGATTTTGCATCACTTTCAGCTTAGTTTATTTCATGATACTGTTTCTGCTTTTGTCATAGAAGTCTTCTAAGATATTCCTCACCCTTTCCTCAGTCACTAGTTACTGTGTCTGAAATTAGCCTGTCCTTCAGGAGAGGCTTTAATTTGTTTTCTTGCTGTTACTGGATGCTTGCAGAGTTTTTCATCTGTCACCTGGTGCAAGCAAGAATAGCATTTGTCCAGAATTTTTGGAAAACACTACTCTCTCTTTAGAAAATACTAGGTGAAATCTGGTTTGGTTTAGATGAGATGTACGAGGGAAATGGCTTTCTTTCTTCATCTCATTGCCCATGCAGCAAACGTTATGTGCATACTAAAAACTAACAGCTGTTGATAATACAGGTACTGAGTCTTCACATGGTTCCTATGCAAAGTAAAGGTATGTTCAAAGCTACCACACCAAGGCAACAACCATATACTAAAATATTTACGTCCTTCCAGCTGTGCTTTTTTTTTTTTTT
>WBMW01000788.1:1221178-1237761 GCA_013396635.1 Penelope pileata
CCAAGACCGTGCCTCCTTTTTTTTTTTTTCATCTGTAATACTGAAATACCTTCTACAACCATTGGTGCCACTCATGTCTTTGCACTCTTCAGTCTCTGGAGAGGTTATTATTAAAAGTATTTTCAGTGGACATGACAGCAGCTGTTGAAGTACATTTTTCTTACAGGTAAATAAATGTTTATCTGCAAAAAATGAAGTCCAGCATTTCTGAGCCAGGAGAGTTTTGGGTGTTAATAATAAGAATTATGAAATATGCAGCCAATCTCTGAAATAATTCTAGATCAAGGTTGAACACATTGAGCACTGTTACACTGTATGTAAACAACAGTATTTGACTTGGATCTGGATCAAAGCTCTTTTTTGTGTGTGTTTTTTAAATGGCTAAAGAATGAACAGGTCAGTAACTGGAGATTAACATTCATTTTAGTCATTTCATGTCTGTGTGAATAGCAGTGGGCCTCTTTCCAGACTTCACCTGTTTCATGTGGAGCTACCAAATGGCAGAGCCTGCGGGTTCTGCAGCTGAATTTACAGGGAAGCGAAAGACTGTTCAGATGTGATTCTAGAGACTCATTTGAATAAAAATATACTTTAAGCCAAAAGCCAAAGTACTTGTTCTAAACTCCCATCTGATCTTTTGCTGCACTAAAGAACTGACTTCTTTGCTGCTTTCTTTTGTCTCTTCGGTCATTGTTGATCCAAGATATTTTATTTCTTACTCAATGATTTAGTTTCTTCTGGGAAACTTTCCTGACATTGCTTCTAGAAATAGAAATAAATGAGAAATTGCTTGCAATTCATTTACTACTTTGTTTGTGTGCTGAGGAATTTGAACAGATGACAGTTGTAGGCCTTGCATGATCTGAATTGGCTAGCATGTATTGCTCTGTGGAAGGAACCTTCCTGTAGTCATCCACTTGCTACAGAATAAATGGCAATGGCATATGCTTGGGTGCAGAGAACCAGTGAGGAATGTTTTCCTGTGTGACTGGAGGCTACTGACAGAAGGCATTTCCATGTTTGCAACCTGCAGTCTGAGGTATCTGTGCAGTGCAGATGTGCAGTGCAGCCTCCCATTGCTGAATTTTAAAAAGGGGGGGTCAGTGGGATGAAAGCTGTGAAAGTCACAGCACTTATGGCATGCCTCTAGGTAATGCCACACAGAGCCAGCGTTTGAAACCAAGGCAAGAACCTGCAGTAATGTGTGAAACCTGCAGTGGTCCCTGGTGTGTAGCTTTTCTTGACTTCTGATTTTCTGTTAAAAAGAAATAGAAATAGCACGTGATAGGTTAGACTGTGCAAAGCAACTCCATTGTGGAGTTCCTTCCATAGTAAACATTGGGTTTTTGTGGACTCTCTACTCTGTTTTGGCATTAGCTTACCCGTCAGAGAGATTGATCTCCTTCCAGTCAAACCCCAGAACAGCCAGATCACTGATTTGAAGATCTGTTCTTCCATTGTTTTTTCTTCCCTTAGCTTTTTCTTTCTTAAAATTTAAAAAAAAAAAAAAAAAAGGGGGGGGAGGAAAAAAATGCCAAAACAAGTTAAATCCCATACAGGTTTGTTGGCCCCTTTTGTGAGGCAAACTTGGCATACCTTCTGCCTTTGAGGAATCTACGCATCTTGCTAAGTTTAGGCTATAGATTTCTTTTATTAGCAGGTTTTTTTGTGGTATTGTAACCTGTTGACATGAAATATAGATCCTAGTGATCAGCTTGCCTTTGATTATATAAGAAAAAGTTTAGTTCCTCCTGCATTAGGAGCATTGGTGTTAACATTAAGCAGAAAAAACTATTTTAATGCAAAGTTTTTTAAAAATAAAAAAAAATTAGCCAAACCAGTTTATGTCCTTTTGCCAGTTCCTTTGTTACAGGGGAGAATCAGGAACTAGTTAGTATCCCAAAAGCTTGCCTTCTGTCATTTGATAAAGCAAACCGCTCTGCAGCAGTTATCATACCTCTAGAGCACTATTTTCTAAAATAAGTAAGGTGTTTTGGCCTTAGTTAGCAGAAACCAATATAGGTAAAGTCATAACAAAAGTGATGAAGGAATGGGTTTTAATGGATTTTCTTTCATTCGTACAGTTCTATACAAATTTTCAGAAAGGAGAAAAGAGGTAAGCTTTAAGTCGATTGTAACTACCAGGTTGTAATTCAGTGGGAAATGTCACTGATGCATCTCGTATTTCCTTGCATGTACTCTGTGCTTCAAACAAATCCTGAGCATAGGTTTGGCTTCCTGAAGGGAAGTGTAAAGATCTGAGGGCTGATTAATAGGGCAGCCATAAAATAGTTGGGCTTGGGGGGCTTTAAGTGGACTCACAGTTGTTCGAGGATATTTACCAGGTGGTAGCAATGTCTTATATGGAAAAGAACTAGCCAATTAAAAATGTGACTCATGGCAATCCATAAAATATTCACATTTGTTTAGAGGAATTGTTTATAACCTTTCAAAGAGGAGATCACCAGAAGGAAGTAAAAGAAAATATCCTGGAGGTCTGATATTTCATCTAATTTGTGCCTTAGATTCATGTGTATTTTTTTTTAAGTCAGAGTGCACTGAAGGAATTATGCTGTTTACAGCACATGTCTACTTGCATGGAGATTTTAATTAGATATATTTAATATTTAGGTACAGTTCTGTGCTTGTCATTGCTGACTCTCCTCAACATAACTGCTGGGATGTGAGAAAAAGGACAATAAGTTGTTTTGAAGTCAGTTATTTAAATTGCATTCTGTTCCTTTCCATAGGGTTTAAGAGCTCAGAATATTCTTGAGATAAGTTTAATGATAGTAAGATACATTGGACATAATGTGCTGTTATGGTGCTGTACTGATTACTGTAACAAACTGGAACAGAAGAAGAGATAGCAAGCAGCATGGAAAGCAATTATTGAAGGAAAATCTGTGAGAAGTTTTGGTCATACATTGTAAAATGAATTTCTATTGGATGTATCTTTAAATGCCCTGTTTGCTTACTTTCACCTCTTCAGAAGAGGCATCCTCCTCCTGTTAGAAGTAGAAGGGGATTCTGACAGAACACGTCCTTTATAAAGGAAGGAACTTGCATATAATGAGTTTGTGCAAGGAATGGCCTCCTCTAGTTAAAATGCTAAGTCTGCTCAAGCCTGCTATGGTGGATTCAGAGAAGTATTTAGGTATATATTTTCCGGCAAATTCATGGATCTTGGAAATCTGTATGCTGACAGTTTTAAATGGAACATGTATTGGAGGGCTGAGCAGAGTCCCATTTCTTAAACAAGTTGATCCACAAGTGACTGTTGCACGGACCCGCTGTCCCCTGGCTCGCGTTTCCCAGGTTGCTGTGATTTCTGCTTCTAAGCTCTAAATTCCTGTTTTGTGTGTACCAGGCAATTTGTTTTGAGCTTTTGTTTGAATTTGAATATTTGGCTCAATGTTTGTGTGGGCAGCTTGACTAGATTTTCCATAGGAAATAGATTGAGTTGAACGGGACATGTTCTAAGTCCTCTGGTTGGGATAGCAAGCCTGGGCAAGGGTATGCTGCTGTGAAAATCCAGTCAAAACCATTTTTGTTAGTCAGTGTCCTCTGTGTGCACGGTAGAGAAAATACTTATTAAAACCTCAGCAGAGGATTCTCCTGAATTGTTATTATAACAGCTTCAGTAGAATTAACCTTGATATTTTGTCTGAGAACATAAAGCTAATTTGTAGAATTGACAGAGACTTCAATGACCCCTATCTTAACTCAGCTGTCAAAAAGACAAATTTACCCCTTTCCAAAATCTTTATCATTTATCACTTCTAGTTTGGTCTGAGAGTTGAACAACTCACTTTCAGTTACCTACAAGCACGCTGCCTGTGTATGATAAGGAGGCATTTACTAAATCATTTTGGGAAATGAAAGCTAATGAGATTAAAATTAGTTTTGGTAGTCTTTTGGTTAGTTTTAAAACCAAGAGTCATTTTTCCTCAAAATTACAAGCCATTTACAATATCTCAATTTACTAAAAAGTTATAGTAGTTCTGAATGCATTATGTGTCAAGCTAAATTAAATTTACTCTTTGAAGATTGCAAGCCCATATTATATTCCTGCAGACCCTAAGGCTGGTAATAGATCTGGTAATAGAAATACCTTGTTAAGTTCCATATCTGGTGGAGTGTCCAGCATTGGTCTCACTGCAGGCTCTTGTTAGTGTAGTTTCTAACTGAAGTAGGGTAAAAAGTAATTTCATTGTGTGTAACTTGTCCCATTTCCTCTCTTTTAGTTTTACTGGGAAATGTGCTGCATTCAGAAATGCCCCTTTTTTAGGGACGGTGTGCTGTTTAGATTTCTTGTGAACCAGGAGTGGGTGCAGGTGGTGGTCTTTTTCTTTGTTTTTTTTTCCTTTATTATGACACTTTTTTTTTTTTAGTGTACTCCATAAATGTACACTTTCAGATTAATTTCCAGCACAGTACCAGCTGTTAGTTTAGATCTTCCTCTTACTATAGGCTGCTTCTTACTCTCTTTACATTTCAACAGTGTACATGAATGTACATTTCTATGCCCTTACTCCTCTGATAAGGAGACAAGTTGGGAGTTGCTTTGTTCTTCCCTGTGTTCATTCACCAATTCTGAGCTAATAGGGATGCTGAAAGTGACCATGTTTAAATATGCGGAGAGTTTTTACCACATTAAATCCAGCATAAGAAGAAAATGAGGTCTCAGAAATTTAGTGTATTTGTTTCTAACTCAGGTGATGAGAGTGTGATTTGGACAAACTACTGGCCGTGCTCATGCATTGCTCTTTTGATGCATCAGGAAGGAAGCTTAGAAAGACAGTTGAGAAGGAAAGTGAGATTATTCAAGTCTGAGAAAGGAAGATGGTATTAGGTAAAATGATTCTAGGAGCAGTTCCAGGAAAGAAAAAGAAAAAAAATTGGAGTTATAGTGCTGTAATTACTTAGCCTACTGTTGCAGACTGCATTTCAGTCTTCGTGCATAAATTTTAGTGGCACACTCTTCATATCATTTACGCAGACAGCTTTTCAGTCACCCAAGTTGATTTCATTATCATGGGATAACATTCTCAGTTTGTTCCACTTGCTTCCAAATACTCCCTTTCGTGGTTCCACATAGCCCTACAGATAAACAGCAAACTGTATGTTTTGTGATCTCTTGCATGCTTCATGCTATACTGATTTCATTGAATCTACTTGCACAGTACTTGTATGCTTAGGAGCTGCTGTAGGTAAGTTGGGAATACTCAGAATTTCAGATTTCAGACCTTTGACTTCTTCTCGTGTACATATTTGGACAAAAATAGTGAAGTTTGGAAGTTAAGCATTTTGAAGTATATGTATATATAAAAGCGGAGACTCCCATTCCTAGGTTTGAGAACAGGTTTGTGGTTTATTTAAAGAAATAAAATGAACTGCTCTATTTTAGAGAACTTAATGTGTTCTGGGAGACTGTTGGAACAGTAAAGGTGAAATACTAACACCTGTATGAGAAGATAGACTGGAGGCAATATCAGCGAAAATGGACAATCAACAAGACTTGTGTGGGACAAAACTTCTCTGGCTCCCTTATGGAAGATCATAGGCTGTAGGTTAACCAGTCTTGCAGAGTGTCCTACCTTTATAATGTGAATGAGAGAACAAATAATGTCAGGAGCTGCTGCAACAATGGCTTATTTCCTTCTCCATAGTTCCAAGCTGTTGCTTTTGTGTTTGTTTTTATTTTTCATTGTTTCCTTTCTTTAGTATTTGAATACATGAACTTGTTCCACTGAAACTTTTGAATTTGGAAAATATCCTGTGTTGTAGTTTAGAGGCCCTAATTTGTAGCTGACAAAACATTAATGGTAAAGGAGAAATAATTCCTTGAGTTTTGCAGTAAGAGAAAATATTCTGGGCTACTGTTGATGATTGTGTATTCTAGAAAATTGCTACTGGAAGGAGTTTTTAAATAGACAAAATTCTTCCACAGATTGATGTCATGATGGCAATTATAAAGTTGCCATGTCATCAGAAATCAAATCATGCATACCTACATCGATAATGTGACTCCTCTTAAATCTCTTTTCAGATCTGTTAAGATTTTGAAGCTTATCAATGTGTGTGTGTGCACGTGTCTGCGGAGGAGGGGTGCAAATAGTGCTTTACCTCTTCTGGGAGTTTAGTACAGTGGTTCTGAAATAGCTTTTGCCACCTCCTGATAATGACCAGCTATTGGTGTCACCACATTGGCCCGCATGCAAACTGTAACACATGCTGTTGTCCCCTGCCCCCCCAACTTGTTTGAACCTTCTCAGGAGGGACGAACAGCTACTGCCGGTTCCTTCTCTGTCAAATGGCAGGGCTGAAGAGAATCATCTCCAGCGATTTTCTGTTGTTCTGCTTCTCCAGGCCTGCACCACCAGGCAGAGGAGAAAAGGAGAGCACATTCATCCTGCCTGCAAGAAGGGACAAATGCACTTCTCAGAACCTTGACAAGCAATTGGTTTGTTCTGCTGGATCAGTGACTTAATGTGTTTAGGGGGCTTCTTTTAACAATGTGAATGATTGAATAGCTTTTAAAAAAAATAAAATCACCGAACAAGTGCACCAAATAAGTCTGTCAGCAAACACCGATGTATTTTGCTTTACAGTTATGTCAGAGACTGTTTTTTTGTCCATGGCTTGCTCTGGTTTTGTGAGTAGAAGGTGGCTGGATGATAGTGAAGTGCCTTTTGAGAATTATTTGGTCCTGGTCAAACTCAAATGTGAAAAAAATACCCAACAATAAAAACACATTCTCTTCCACAATGAAACGTCTGTTCTATAATGAACCATTTTTAAATTCAAGTTGCTTTTAAAAATCATTTTCTTACTTTCTGATTTCACTTCTGTAGTTTCAAAGTATCACAATTATTGTAGCCAACATGGTTTAACCAGGCTTGCTTGAGCAGGGTGATGATTAATTAACAAGACGATGGGTTAGAGAGTCAGTAAATTACTAGGTGGATGAGCAAAGACATGAATGCAAAGACAAGTCTCGGTTTATTAATATCAAGTGAGAGAGAGAAATCTGTTTCTAAGAGAGCAGATGCTTCCTAGGCCTATGACTAGGATTTGTTTTTATTTTCTGGAGATTATACTTAACCAGATCTTAAAAGGGCAGAAGTGATCAGATCCAGCAAAATCCTAAGTATAGGCTAGTTTTATGCAAGTCCATAAAGAGGAAATAGATCTTCTGAATCATCAAGAAATGATTGAGATCGGGATACTGTGGGGTTCCTTACTCAGTTTTTAGAGTGAGAATTTTTTGACCTGGCTTGGGCTTGGACCTAGTCAGCAATGTTTTCCAGTAGATGTTTTGAAAAATTTTATTTTACTTATTTTTTTTTTTCAATGGAAAACATTGATGAAATATTATTTCCCTACTGGACATTTCTCCTGAATATCTAAAGGTAATTTATTTTGATTTCAGCATGGGCACTTTGTTCTAGGCAAGTAGATTGGATTCTGTCACAGCTTCTGGGAACTAGTTGAAGTTTCCATTGTGCACGCTCTGGTTGGGCTGTCTCACCATGGTTTCTTCTGTGCCTGAATAAAGCTGGTGCTCTAGAGTGGCCCAAGACAAATGGACAGCAGCAGTCTGTTGTTCAGTGTGTCCAACCCATACACATAATTTAAGTCAAAATAGCTACATTCTTCTCAGGATGTAATTTGGAATATGAATTTTCTTCCATAAACTCCAGATTGCTGATTTGCATATGTGTACATACTTGTCTTTGTATATGTGTTTATATAATTATCAAAAGGGTAGGAACAACTACAAAGAGATGTTTGTGTAGTCTAAGCAGAATTTCTTACCAATGGAAGAGCTGGAGATCTTTTTTTCCTTTTTGTTTGTCATTAGTGGGTGTTTTCAAGAGAATGCAGTGTTCAAGTGAAACCTTAACAGTTGCTTTTTTTTAATATGTGTACACATAATTCACTCAGCTATTTCCTGTTCACCTCAGCTGACTGTTCCCTTCTGCTGCCTTCTGCTGTTTAGGAGATTCAGTGTTCTCCAAAGCCCAGATAGGGGTTATCAATCATGTTTGATATTAGGTTACTCGCAGAAGAGAGTCATTACCTTTAATGTGTAATAACTGTGCCATGAAGATAATACAATAAGATCCAAGAAATGCAATTTAGGAAGGCTTCCTGCTCAAGCTTTAATAAATAAATAAACAAAAATGCTATAATCTCATCCTTAGGGTCACAGAAAATCTTGTTTATTTTATTCCTTCTACTTTGTCTGAGCCTTCTGGGTCTTCTTGCGGAGTAATGCATCACATGCCTGGATGGCCTCTACATGCAGGTCTGCTACATTCAGCTATTTCTATAGAAACATTCAAGAATACTTTCTCTGGTAGTATAGCTGCTGTGCTAAGAGCTTCTGCAGTAGAGTACTGTTGTGTTGCACTGTGATTGTAATGGTCCTGCTAAAATCTTATTATTTGATGAATTACAGGGAATAGGACTATACTGTGCTTCTGATATGGGCTTGAAATAAATCCGACCTTAGGTTATGAATAGTGCCCAAATGGAGATACTGGAGAAGTGAAGAAATAAGGAAACTTTTTGTATTCAGACATGTCCCTAGGGAAACAAATGGTTGTTTTTCAGAGCGACTTCAGTGGGAGGGGGAGGGTCAGGGTGTGGAGCTGCTGTTTTACTGTTTTTGTACCTTTTCCTTTGGCTTTGTTCGCCAGTGCTGACACATTACAGGGTTTGGCTGTCCCATCAGGAGGGAGCAAGACAGTGTCATCTTTAGAAGGTAGAAGAGTAATGAGAGAAGTGGCAAAGGAGATTTCTCACAAACATCTCTGCCTTGGGAAGAGTAGTGTAGCCCAGTCGTTTGTAACAGTCTTTTATGGGAGTTTTCCAGCTGTGAATGGATTTGTTGGGAATAGTCGAATGGTGTGGTTCAAAACCCATTATTATTATTTTAAAGCAGCAATGGCAAGGCAGTTCCTGGCTCTGCGGTTTTAGGCTTTAACGGTGTTTTTACCACTCCTACGGACATTGCTTGGGAGGCCTCCCTGAATGGAGCGATTATTTCTTCTCTTTTCAACACTTAGGAGTGATATTTTGACTCAGTTGCTAGAATTCTTCTCTTTGATTGTTTTATTTACAAATGTTTACATTTTGAAAATAATGAATAAACTCTTATTTCACTATTTCTCCTTATCTTGGATGTCTTCCCACTGTGCTACATGGCATTCTAGTTACTGTAATCCAAATATGAACAAAAGCACTCTCTGCTAATTTGGTAAATTCACTTTTCCATAGGGAGCATTTCAATGTAGGTATAGTTTCCATGAACTATTCTCTCCATAATTAAACACCCGTCTCCAGTTAGTGTCTGTATTGTTGCTGTGATATATTTTGATGTTAAGCTTCTAATGGAAATCCTGCTCTTTTCTGTTGGAACCTATTTCCTCTTGCTGTTGCCTTCAAATGTACATCTGTTGAAGAGCAAAGCAACCTTGTTTGATGTCCTTTTTTAAGAGTTATTCCTTCGTTGCATTTAGGTTCATCCTTGCGAATGAGCAGCCATGCCTAACAAGATCAGTCACCTAAACTCAAGCCCCTTTAGATCTAAAGTTGAAACTAAGAAGTTACTAGAGTTGATATTACTGGTCCTCTGTATTACTAGCAAAAGTTATGATGAAGGTTTGGGATGGAAATCTAAACAAGGACCATACTGATAAAGATTGTTTGAAGAGGTTTATTTACTCTTTGGGAGGAGAGTGTCAGCAGAAAGCTTGACAGCTAAGCAAGGTTCTGAGCTGTTCCCACATTGAAAGCTTTGGTCAGATTGTGTGGTACAAAGGGACCTCACGAAGGGCTGGTGGTAAAGCTTCCAATAGTGTCTTCAAGTGCAGCTCACTTAATAGTTGGGCCTGGAACTTGATTGATGGTTCAGCGGAAGATGTTGGGAATTTTGCTTAACTTTCTTACTTCAGAACATTTCTTCATATAAATAGAGGGGAAAAAAAAAAAAGAAAAACCTGAATGAATTTGAATTCTCTCAGGGAAATGTCTCTTTTCCCCAGGGTTCTGAAAAAACAGAATCCAGTTAAAAACAGGCAGATGAATATACAGAGATCTCCCCTGGTTCTTCACTGCATTTCTTCCTGCAAGGGCACCAAAAACTTCACATGAATTTGCTCCTGTTTTCACAATATTGATGTGGCATTATCTCTGGACGCTGAAATAATCCAGTAAATGTCTGTGTTGCTTAAGTGTAACTTTTGACTTTGGAATCACATCTATATCAATTCTCAGAAATCCTATCTGAAATTCCTGAGTATGATTGTTCTTTCAGGAAATGTTTAAAAATCAGTTCAGTCAGGTACCAGAAGCTATTTCAAGTGACTTTTCTACCAACCTTTGTTAACCAGCGTAGGTCAGAGTTGGAGTCTCTGAATATCGCATAGAAGTCAATACACTGTGATTACTCTGTGGAGTAAGAATCCTGACTAACCACCATGGAGTAAATCCTATAAAAGAAAATTCTAGTTGATTTGCTCTAGAAAAATACAAAGTAGATTTGCCAAATTGTATCTGTTACGAATCAATGTCTTGGCTTGAATTAATAAGAGAAAATTATCCAGAAACTATTAGTTGGATGACATTTGTTGATGCAGTGTCAAATTTGGTCTATTAAATACCTTTTTCCTAACATTGCACCTCTTGCTCATCAGCACTAATTAAGTTTTAGTTTCCCTAGCCTGAGAAAAATATTCTCTGAAATTCCAAGGACCGAATGTTGCTTGTTAGAGCGACTCTGTAAATGTTGCATAAACGAGTAACTTTACTGCTTATTTATACTCTTGTGGTTAGCTATTGGACTGTCTAAATGGAGTCTGCATCTGACTAAAAACACTAGTGTTTGGAAAGATGTCCCTGTGAGAAGAGCCCCTGGTTCAACCCTGACTCAATCCTGGGCAGATGTGGGGGAGGTTCAGGTTAGGGACACAAGTCAAGATTAACTGTATCTTGCAGCAAATTGAACAGGACAGTGAATAAGTCTGCATTTCATTTAAAGATATTCTGAAATTTGTCTTAAGTGTTTGTTCATATCTGCTGATCTTGTCATGAAACCATGACACCGTAGCCTTAGTCACAAGTCATTTTGTTGTTTGTCCTGTGCTTTGCTCTAAGTCAGAGATGATGATGCCATCCCATGCATCCTGCAGCTGTTTGGACTAACACTAATTTATCTGCTGTTTTCATGCCCTATCCTTAAGATTTTATCTTTCACATTACATTGTCAACCAACTGAGATAGCTCTTCTTTCTGAGAATAAGTCTCTGCAAAACTACACAGATGGACAACCAGTGTTTTGATGGGTGACTGGCATTCAGGGCCCTGACAGACAGCTTGAATGGCACAGGAGATGGGAATCAAAAATTCTTCAGTGAAGTTTAATCTAAGACCAAAGCATGTGGCTTTCTGCCTCCCAATTTGTGGCTCATAACATTTTTCCGTGGAGGTATTCTCTAAGCCATGAGTTCTCCAAGGCGACTGAATGTAATCACAGGCAGCAAATAATTATTAGCACTACAATTTGGGAGTTGTATCTCTGATTTCATTGTTCTTCTTTTGAGAGAGTAGTTCTGAAGTGAGATACATTGTCAAAAGACCTTTTGAATTGTCCTTAATGATAACTGGTAAGCTTTGCTCTACTGATACCCATTTTAGCTCTGACTTTAATTAGGGCTAGGAAAGGAGATGGATGTAACCAGTTTACATCTCAAATCACTAGTAAGAAGAATGAAGGTGACTGTGTTCTGTGAAAGAATGCTGGTCAGGAGATTTTGGCATTTTGAATGTTAGTAGAGAATTTGCCCATTATAGCTTGAAAATTGTTTTGCAGTGTATTTAGTTTTTAAAATTAAAATAGCATGTTAAAAATTACATTAAGGCAAATCCTGTAAATTACTTTGAAGGAACATGTCTTTTGTTCTCTTCAGGCTGGACACTATCATTTTAAAACTTCACAAAGTGACTTGTAGATAGTGTGCCATTTCTGAAGTTTATTTTCTTTGGGATTTTGCTTGCTGTTTATAAATCCGCAGTACAAAACCAAGACTCAAGTAAAACTAGATAGCCCTTGTATTCATGCATGTGTGTCTGAGGTTTTGTGGTTTCCTCTGAAATGGAAACTGGACGTAGAAGTGTATGTTCTGCTTCTGTAACTTGGCAGCAGAGCGTCAGGCAGGAGAGCCTGTGAAACTGGGAAACGATTTTTCTCTGGAGTGAGAGTAGATGTAAGTTTCCTACTTTTTTGCTCTTTAATAGCATTCTGTACTTTTTTGATTAAGAAAATTCTGTTTGTTTACTGTGGCTAAAACTTCAAGTAAAGAGAGAGAGAGATTGAGAGAGAGCTATGAAAAATGTCCATCTCTCAAGTATTCACAAACATGATAAAACTAATATGATACTGAAAAATCTCAGTGTTAACTCACATTCAAAGAGGGTGACCTTTACTTTGGACTCTCAATGAAAATGAAATGGCTTAAGCAAAACTTGTTTTGTTCCATAGTTTACCTTTGTTTCTGCATCTTAGTTTCTTTTAGCTTTGGGTTTTCTTGTGATAGCTTGGCACAGTGCTAGTTAAGATCTGCAGTAGGGCTAGTGGGAGTGGAGGCAGCAGTAGCATCAAGAGATGTGGGAGCAAAATAATCGTAAGGTAGCTGAAGAAATGCTTAGGTGGCTGCCTGAATTTTATTTTAGGTGTCTGTGACAAGATTTCTGTCAAACATATGCACACAAATCAGTTCTAAGCTGAGTTGATTATTTTTATTCAGGCCTATGTAATGCATTAGTTCATTGTCTTAAGATCACAGGAGGTCTTAAACATATGGAATATGCTTAATGTGACTGGGTAGTCTTCATAAATTCTTTTTATGCCTTTGCTTTTGTTAGGCTGAAATTTGACAGTGATTCCTAAGCTGTGGGCTCACAGTGTGCTTGTTAGTGGTTTGAGGGGAGCAGTACAGTTCTGTGGCACTGTCTGTCTCCAGCTGCCATTCATACTGAGAAAAGCCGCAAGCAGGACACATTTGCCTAATGTCATTCTCTGGTTCTCATCGTCACAGGGCTGTTAGAAAATTATGACCTGGAGGGAGAGACTTTGCCTAATAGGGACTAGTAGGGCTTGTGTCTGTGTCTTCAAGGTTCTTCTGGTAAGCCATGAACTGTCCAGTGAAAGCCTTCTTGGAAGCTTTGAATTGCTACATTTAATGTTTCTTACGATATGGAGGTTAAAAATATATATATATTTCCTGTGGGTTTTACCACAAGATTTATTTGAGCTGTTAACCGCTGTGATGAAGGTGATCCCTGAAGTCTTCAGCACAAGCTTGGTAACAGATGACTTTGTCTGGATGTTATATTGAATCTGTTACAAGCAAATGATATATGACTTGAACAGATTGGGTAGGTCTAGGATTTTTTTTGTTATAGTGGAGATTCTGTTACAGAGTCCTTTATCTGATTATTTAATAGGACAAATGCACTGGAAGTACATGCAACACATCCACTAGCTTGCAATGCACATTAAAGGCTTAAATTTCTCTAATTTACATCTAGATTTTCATTTAAATCTATTGACAGAGAAGTTCCTGACTGGGAAACAAAAAAAAAAAAAAAAAAGACTTGCGCATTTGATAACCGCTTTCAGTAGAGCCCTGCTACTCTACCCTGCTGTGTGATCCACTTGTGAAGAACAGAATTGGAAAGTGCTCTCTGTTTTTCAGTGGTGACCATCTTAAATTGCTTGTTGAACAGATCTAGGGTGTTGGGGCAGGCACTGCTTTGGCTCTTTGTTACATTTTAAAGTGAAAAGAAATAAATGTTTCAGGTACATTTTTACTATGTTAGAGAGCTGGCTTTTACTTTTATGGGGATTTATCAGGATATATGCTATTCTGCATTTAATGCTTCTGTTGTTCTTGGTACCCAGTGTGTTACCGGGGTTAGCTCTATCTAGCTCATTTGCCTTGAGTTAAAGGGATTCTAATGTGTCATCACCCATGATCTGATGTAAAATCAACCTTAATTTTTTCTACTTGCATAGTCTCAAAGTTGAAGCATGCCAATAAGGATAGTCTCAAAGAAGCAGAGGGCTGGAGGAGTAAAAGCGAGATGAAAGGTAGTACTGGGATGTGTGCAATAGTGTTCCTTGATCAACAGCAGTATAATGCCTTCAGATATCCTGTGCTACAAGATAAGTCTTCAGCAGGATATGAGACACTCAATTCCCTTTTGTGAGGAGATGTAGACAACTCAAGATAGCTCTTTTCGCCCCCTTCTCCTTTTTATTTTTTCTTCTGTTTGATCAAATGGAAGTGAGTGGCAGTGAGAACTTTCAGATTTTTCCCCCAACTCCCTGCCCTTTTTAAAGGTGCACTATTGTTATAGTTGGAACATAAAAGTTGTGCCCTAAATCTTTTCCTTTTCAGTCAGGGTAAAAGGCAAGTGTTAGGTAATTTGAACAATTACTGACTGTCCTTCTCTTGCAGTAGTTCAATGAAAATTTTAATGCTCTCCTCTCTGAGAAAAGCAAAAAGGTCTTCTGTACTAATGAGGAAAAATTATTTTCATATGGGATTAAACTTGGTAGGGTATTTGTGGTACCAATTTTGTATCCCTTTTAGAGAAGTATTGTTTTCTTTGTTTGCATGACTAGTCCAAGGGAAAACAGCAGGACAGTATTTGTGAGCCAGGCAAACAGGATTTATTCTTTGAATTTATAACAGACATAGCTTGAAAAATAATGAAGTTTACTTATGGATTCATCTTTTTTTTTTTTCCTCGTACGCGATGAAGCAAAGTTTGGAGCAAACAGATGGAAAGTATCATGGAGTGTGGAATGAATGTAGGTTTTGGTAGGAACTGAAATGTTATTTGATCTTGTAGTCTTTCTTTTCTATTATTATTTTAATTTTCAGACTTGCATTCAGGGAAATAAACTAGGCTTCCTGTGGGTTATTCATCACCTATAACTTTCCATTAGTATTTCTCAGTCTCCTGGAGTCGCTGTTTTTGTTTCACATATCAAAGGAAGTGATATCAAATCCTGTTATGGTGTACTTTTCTCATTTGAGAGTAAACTTGTTGGAGGATGGGCAAAAAAAAAAAAAAAAAAAGGTAAAACCTAATCAGCAATTTTCATCTCAAACTTTCAACTTTCAAACTTTCAAAGATGAATCAAAAAGTAACATCTCAGAGAAGATCGTTAGTCTTAGATGTTAAAGATCTGATCCAACAAATGTGTGAATAAGTATGCTCCGTGTGAACACTACTGTTAGTGAGTGGACTCAAGCAAAGTACCTAGCCTGTGCCACAGTGTGTAGATACTCAACAACCCTTAAATTGTCCATTATAGAAGAAGCCTGATAGTTTTTGTAGCATGAGATAACAGCCTGTTCATGCACACTCCATCTGCCTTTGGGGACTGCTGATTTCATTCCCCACTTCTCTATACAGTCAGAAGTGCCAAGTAATCTTTGATCAAACTTTCTGTGGGACAGTGCCATCATCAGAACAAACTTGCTGTGGGAAGTATCCATGCAACTTCCACAAGGAAAATTATTTCCTTAATTCTGAGGTGCAGCATCTGAGGAAAATGAGAAGAGATACTATAGAATAAGACGTTGTCAGGATATTCTGCCAAGTATGTTCATAACAAACAAGTTGAACTTGCCTAGTCTGGGCAAGGTAGAATGCCCACCACCAGACATAAGATTTTCATTTTGGAGACATTTTGTGTGAGATTAAAAACTTCTCCCTGAGTGAGCAACAAATTGTTTTGCTCTATGGTTCAGACAGAGGTATTCTGCCTATGAGATTACCATGGTAGGAAACAGTATCTGTTTGAAGATAGCATACCAGTTTGAAAACCATGGAGCACATTGCCTGTCTTGGCTGAGCTGTCCTACCACACCCACCATATGGTCTGGATTTGGCACCTTCTGACTTCCATGCGTTCAAGCAGATGAGACATAGACTACATGACAACGTTTTCCTAGCAATGGTGCTGTCATAGCAGCTGTGAGATAGTGGGTCACCTCCTCTGGTGCAGATTTTTATAAGCATGGCTTGCAGGCTCTCGTTCATTGCTGGTGAAAAGGCACAGCTACTGGTGCTACACAACGCTCCTGAAAGAGTGTTTGGTTGTTGAGATTTTGTCCTATCAACTAGTGTTATTGTGCTCTTTGCATCTGTTGTAGTATCCATGGAAATAAATAAAATAGGATGTCTGACTTTCAGAGTGACCTATGTATTTAACTGCAGCAAACAATGCGTCATTTAGCTATACCACTTGTTTAGCTTTCATAGGGGAGAAAATAAAAAGAACAACAAATGAAGAACCACCACCACCAAAAAAAGCCCCCAACCTTCTCTTTTTCATTATGTGTCAGGCATAACAACCAGTCTTGAAAGTAGATTGGCATCAAGGACTGAGAGTTTCTTCTTTTTCTTCCCTGCTCTTACCCTCTGTGCTTTGAGGTTCTTCGCTATAATCTCGTTTGTACTTTGTAAGATACTGTACTTTGTTTTTTTTTTTTTTT
>WBMW01000788.1:1237787-1247963 GCA_013396635.1 Penelope pileata
TTTTTAAAAAAAAAAAAAAAAAAAGGAATATTGACACAGTGGCTCCTTTTAACAGGATTACAAGAACGCTTCCTTTTTGTGCCTGAAAGCACTCTTATGAGCCTGCCTCTCTGCCCACTCAGAGAGGACAAATTAAAGATCTACCAGGCTCCATACACCTCTCCTGAGACCTCTCTCGTGACCTCCTGCAAAGCAGTTCCCTGTTGAAAGGGAGCCTGGTTGCTCTACAGAAATTGCCTCATGCTTTCAAAGTCAGGAGCTAAATTTCTACCACCGTGGGAGAGAACAACTTAAAACAATAGTTTTTAGTGTTGAAAGATGGAGAAGAGACTGATATGGTTTCATTTTTATCCCCACTTCTCTCCCTTTTTCCCCTCCCTCCATCTCCTCAGATTTTTGCTGACCTTATCACCACACCTAGCTGTGAACAAGTTGACAGACTCTCTACCCAGTGTGATAGGTATTGCTGAAGCCAGGAGGAATGATGTGGGAAGAATTGCTGTAAGAGAAGAGGCTAATGTTTGTGTTTTTCAAGTTAGAACTGTTTCTTCTCTGCTTCTTCCTTGTTTCTCCTTCTCTATTTATTTATTTATTTATTTATTTTGCACCTAGATACCTATGTCTTTAAAGTCACATATGAATATGGACAGCAACTCTACTCCAGTACCAACTCATTAAAGCCTTGCTCATGGCACTTTACAATTTCATTGACAGACCTTGACTAATTTTTTGTTTTAAGATTTCAGTGAAGCTACAGCTGAGCTTAGCGGTGGTGGCCTACTTGGAAACACTTTTTCTTCACCCCCATATACACCAGAGCAGGTCTATCTTCATTTAACGTTGCCATGTTATCTTTTGACTACAGACTAACCCTGTAAATTCTGTAAATCAGTTGTCTTACCCTTTTGTGCAGGAGTATGGATGAGTTTTAGAGCTAGTTATTTAACTCTTTTCTCATTCCCTTTTTGTTAAATTGAGGTTTGGTCTTAGCCTGGTCTCTCCTGCCATGTAGATTCCTGCTTTAGCATCCTGCTTTGAGCTCATCCTCTTGTGACCTAAACTTTCCTCTAATCTGTATCAGTTCTGTGGCTGTCTGAAATGAATGGATGTCCATCTTTTAGAAAGCTCTTGGTATTGGAATCCAAGCCTGTAGTCTGAAGGACATCAGCACTTGGTGGTATTCTTGCAGCACAGGCACAAGAATGCTGGCATCTGTTTGTGCAGTTCACAGGCCACATGGCTCCCCGCCATGCTTGCAGTTTCAGCAATCACATTGAGAGGAAGGAGCAACATACAGTTCATGTGGAGGAGTGTGGCTGCCTGCAACAAGGAACAAATGTATTAGGCCGAGCTAAGGCTGTCACTGTGCAGTGAAATAAAGGGGTGACTGTATCAGAAATAGTGTACCTGTATTGTCTTTGAGCTAGCTGGTCTGGAAAATAGTAACCAAGTAGAAGCAATTGTGTGGGCTTTGGTAATAACTGTCCAATAGTTTGTGTGGGGAATCCTGGTACGTACTTGGCCTTCTATCCTGATTAAACGCTGCAGGGCCTCATGTGAATTTGAGGCACGTAACCAAATTCTATGCCTACATTAGTAAATAGGTCATGCTTGCTTTCTATGATCAGTGGGGAGAATTTACATCTTTTGGACAATTCAGATTAAATCACCTCTCAAAAACCATTTACATGATCTCACATCTCTGGGATGTTTGGAGATCCTGAAATGATTGTTATGTTCTTTAGTGCAGAAATTCAAATTCGACAGGATGAATTTAGACTGAAGTTTGTGCTGCCACATCCTTGTCACAGGGAAGGCCTGTGCAGTTAGCATGAGGGCAACAAAAATGTTTCCCCTTCATTGCTATGAGCTGCTGTGAATAGCAAGTTGGGGGGTGGATATGCATATTACAAAATAGAACTGCCTGTATTTTTATAAAGTGTTGTGTGAGTGGCTTCACTTCCTACAACTGGAACAAAGAATTAGGAGCTGCTGTTGAATTTTTGTTTTCAAGTTTAGTGAGGATCAGTAAATTTCAGGTCAAAATGCTAGTCCTCATGTCTGTGTGAGTAGATGTTTAATTCCTGATGTTTGTAAGGGCCTGTCCTGTGAATGATGCTAAAGCAGTTTCCTTGTGCCAAAGAACCTCGATAGGCTGTTAACTCACTGTTCCTGGGGACAGCTGGGAAAGAGAGGCCCATTCAGGAAGACATGTTGCTTTTGAGGATAAGCCAGAAGAAAACTAATTCACAGCTAGCAAAGGCCACTTCTGTGTTGCTTGGAAATGAGTTTATCCTAGAAGTTTTAGGTATGCTGGCCTGTAAACTACTGTAAAATTTCAATCTCATGATGCTTTTCAAGTGGTAGTGCTGTTTACATTTTTTTTCCTATGTCTATGCTTCCACATCCCAGAGAACCACAAACACATCAGATTTGCTCTGAGATTATTGTTCACTTCAGCATTCAGAAATCTGTGTTTAAGCTTAAATGTACCTACTGTTTTCACAGTAATCATTATATTTTAGTAAATTAAATGGCTTTAAAGTCAATGAACAGCAACTGAGGAGAGGATAGAACAGAAACACTCCATTTTCCTGTTCAGTATTAACAGAATAATGTTGAAAGCCTCCTCCTAGCTTAGCTGAAGACAATGTGACTTTTTATAGGAATTGAAATACATGGATTTGGTTGCTATCTCTGTCTAGGCTCTCAGTTTAATCTGGCTGTGATCTTGAGATGTTTCTTTGATATAAATAAAGCTGTCACAGCAGTGGTGGGTTCATCCTCCCATGACAGACTGTGTTCCTTCTCCAGTACTTGTCACTACTTACTTGGGGCCAGATGGGCAAGGGTGCCTGACCATGCTATATCTTCTATTCTTTTGCCCGTGGAAAGTCCAAGGCTGGTATCCAACCTACGGGCATGTCGAAAGAGGCAATGACAAGTGTGCTGTTTCCCTGTCATCTCCAGGGTGCTGCATCACTTCAGTTATTGATGTTGGTTATTTGGAACACTTTAACGGATATAGTTTTTGGAACAGTCTTCTGGTTCTTTCAGACTATTTGGCAGATTTTGGGGGTGTTTTTATAGTCAGTGGGGAAAGGCACACTCCTCCAGAGGTGATTCAAAGCAGGAGGTAAATTTTACAAACTCAGATACGCTATTCAAAGTAACCTGTCTTTCTCCTTTGACTGCATGGGCTTACTCAGGCTCAAGTGATGTTAGAGTACCACATCTTTGCGTATCCGTTGTTTTTATGTCTTTATGATGTTGTCCAAATAACATTTAGATATGAATTGAATGTTTTTGACTTTATTGACACTTTGAGTTGTAGAATATCCTGACTTGGAAGGTACCCAAAAGGATCATGCAGTCCAACTCCTGGCTTCACACAGAATCACCCAAAATCCATACCCAGTGTTTGAGAATGTTGTCCAAACACTTCTTGAACTCTGGCAGACTGGGTGCTATGACCACTGTCCTGGGGAGCCTGTTCCAGTGCCTGACCATCCTCTCAGTAGGTGCCTGATGTTTACCTGTGCAAATTCTTGGTTATAGTGCTGTGCCACTGAGAGGCTGCTAATACTATTGGTTGTACCTTTTTGAGGATATGTGTAGTTGATAGCTTTCCAGGAGAGGTGAAAACTTTGCCAACAGAACTATATAGCACCAAATCATTCAACTTGACTTGTGGTTGTGCCCCAAAGCCCAATACATATGTGGACTGCTGCGCTATGAAGATGGTTCTTACAGTCTCGGTGTAGATTCCTTAAATGCAAAAGGTCTGCTTCCACCAGTTGAAACCAGCCCCAAATACTTGTCCTTCAGTAGCACTGGTAAAATTCTATCTCCAAAGTAGATAGACTTGTCATTTAGAGATCCCTCAAAATGAAGGATCTTTTCACAGATTCTAGGTCAAGAAGGCTAATACTTTCTATGCTGAACTTCTTATGTAATGAATGAACCTTTCTTTAGTGAATAGATGTTTCACCTTGTTGGCTGTTTTCATTTTCTTTTCCATTTATTTCAACTTCCTACATCAATTCCATTCACACTCACTTATTATTTTGCCCTCACCATGTTGAGTTTCTGGTCTTATATTAACAGCCTGCCTCTCAAGGCACCATAAATCTTTCTTTGGATGGAGAGAAATGGGTAGCTTATCGGTTCATTGAGGGAATCTTGGCAGGGAAAAAAATGTGCTCATAACATAAGTGCTAGCTGGCTTACCAAGCTGGGCAAGATTTGGCTTTCAAGTGAGATGTAATTGCTTCAGAGTATTTGGCCTGGAAGCTTCTAGATTTGTGTTTAGCATGGTCTCCCTTTTTGTTTTCTGATGACTGGGCTTTGGCCGTTTGTCAAGTGCAGCGAAGATCTGTGTAGTAATATGAGGGAGAACAACTCGCAGTGGGCCCTAGCTAGTCTGCTTGTGAGGCACTTAAGGTTATGTGAGATCAAAGCAGAGAACTAAAACTTTTTTTAAATGAAGAGTGCTGATTCAGTACAGGAAATAGAATTTGAGGGATGTCTGCTAGCTAGTCTGTACTTTATGGGAAATAGCTTGGAAGGCATGAATCTCTTTCAACTGTTATATAAACCTTAAAAATTGAAGTTAGGCTTCATTTGCTTCAGATTAGAAGATGAATTGGATGTACATAGAGAAGCATGCAATGCACAAAGGCTTCAGTCTGGAGTATTTCTGCTGCTGCAGAAGCATTTCTAACACTGCATGGCTGCTTGGCAATGCAACTGTCTTCCCCTCTTTGCAATGACTTCCAGTGAAGTACCTGGGGTGCTCAGAGCTTGGGCATAACCCAGAAGTTAATTAAATTCTGGAATAAAAACTGAAGGTGCAACCTTACCCTTCAAAGTGAAACTACAAATACTATTTATTTTTGAAGGAGATAGAGTCCTCGAGCACCTACGTCGAGGATGAGCATCAGTAAAATTCACTGCAAGTCTCTGTGTCCTATTTGACATACAAAGTCATTTGTTTGACTTGGTTTTCTCTAATAGAGTATATTGTGATTTGTGAGGTTCATTTCTGTTGGTGTGACTACCTGGGGCATCAAAATAAGTTTTTATGCTCTGTTTCATGCGCTTCTCCATCTGGGGAAGAAGACAAAAACTAACAGTTCAATTTACAGCTGAAAGATGCTTGTATACTGCTGAAGTGAGCCTAGTAGAACTTAGGGAGAACAAAATATCCCTTTTCATAATGTCAGCTCACTGGTGCTTGTAGCTCATTTAGTTCAACACTCTCCATCTATTAATGGTACTGTTTCTGCTCTATACCTTAAATATCAGTTGTGAGCAAGAAATGAAGATTATAACAGAACTGTCAGGAGGTTGGCTAGAAGCTCTGGTAAAAATTAAAATCTTGAGCATTCAGCACTTTCAAAGTTACAGAGACTTTCAAATGGTGCTCCAATTGTGAGGTTGATATTGATGAGCTGTTTTGAAGAAGCAGACACTGAGGAAACAATTGACTAGAAACAAGTAATTAGATGGTATTCGTTTGTTCAGATATCTGATCAAAGGTTGCTTGTATAAGGATAACCTAGTAAAAGAGAGAGCCCCAGGAATCTGCTTTTCTGTTTCCTTCTGAAAAGGGGGAAAATAAAACTCAAAGAACTTCATTTTTTCCAATTTAAATTTCTCTAACTTGAAATTACAACATGACTTTCCAGTTTGTCTGCAAAGGGGAGAAAGGGGAACTTAACTCTCACCATACAGTGCTCTTCTAGCATTTCCTTAGTGGTAACTGTGGTGTGTTGGGTTCACTGATAATAGCTTGAAGTGCCATGTACCAAACAATGCTGTGTTTTATGGAAGATTTTTTTTAGTTGACAAAAGGGTAGGGGGAAAAAAATACAGCTGTTGCATATTTTTTTACAGTACTTGTAGGAGATCGGAGGAGTAAATTAAAATTGGGAGACTTTGTGTGAGGAAAAATAGAAAATTTTTTTAGAATTTGGTCCTAACTGAATTAGTGTGAGCAGAACTAGCGCCCTGAGCACTTTAAAGGGTATAGAACACTTTAAAGACTGCAAGACATGCTCTTGTTGTCAGACACCAAAGCAAATCATTTGTAGTTAACGGAAAAAAAAAGTTTTTCTGGCTCTTGCAAGATTTAGTTACTGTTGGTGAGTATTTTATATTAGAAAAGTCTGTGTTTCAAATTAGTGTAATTAGGGGTTTTGGATAGGAGCTCTCTAATAAACATAATCAAGAAAAGATGCTCCATAGGATAAGTTGCATAATGTCTGGGTTTGTTAATGTGTTTTGTTTCCTGTCTTACCACCCAACCAATGTGAGAATAATCTACAGTTATTTTTAACTTTATAGTTTTTTTTTTTTCTTCTACCACTTATATATTGCATCATTAGTTTGACTTCTGAAAAGATCTTAGCTCAGAGAGGCCAGGAAAGTGTCCAAGGAGAAAATGGGGTACTGAAGGGAGAAGGGAGTGCCCAGCACCCTTTTTTGTTTGACAACATGGTACCTCTGTGCTTTATGAGAGCTGGACTTGGGAGAATGATACAGAAAATATCTTTTGAAAACTGAATTTTATGCTGGTGTAAAAGCTCAGTGAGGTATCCTTGGTGGTCCAAGTCAGGGAGCAGAGTATTTACCAAAAGACTGCACTGCACCAGTTTCCATGTATTTTCCTACTTTGGAATGTGCCACAGTGTTTCACATTAGATGTGATCATATCTGTTCTGTGACCAATTTGTACATAGTGCAGAGATCACCTACTGTACATCACTGTAAAGGAAGCCAGAGGATTTCCTCCTTCAACAGAAGGAAGGGAGAATGACTTTTCATAGTGTTGATTGCTTCCCAGCATAGTTGATATGCTTAAAGACAGGGAATCTCATGTCCTAAATGATGTTTTTTAACTCTGGGCTTGGCACCTTGCTCAGTTTGTTACATCTGTTCTGCTGAGTACTGTAGCCATCACAAGGAATTCGATTGCTTCTAAAGAAATGAGAAAATGTGTTAGGAGGTTCCATTTGAACATCAGTAAACACTTTTTCACTGTGAGGGTGACTGAGCAGTGGCACAGGCTTCCTGGAGAGGTTATGGAGTCTCCTTCCATGGAGGTGCTCAAAAGCAACCTGGACATGGCCCTGGGCAGCCTGCCCTGGGTGGCCCTGCTTGAGCAGGATCAGGTGACTTCTACAGGTTCCAACCTCAGCCCTTCTGCGATTCTCTTGCTTTGCTTCCCTCACCCAAATTTTGCCAAGCATTCCGTGGCTTGAACGGGGCACAATGGGGAACTTGGTCAAGGATTGCATGCCAGAAAGTGTTATCTGGATGGTGACACAGGAGAGTGAGTTAAATTACAATCCTAAATGTATGGTTTAGTTGAAAGAACCCAAAGCATTTAGAATGGGCGCAAAAAGGGAAGAGCAGTTCAAATTCCCAGCAACTCTAGCCTGCTGGTCTCTGTGGTAATCACTGGAGTCCTCAGTGCAGACTCTGTAAACATTAATAACGTAAAAAGATGCCAGTGTTCTAGCATTGCTTCTGGAAAAGCCTTGAAAACCTTATATGTAGCTTGTGTAGTATTGATAAAATACGTGAACTAATTTCAGTGGGAGGCTGTGAGGTGGAGAGACAGTTCTGATTATTAATATCAAATTGCACAAATGTGTGGAAAAATAACTAAAATGCTTGTAACTAATTGTGATTTTGTGAGAGGTTTGATTGTGCATTGCAACTGTATTTCTACCCAGAAATTTGAAGTATGGGTAACAAAAAACCCCTCTACTTCAATCAAAATAAATAGGACCACTGTATGTTTATAAAATGATTTGTTGACATGTAGGAATCAAGTCCTTACAGCTCCCAAGGTGAAAATGCAGTTTTTTTTTCTTATAGAATGTATCTAGTGTTCTTGCCAGCTTTAGCAGTGCAGTGCCCTAGGACTCTTGTTTCTGTGTTACTCTGTTCATTTAAAAAAAAAAAAAAAAAAGAGAGTAAGTATAAAATAATAATGGATTGCTGCAGAGCAGTCTCTATCCTTTACCCTGGTTCTAAGTGCGAGAACTGACAGCGGACGTTCTATTCTATTTTCTTTGTATTTTGATCACTTGGCTTCTTTACAACTCACCCCCTTCTTCCCTGCTTCTCTTCCCTCAGGTGGTGTTTTAGGTGAATGTTTCTCTTGTAACTTAACACATGGAATATCTGAAGTTAGGCCTCAGATTTAGAGGTAGCTGCAGTGGATTTCAAGAAATTGCATAGGATGACAATCTCTGATCTAGGAAGTCTAGTCTTGGATGTCTCAAATTAGGCCAGTTGAATTGGGGAGCCTGTCTATGGTTGTATTGATGATCATTTTCTGTGTAAGTTAAGTCATATGCAGTCGTGGCCTGAGCCACGAAAGGCAGATTTATCCTCCTGACCTGCACTGCACTAAGGAGCCTTGGCATAAAGCAGCCTACCTGTGATGGTGTAGGCCTGTAGAGGTTCAGGCTCCCACCTCAGGCCAGTGCCCTCATGAATTAAAATGGATTTCTGCTGGACAGGTGGGCTAATGCCACAGCACCAAGTCATGCAGAGAGTGATTTATTTCACATACTCCTGGTTCTCTGTTCTTCTCCTGTAATCCTTGTACCTGCCCTCACAGTTGCCTCATTCCACAGGAGCTGCCTAAGGCCAAAAATGCCTCATGGGCTTCGGACCCTCAGGCAGCAAGTAAGGTGTGTGCCCTAACTGGCACGAAGGGAGGAGCTGCTGTGGGAAAGGAGAGGTGTTGACAGAACTGACTGCACTGTACCCCCAACCTCTCTGTGCCCGCAGCTGCTTTTGATGAGCTGGACTTCAGGCCTACAGGTAACATGGTGATGGCTGCTCAGCAGCACAGCTTCTGCAGAAGGAACAGAGAAAGTCTTATCTTGCCATGTCTCAAGCCAGTCAACGCTGTTTCTGAGAGGATAGAGGTTTTAAAACTCTGGAAAGCTGCTCTGTTGTGTTCTGGTAAGTTCTTTTGGCCTAGAGGGATGCAGCCTCGCAGCTTCCTGGAGAGAATAATGCAATAACCTTAGCAACAGGAGGATCTCATGAGTTGGACACAGCTCTGGGGATTTATAACAACAAAATATAACCCTGTATTTGGTAGCTTTTCTTTGCAAGATTACTTGGTTCCTCTTCTGGGTGACACTGCTGAAGTGCTCTCATTGCTCCTCTTGGCTCAAGGGCTCTGGGCACCAAGCTCCAGGTTGCAGATACTGCTGTAGGAACTGACTGCCAAGGCAAGCATGATGGTCCATATTGCCATGCTTTGTGAATCTTGTCTAAAGCCATAGCAGTACCTTTCATCTCTGATAATCTGCTCAGACTCCTTCTCCCTTCCTACTCCTGATCTGCCTCCATCTCAGTTTGGTTCTTCTGCTGCAGCATTGGAAATAGTGAGGTTTGATGCTAATTCCAAAGTGCAGTGCTTTTTAGCCCATACTCCGTCTGATAATCTAAGAATAACAGAGCAGTCTCTTTGAAGGAACTGTCCACATCTGTGTGAATCTGAAGGAGCAGAGAGATGCATGAGTGATAGAAACTAATTTTAAATTTCAATGAATAGCACCTAGACTCTGCAAATGAATCTGTAAGGAAAGTAAGGTAATGCAGTGATAGGGGAGCTTTCTATCTCAAAATTGAATCTGGATTTCTTTTCTCTTTCTGGATATCTGGATTTCAGATGTTTGGACAGAAGAAATTCAGTAATAATAAGCCACTACAATAACAACTCGTTGGTCCCCCCCCTTCCTGCACTGTTGTTCCTTGAAACAACTTTCCTGGATAATGTTGATGCTATTTTTTTTTTTTTTTGGAATTTTAATACAGTTGTCAGTTTGTCTGTCAATAAGTAACAAAAAGTAGATTTTTTTCCATGTTGGATAAATTCTGCGCATATGTAGATTTTAAAACTTGTTTTCTAGTCAGTGGTTGCTGGAATTCTTACAAGGTGTTTTAGGAGGCCACTGGTTTAGAACCTACTGATCCTAGATCTGTTTTTGTTTAAGGAGGTAGGTCTAATTTTTCTTAAATTGGACTTGATTTCTAAACCTATAGAGCTGAATCCGTAGAGGAGAACCTGGAGCCTGAGTTTACAGAGGCTGTCTCAATATGATAAATTAATTGCAGGAGGCACACTTTGGTAGGCGAAAG
>WBMW01000788.1:1249863-1327470 GCA_013396635.1 Penelope pileata
TCGGGAGAAGAAAGATCTGAAGAGTGTGAAGAAGGTGGACTGTGAAGATACATTTCCGGCCCTGAAACTGATGAGATGTTTTATGTAATTGATATTCTGGATGAAATGTTTATGTAATTGATTTTGTAATGTATACAAACCTGTAAATGTATTGTAAGATCTGTAACCTTTATTGTAAGTAACCTATATTGTAAATAGTGGTGGTAAAATGTTGATATGCCCAATCATCTGTTCATGCTGTGAAGGGGTGGAGTGTAGGGAAACAGCTGATCACAGCATGAACTGATGATTGAGCACATGGTGGAGGGGTGTGGCTGGCCTGGGGAACACAGGTGCATCACTTGCACCTGTGACCGGAAGGGGTGGACCTGGGGCGGAGTTGCCCCAGGCTCAGATAAAGGCCAGCCAGCCAGAGAAGAAAGTAGCTTGGTGGGAAGCTTGAGAAGCTTGAGGAAGAAGCTGGAGCTTGAAGGAGCTGGAGGAAGAAGCTCAAGAGAGAAGAAGCTGGAGAATGTAAGAGAACTGAAGAATGGCGTAGTCGTTGAGAGTTTTGGGACCTTTTTTCCGTTACAAGAGGTTATTAACGATGCTCCAAAGCTCCCTTAATGTCACATGTCTAGCTGTAAAGATATGTATTGAAGCAGAGCATTTACTGGCCTGGAGAAGTGCTGTAGTAAATGTTGGACTGTGTTGCTGAGTCCTGGCTGTAAGTCTTCAGAAGCAGCAGTGTTCCCAGAGTGCACATCAAGGCCCACAAAATTGTATTGCACCCTATGTTGTGTAGTGACAGCATGGATGGGCTTCAAAAAAGTTAACAGGAATGCTTGGAGACCTCTTTGAGAAATGCCCATCCCTCCACCCCACAGGGCTGCAAATTGCTAGTAACTTCACTAGTCTGTGAAAGGTGGCCAGGCAAGTTACCAACGGCTAACAAAGGTTTCCTAACTTATGATGTCTTTTTGTTCTTGGCAGCTCTGTCCACATAGTTGCCTTTTCAGTTGGCTTCAGATCCATGAAGATTTCTTCTGTACCTGCAACACCAGCTGCCTGGCAGCCAGGTGACCCATCTGGAGCCATGCCAGTACCTTCCTGCACAGGGCAGCTGACGGTTTGGCTTAGTGTTGGTGTGGCACGTGCCTTCTGGATCACCCTGAGGGGAAGGATCAGCCAAAGGCAGGTCCATTGATGTCTCTAAAAGTCGCACTGAGTGGCACTCCTCACATAAAGCCACACTCAGCATCTCAACAGATTCCGTCCTGACCACAGCTTCTTATCTTCTCCGTGAATTTTCCTGCACTGACTAGCCCCTCAACCCATCTCTGTCATCTACCCTTGGCACAAACTGCCAAATCTTGTGCAACTTCTTTGCCTAACTCCACTGCAGCAGATGCAGTCTGCTGAACTGGAGCTGAAACATATGCTGAAGCATACAAATTAGCTTATAGTTTGTGTCGAAAGACATGCACACACACAAATTAATGAAAGGTACGTTTGCAGCAGACTTTAGAGAAAAAGATTGTGTTGAGGGCTTGTCATAATACACATTCTACCACTTGAGCTATGCTGGCATGGTTGAAACGGTACAACTGCCCTAAGGTTGGAGAACAGAGCTTTGCCTTGGTGCAAAGATGTCCTATTCTCATCCTGTATATGAAACAGTAATGACAGTGCAATTCTTTCCCTACTGCGAGAGTTCATGGATTCTTGTTACTTTTACGATCTTTTCATGATCTTACCTTTTTTCCCTCCTCCCCTTTGCACACCCCAAATATTTATACCATGCTTAACCAAACATAAGCTGATGTTGCGACTGGAGTGCAAACCTGCAAACAACTTTGCTCCTGAAATTATTCCCAGCTGAAAAGCTGAGGTGTGGTTTTACTTTCTGCCTTGTATACTAAGTGGAATAAATGTTCTTTCATGACTGCCCTAATGCCCTTAGGTTACTTTGACTGCATGGAGTTGTGGATATTCAGCTGCCGTTAAGACAGATTTTGACTTTTGTGGTGAGTTTTTTTTCTTGGTTTTAATTTTTCATGTGTCTTTAAAGTTTTTATACAGACATAAAATATATCTAAAATACTTTACATGAGGAATGTGTAGTATATGGGAGTTTCTTGGATCTCACTGGAGTCATCGGAAGTAATAAAATCCTAGAGAAGTATACTTATGTACCAAATTTCACTTCTAAAGAAAAATGTCTCTGATATGTTCCATCTCATTTAAGGGGTTCCAGGGATCACAGGCAATAATTACAAGTTATTCCATGCTCACAGAAGAAATTAAGCAAAAGTATAATTAGACAATTTGGTAACTAGATCATTAACAAGCTCTTAATATAATTGTATTAATGGAAACAGCTACAAATGCAAAGCTGTATCTGGTTACTTTCTGGGATTACATCAAAGCTGAGAAGCTTTCACGTGCAAGTGTAACCCACCCTGAGATAATTTAAAGCTGTTAAAATAAAATTTCAGTGGCTTGCACTGGGATTTTTCTTTGCTCAGTTTACGTTGTTAATGAAAACAAAGGCAAATGCTGGTAACAATAATGAATCATGTCACGCACATCCAGTGTGATCAGTATGGTATCGATTAGCCTGAAGGTGAGATTAGTGAAGCGCTGGGTGAAGCAGACTGGCAGAGCTGAGGGGCAGGGTTGGTGTGTGCTGTCTTGGTCTGGGGGCTCTGCACACCTGACGGCCCTCAGGAGCTTGGGACAGGGCTGCAGAGGGCTATGCAAACCCGAGGAAGGAGTGTAGATGCTGTTCTGCTTGGAAGAAAGAAACAGGAGGGTGGTGTTCTTCCCTCTCTGAGGAGAAACAACGGGATTTCCAAGACGCTGAGTCACTGAAATGTAGCTTGATGTGGGACACGATGTGAGTCTGTGAAAACTCCTGAGGCAGGACCAAGCAGGGCAGCCCTTTTCTGGGTGACAAGCTTGGAGTGAGAAAGTGGTGAAAAATGGTAACAGGCTAAATAGTACTGAGGGAAAAGATTTAGCAGATGGAAGTGAGACTGTGAGAGCCTACACAGCTAGACAGCAGGGGACACTAGCTACCTGTGGAGCCAGTGGCTGTCAGCACCTGGTATGTGGCTACTATTTAAAGCAGCAGCCCACTGCAGGCCTGGTATGTGTCAAGGAGAATGTTTCAAACAGGAGCTGTCAAACCTCAGAGCTGATTACAGGATGCTCTTATGCAGCTTCTTTCCAGCTGAAATGCAGCATAAAGCCTTTTGGGAAAGCAGAGTAGGGTATGACACATTAACAGATGTGATCCTTATTCTGGGTCAGCACTTCTAAATCTTTGCTGACCCCATTAATTAGCCCTTCAAATTGTTTGTATCAGAAATTAGCTGGGAAAAAAACACATCCTTTCATAGATCATTCCCTTGCTTTCCCCTGTTGTTTCTCGCTATTAGCTTCAAGTAGGTATTTTTTCTTCCCTTGCAACCTGAAATGTAGCACATTGATCTTGGCACTGTTCTCCATGGTCTTAACTAGCCCTCCAGCTTTCACACTGCCTGCTTACTTGATCCTGGGTCCAGTCATGTGAAGGAAATAGCTCCTAAGGAAGACTTGTAACTGCTCTGCAGATGCTGTATGTTCTTTAGTTCAGTCAGGATAAAAAAGCTGTTGGAAATCCCTAGTCAGTACTAGTGTGAGATATGACTGCTGCTGAGTGATAAGAGCAGATTTGTGTGCAGCTTGGAATGCTCCACGTATGCAAAGATTTGAGAATTGTTTCAGAAGGGAGACTTGCTGCTATTTCTAAATTAGATTTTTAACAATGTTATCTATCTAATGCAAACTGAAAACACCACGAAGAGGCAAATACATTTCAAATTTTCATGTGTCTCTGACTGTGAACTTGCATGGGAGAGACTTCATTATCGCTGTGAAGTGACTGTTGCCTTTGTGATGCACTTCCTCAGAGGTTAGGAAGAAAATCCATTCCATTTTCTAGATGGCACACAGATGAACTCCATCTGATTTGAATAAAGTAGGCAGGATCTTACATTCAATTTTGCAAAGATTAAGATCACTTGTGTTTTCTGGTGTTTTTATATTCAAGGGTGTTAAAAAAAAAAAAAGCCAATTTAATTTAAAGTGTGAATTTCAAAAGGCTTTGTTAAACTGCAGTAAAACTCTGCATATAGGCACTCCTCAGGTTTTAAATGACCACAATAAGAGTTGGAGTAAGGCTTGAGATGCGCTGATTCTAGTCATTTCATAGCTTTGGCCTTCCCAACTCCTAACCAGTCAAACTGGGAAGAAGGGTAGAAATCTGATAGCAGCATGAAAGAAACTACAGAAAGACCCTGAGTGAGTGTTGCTAGAGGAGAGCATATCCAAGAAGAACAAAAGGTAGCGCAGGTTGGAATCACTGCATGAAATGCAGGTGAGTGCAGATAAAATGTTATTCATTCAGCTTTCAGAAACAAAGTGGGGAAAGGGGGCATCAGACATGCAAAGGTGAATCTCTTTACCCACTGTGAAGGCCACCAGTGACCTGTATCAGTCTATCACTATCTTTTTCTCCAAAACAGTGATCTCAGTTAATTTGCCTGCAGCTTGAAGTTACTGTTTTTTTGTTAGTGTAGAGAGAAAAGCACATGAATGATCATACGGGGAGAGTTTTAAAAAAAGACCATGATAACAAAGAATGAATATGACAATCTTTTAATTCTCTGATGAATGTCAACTATAGATGTGTTGAAGCTGATAAAAGATGTGATAAAGCCACATGCTGAATAGCTCTTCTGAGAATGAGGAAGCTATGAATAAAAAAAATAATTCTGCTAATGATTATTTGCTTAAAATAAAAAGGATGTGATTCTTATGTTTGAATAGAGTTTACAAGAAATTTCAGCTTGCTGCAAATCCGTTTAGGAATCAGGCCTACAGTGAGTATGTAGGTGTCGTGAACAGTGTCCTGACCTTCACACTTGTGATGTTTAGTTAGCATTCTTCAGGTATGACAGCTATTTGAGAAATCACTGGTTACAATGTCAATAGTTGCTCAGTGCTGGCATTCATCAAAGAACTGTAAAGCTCGCAGGAGAAGCAAGCTAAGTTTAGAAAATATGAAGGTGTTTTGTAAGAGTAACTGCTACTGTAGCCTCGTTACTTACAGGTTCAAGCTATCTGTTGATTTGATGATCATCAAAGCTTGGAATAATGGGAAAGTTTGAAAAGGTCAAGGAAAAACTAAGGTTATTCCAGTATTTTAACAGATCTGGCCCATGTAGTCAGTCACGCTTCATGCTTGTCTCTGATGGATTTGAAAAGGTGGTTACAAGATAGGAGCAAGAAAGGTGAATGGCACTCAAAGTTTTTTTTGAAAAAAAAAGTATAATTACATTTGCCACTCTGCTGAGGAATGAGAGCAAATATCTAGCTGATAACACCAATAGTTCATAAGCTTTTGAAAGCATCTAAATCATCTCATTCTAACAATAGTTAGGTCAAATTTGTAGCCAGCTCCCGGTTTAGTGAAGAGGCGGCTATAGCAAGTGAGTTCTGTGGTGTGACTGGAAACTTGAGCAAACGTGCGTCTGTGATGCGTTTTAGTTTTGATGCGTGATGCAAGACTGCTTGTAGTAGTGATGCAGAAAAGTACTAGGAGGTCAAGTTGAATAACCAATTGAACAAAAGCTCATAGTGTGCTCTGGTGGCTAAGGAAACATGCAATCCTTCGACATTCAGGCAGAAAAGTACCAGGTAGGAAGGAGAGAACAAAGCTGCTTTTTCCAGCACAACTGAAGAGGCCAGTGCTATTTCGTTTGTTTCTATTCTTTGTGCCATAAAATGGCAGCTGACAAATTATGCCCCTTTGAATTTGTCTACCACGCAACTGTAGAAGTGACCCTCCAGGGCACCCTATGCATGCTATGGCCTCGGATTCAGTCTGAGGTGCAGAGCTCCAGACAACTGCATAGCAGAGCTCATTGAACAAGGCTTGGATCTGCACTATTGAGTGTATATTTAGATTTTCCTGCTGCTGTTCCATCTCTTCCCAACCCAATTAAAAATCTGGCTGCTGTCTAGCTATCAAATGCTAACACAAACACCTGTGTGCCAGATGTGTACAGCTGTACGACTGTCAGTGCTGATCCATCATCAGAGCCATAAGCTGATCCATGGGTCAGTTAGAGAACACTTTGTTTTTCCCCTTCTTCTGTCTCTCCTCCTACCTCCCCATCTTTATCCTCTTGTTTTCCAGCATTTTCTCTCTCCTGCTTCCTGCTGCAGCAAGTTTGTGAGGTGAGTCTTGCTCAGACTTCATCCATCTCTTTCAAATAAGAAAACAAAGAGCCTAAACCATAGGACTGCATTTTCTTCTGGCTGCAGAGTGACTGTTTTATACTGACAAATGTTAAATTCAAGTCCATAGGTCAGTGTTATATGCCAGCTCGTGAAAAAATCCTTGAAAAATAATTAAGTTGCAAGAGCTACACAAGACAGGATTATGATTTTCTTCCCTCCCCACTTTGAGGAAAAAAAAAAAGCTCCTACATCACGCAAGTATGTTCTAGAGATGCTAATTGTAGCATGGGGAGCAGTCTTGTGGCCTTTGTGAAGGTGAAGGCTCGAGTCAGCAGGAAAAAGCAGTTCCTCAAGCTTGAGGGACAAAAATGGTAATAGCTGCAGAGGCAGGATGTAATGCTGGAGGTTTTTCCTGCAGCTGATGAGAGTCTCTTTGCAAGGGCTTTTTGGAAACAAGCTAATGTAAAACGTCTTTTTCTTATTCTGTTACACTTTCCTTATGAACTTTGTCACCTTTTGCCCTACTTACAGCTCTCCAGTGCAGAAGCAATGCTTAGAGGGGGATGTTTCCAATGGGGAGAAGAGACAGTTTCAGAAGAACAAGAGAGAAATAAGTTCTTCCTATTTAGCAAAGGAGCTGAGATAGTTTCATTTGCTCAGCTGGTGGTGGTAACGGATGGTTTATGTGAAGAGGACAGGTTGGGAGTAAGGAAAGTCTTCTATAACAGACGGTAAGGCAGTATGTGCTCAGTACAGAGAAGGAGGCAGGTTGCTATGTACAGAGCAAAAGAAAAAGGGAGGCCATCACACTGTCCTATTGGTCTTGCTCATGTAGAACTTCTGCTTTTACTTAGCAAAACACTGCTTGCACTAGCAGAGATCCTGGCACCTTAGATAGTTCAGATAATTTAGTCTTAGCAAAACCAACTGATTTTTATCTGAAGGCTCCCAGCTCAGCTTGGTGGTACAGTGCTACTAATTTATAGTCAGTGTCTATCCTGTCATGCTTATTTGTGGAAAACTCCCACTGACTTCAGCTTATTTGAACAAACTTTTGCTTTAACAGAAGTGGTGCCATTACAACAGTGAGGAGCTGTTTTTCAACTGTTGGAGTTTTGGAATGCTGAAAATGGCGAATCTGAAACGTAGCTTAGAAGATGAGAGGATATGTTTAAGTTAGGGTGCAGATCACTTGGAAAACAACCCACATGCCTCTGGAAAGTAATTTATAAGTATAATCTTTTTATTAGGTTAGAAAGCATGCCCTCAAGAAAACAGAGGATGACTTCTTAAAATAAATAGAAACTAATGATGGAGTAGCAAGATTGTGTTTAAAGCAGAGGTGTTTGCACAGTCATGGAAAATGTGATTTTCATCAGAGCTAAGGCTTCCCTCCTACTTGCATTTCTTAATTCTTTTTGCATGTGGAGAAAGTGAGTCACAGAATCACAGGTTTTGGAAGGGACCTCTGGAGGTCATCTAGTCCAACGCCCCTGCAGGTTCCCTAGAGTAGGTTGCACAGGAAAGCATCTGGGCAGGTCTTGAATATCTTCAGAGAAGGAGACTCCACAAGCTCTCTGGGCAGCCTGTTCCAGTGCTCTTTCACCCTCTCTGTAAAGTCACGTTCCCCAGAACCCCTAGGTCCTTCTCTGCGGGGCTCCTCTCCAGCAGGTCAGGCCCTAACCTGCACTGATGTGTATGGTTATTCCTCCCCAGGTGTAGGACTCTACACTTGCCCTTGCTGAACCTCATCAGGTTCCTCTTCGCTCAACTCTCCAGCCTGTCCAGGTCTCACTGAATGGCAGCACAGCCCTCTGGTGTGTCTGGAAAACACCCATCTCCCCTGACCTTGTGTGATGTATTACATATCAGCAGTCATTGATGCCTGGACCCTCTCAGCAAAAGAAATCCATGAGTTTCGTGAGCATTTTCAAGCAGAAGCTGACCTCCGTGATCTGGATGTTGACTGCTTTGTTTTTCCCTGAAGAGCAATGAATAATAGTGGTGTTGAAAAATCAAAATTTGATAAGAAGATCTTGAGATCCATTGTAAAGTTGAGTTTTCTGAGGTAATAACAAAGTTACAGTGAATAACTTGTGTAGCCTGTGATGACTAAACCAAGTACTCTTTTTAAGATGTGGTGCACAACTGTATGCCCTGTATTACTGTTGGCCTGCTTTGTTTGTGAAACAAGTAGTTTGCATACAAAATATTTGCTTATTAACCTCTCATCGTCTAGGTTCCATGCACCCTAATGTGTAAAAGCGCAAATTGCTCATCCTGCTTTCTGCCTGCTCTGCACTCCTGTAGTTGAGCTCTCCCTGCTTATATCCTGTCTCCTCAAGAGCTGTATGCAAGTGTATGTGTGAAACAGACTGTCTCTCATGCTAAAAGTGGTGGTTTGCTTTCTCTGAAGAGGAAAATTGGCACTGTACTGGATAAAAGGAAGGAGGGAATTGTTTTGTTTCTGATCTGCTTTCTTAGTGTTGAAGTTGCAATGTCATGAAAATTACACCGCAAGGTACAGCCTTACAAAGGGAGACAGAAAGAGGATGCTTCTGTGTTACCTTACATAATCAGACAGTTGTGCTGTCCCCTCTCTCCTCTATGAGGCCAGGACTGCATTTTCCGTGGTACAGCTGCATACTTCAGTGTTTTTTAACTAGTGCCTGCTCACTGGGAACAATTTCAGTAGGTAAATCAAGAATTCCTCAGCATCCCTGTCTGTGACTGGTTTCTGAAACCAAAACTTCCTTCTTCTGTATTTCCAGTGTGGCTTTTTAGTTCAGGACCAAAGACGAGGGATTAATTAATAACTGGTCAGAGTGGAGAAGATGAACAACCAACCATAGCTGATATTTGAATTTACTTGAGCTTGAAAACTCAATGTTAACGTGAAAATGCTCCTTGCAGTCAAGTTCAGCATGCAGTGTTTAGTTTATTACTTGCCTTGTGCATTTGTGCTATGGTCCATGTTGTGACTGATCTCCTGAAGCTTTCAGACTTCTTACATGCCTTCATTTGTTTATTCTAGGAATAGGAGTTTATAGTAATGCTGTTTATACTAAAGATGGGTGAGCCATTAGAGCAATGAGAGAGACCATTGTGAACCTTTGCCCTGAAGTCAAACCAGTTTCTTTTGTGACTTTTAAAGTTCTGCTTCAGTTTTCATTGTCACTATACTTTGTTCTGTCAGGATTGGAAACAAGTGCCAAAATAGAAATGGTATTTCCAGTGTCAACCTCAGATTTCACGAGCAAATCTGCTCTCATAAGAGTGTATGGAGCTTGAGACCTCACAAGCTTTGGAAGTGAGTATAACCTTTCCAATTCCTGCTGCTTAGCGCAGCTAGCACAAAGCACTTATCCAATAGGGTTTGCCCATCACTATTTCATGTATGTCTGTGGGGCAAGATACTGTTTATTGAACTAATAGGCATTCTGTGGGGAAATATCTGTGGATGATTGCTCGCAGATGAAATACTGAAACAAAATGTCTTGTAACTACGTTTCGCTGCTATTCAAAGAAGAGTGTTTTGACTGTCCTGTCTTAACATTCTTTCTCCTAGATATGTTGCAAATCTGCCAGTTAATTCTTCTTTGAAGCTGTGCTGGAGTTGCCTAGTGCAGAATAAC
This sequence comes from Penelope pileata, assembly GCA_013396635.1. Classification (NCBI taxonomy): domain Eukaryota; kingdom Metazoa; phylum Chordata; class Aves; order Galliformes; family Cracidae; genus Penelope; species Penelope pileata. The sequence continues at coordinate 1,259,769 of WBMW01000788.1, forward strand.
AAAGTAAACTTTCATTTGGAGTCTATCACTTTTGTTTTGAGAACAAAATATGACTAGCATGGTTCTGGAACCCAGGTTTATCTGAATTTATTTCCTGTCCTGGAGGTTTTTTGGTTTTGCATTCCATACTTGGATCCAGTTTTGAGCTATCCATCTACTATAGTTTGATAGGTTAGTAGAGCCAGTTATAGAGTAATCAATTCAGGTGATGTATTTTCTTCCTTTCTCCTCCCAACAAGGAACTATCTTCCTTTCTCTCTCTGTTTATTGTTGTATCAGAAAATGATCTGATGTTTGTTTTAACAATGAGATGAAGCTGAATTCACTGCTGTCCAGCACTCCTTAGAGCTAGTGTGTTACTTGAATATTTATATCATACTGACATTTGCTTACTTTAGAGAAGGCTTTATATCCTAGGAATATTTATCATAGTATCTAGGAATTTCCATGTTAAACTGCTGCTGGATCTGAATGTTGTATATAATTACCTGAGTTCAAGGCCAGTTGCCTAAGGGTAGTTAATTTTCCAAGAATAGCAACCAGCTCTGTGGCATTAGCTAGCTGAACTAAGAGATGGCTAGGATTTTTCTTGGACTGATGTTGAACAACCTGGAAATAGGACTCACACCTCACTTCAGGTGTATGGATGGCTTTGTCTAGGGGAAAAAGCAGAGTCCTCTCCCTGCGTACCTGGTGTCGTGGGTGGTGGTGATGATGTGATATCTGGTGCGATCTGTTGACCTAGTTATGGTCTTGGATAGAAAATAAGATTTGACATCTTTTCCTTCCTATTTTTTCCCCCTGATTTCCACCAGTCCCTTTCCTGAAGGTTAAGGGGGGAAGGCTGATGCAGAATTCAGTTCCTGCCTTTCTGACACACTTTGATGCTCTGACCCCCTTTGTGCATGGAATAGAAATGTCCACCTTGAGATTTGATCGGATTTCAGCCTCCTGTTGTTTCCCATCAGCTTATATGACTCTCTTGGGCTTCTGGGGCTAGAACTGCTCTTTTGCTGCTGCGCATAAAGAGGCACCATGATTTATGAATCAATTAATCACTGCATGCTGAGGAGCTGTTCACGGTAGTTAAACAGTGAAAATAAGATGCTTGAGTATATAATAAAGATGGATCATAATGAATATGACCCTCTACCGCTGAATTCTCTCCCCCTACTCATTTTTTTCCCAATGTAGCTAAACTATCAAGATACGAAATCTGTCTATCTTTAGTATGGCGTTCATCAAATTACTTGATGGAGGTGGTCTCTATTAGTATGATTTTTTTTGGCTCTTCCAGTTTGATTTCAGTTTGCTGAATCTGATAAAGCCTCAAAGAAAAAGAAAAAAATAGGCTCTGATATTACTGCATGTAAATCATTTTAGTAGTTATAACAAAATCCACCTTTAAGCCTCCAAAATTTAAGGAGGGGAAGCCTTGCCTGTAAAAGCACTAAAATGTGTGAAATTTCACTGACAGTGAACTGAATATGAAGCTTTGTTCTTTCATCTACTTCATCAAGCACGCTGGTCTAGAACTCCTGTTTTCTGTGTGTAAAAAAGATAACCTCAGACCACTGCATAAGAAATGTTAGTTTCCATCACATAGTTGTGGTTTGCTCTCTTTAACACATCCATAATTGCTCTGCATTTCTAAGACTATTCCATACTGTAATAACTACTCAAGTTTGGTGATAAGCCCTGCTATGGCTGTTGTTTGACTCCACACTGTACTGAAGCACTGTGCACTTTGGGCCAGCAGTCAATGACTGTAGTCAGACTGGGGTGGCATATAGAAAGCTCTACCCATGAGGTAAGAATATGCGGCAAGAGGCAATCTGATTGTGTGGTTTTGACTCAAAAAATACACTTTCCAAGGAAGAAATTGTTCATTACAAATGATAAATAGATAGCGAACCTTTCTGATTTTAGTGGAGTTGCTCTTGATCTTACCTGTGTAACTAAGAGTAGATTTCATTCAAGTCAGAAATTAGGTGCAGTGGTATGAAGCAGGTTGATTCATTTTCCCTGCCATGCACTGAAACTTGTAGTGAAATTATAATATTTATCATTTATCAGTAAAAGTAAAAAGTATTTCTTCTCAACACAAGCTTGTTTCTCATTTTTGTTTAACCCTGATGCTGGTGTATGTTGACTGTATGTAATGACTTCTGTTTGCATTCTAGCTTATCTCATAAATTGGCTTTTGAAATGCACAATCAACAGTAATGTTTCACTGCGTTGATCATGGTTAAATATTTCTCTCCTGTTTTCTCTCCCTTCTCTGTTTGCTTTTTAGGACCCAGGTTTCTCTTCAGTGATTCATGACAAACTCCAAGTTCCCAATACTATTCGAAAGGCATGGAATGAGAAGGACAACAGATGCGATGTTTGTGCCACACACCTGAACCAGCTGAAGCAAGAGGCCATTCAGATGGTGCTGAGCTTAGAGCAGGCTGCCAACTCAGAACATTACGATGCCTCTCCGGGATCACCCCCACCCCTCTCTAATATCCCCACGTTAGTGGGGTCCCGGCACATGGGCAGCTTGCAGCCCAGGGACTGGTCATACATGCCTGCTCCTTATGCTACATCTAATTATACAGGCTTTGTTGCCAACAAACACAGTGGAAAACCCAACAGTCTAGGAATTGTCAATGGAGTGGAGAAGAAAAATGGCTCTCCTGGACACCAAGCCAAGGTCAGCTTTCAGATGGCCACCAGCCCCAGCAATGGTAACATTCTCAATTCTGTGGCTATCCAGGCTCATCAGTACCTTGATGGCACCTGGTCTTTGTCGAGAACAAACGGCGTTACTCTATATCCGTACCAAGTAAGTAGTTTTAAATAACAGAGCATGTTCTTTTTTTCCCCAAAGAAGCTTGCAGGGGCATGCTAACACTGCTCAACTCCTGTTGCGGAGAAGTAGAGATGTTTACATAGTAAGGACTAGAACAAGTTGTGTCTAAAATTTTCTTTTACCTGGTAGGGAATTGAATTGTGGAAGACAGATCACAACCGGTATTCATTAAAATCTTCTATTAATGCAGCTGTTATTAATAATAGAAGCAAACTGTTATTATTAATAGCCGATAACTGGTCACACAGTCCATTCATTTGCTCCTTCACACAGACCACACAAAACTCGCTCTCAGTCATAATACTTGGTTGGAGATCAAGATTATGGCTGGGAGTCCAATCACACTTGTTTATTCACAAGTGGAAAGCAGCGCTGATGTACCAGTACTTCTGGCTAGATATTCATGAAGTATCCAGAGTGTCTTTTGATTCATCAGGTGCATATGTGATCCTATAGTCTTTGTATAGCAGCTCCCACCTGTGCTGATGTGCTCAAAGTTGCATACATTAACGCTAATGTGTGCTGATGGCCTTCTGCAGATTAAATTTATTCTTGGAGTTTTTAATTTTATCAATTCTTCTGAAATCAGAAGGACCAGTAATTTCTAGAGCTTAAAAGTTTGGGGGAAATTTTAATATACTTATCAGCATGTTCTTTTCCTTCTTTCTAGACTGCTATTTTTGGTAACCATCCACATTCTTACGTACCTATAGAATCCATACACAGCAACTCGCGCAGAATGGGGAAGTAAGTTCTTCAAAGCACTTAGTTGTAGGTTGTGGGATTTTAAGGGTACCAAAGCACTTACAGGTTACAACACAGGCCTATTCTTTCTGAATTCTCTCAGCCTTCCCTCTTGGCTTCCTCAGGTACATGAATAAGTTATTTTTGAAAGTTAGTCTTTTTACTAAGTTAAGAACGGATTACAAGATAGGTCCTTAAATTAATATTCAGCGTTTATTGGTACGAGAGTGACTGATACAATTGCCAGAAATAAAAGCAATGTCACAAGCATTAAGTTATTGCTGTGCTCCAAGGAAAACTTGGTAAAACTAGTAGTGAATTACAGTTATTTTTCCTGGAAAATATGTGACTTGATAGTTTTGTGGATTTTTGCTCTAGTGAAACTGAATCACATTTTGGCAGGTCACTATATAATAATAGTTTGATCTAAGAAAAAGAAAAAAAATGGTCTAAGTAAAAACCTGAAATAATGCACTTTATGAAAACTGAATAATTATTGTTATTAGGAAAATTAGTTCAGTCTTATTGCATTCACAATCATTTAACACATCTTCTGTGAAAATGTCTTCTGTTTACCTTTTAATAATGTTCATGATTCCTTGGCAGTTCATTTTATCTTAAAAAATACTTGCTAAGGAGAATCTAACACTCAAAACTTTCCGGACCAATTCTGTTTGGCTCTAGTTAGCATAAGGACTACCATTTTCCTCTCCTTTAACCTTGAAATAGCAAGGATGGTAGCTGGAATCTGCTAACAGGTTCAACACCTCCCCACAAGCTAACCAAACACCACAACAAAAAACAACCGAAACCCCACCACCCCAGCAATGCTGGTCAGTGGTGGACTGTTGGTGGATAGTAAATTTTGTCTTTAAGATTAAAACCTTCAAATGTTTAAATTGTCACTTTACTAGAGCATCGTATTCAATTGCTCAGTCAGGGAATAATGACATAGCTTTTCTCTTTAAGCACATTGAAAGGATTTTAGTGTTTCGTTCTGTAGTATCTGTATCAGACTGGAAATTAATCAAGAATAACTTTTAACTAGTGATCTCTTTGCAACTTGAGGTAGTAAGGAGATGCAAGCTTTGTTTTTTTTGTTTTTATGTCCTGTAAACAGTTTGATTTGATTTATTTTTTTTCAGAACATTTTAGATCTCTATCCCTTATGTAAATATTCTTTTTCATTATGTTCTTGCTGTTGCAGTTGTAAAACCCTGCTGGGGAAGAGCGCTAGGAAGATAAATCTGTTATCCCGTCTTAATTAGAACCCAGAATTTATTGATTTGAAGGTGAATTTAAAAAAAAAAAAAAAGACACTAGTTAGTTACTTGAAAATGTCTATATATTAATTTTTCTTCCCTTAAGAATAGTGGTTAGATAAACCTCACTGTGTATTAGTTTAGAAGAATAGAAAAGAAAGGAAAAAAAATTATTGGGATAGAAAACCTTGCACTTCACACAGAGGTACAATACACTTCTGTGTTATAATCTTGTCAAACTGATGTCCAGGGAGAAGTCAGTCTCATCGCTCTAGACTTAATGGTGCCTGTTTGTAGACACCTCCCATTGTAAATTAGCTTTTGTTAGTCTTGGTAACTTGACAGAAATGGTTGAGTACCTTGAAACATGACAATATGTTTTTTTTCCTGAATTATCACCCAAAAAAGAAGCACATTAGTCTGGAACAGATATTCTGTGTCTCAGAATTGACTCATGGCAATTTTAGGCACTAAAAAGCATTCCTACTGTTGTGATTTCTAGGATATTAGTCACTTCTTAGGATCTTCTCCAGATTGCCTTAAATTAGAACCTCCTTATAGGGAATTAATTACAACCTTTGTTTCAGTTCTGCTGAAATAAATAAAAATGTGATATTGTAGGGCTCAGATACTGCAGTAGCATAGAGCAAGTCTTAAACAACAACCCACTGTTCAGCCAGTTCTGCAGAAAAAGGAGTTGCTCTCAGGAGTAAAACAAGTGTACATTTATACACTACTCAGCTTAGCAATTTAGTCTATGTTTGCAGCCTGAAAAACAGGAGTAATAATGTCTTAACTGAGGATGCACGTCAGATGTCAAAGAACCTCTGCCATGACATAGATGGTTCAACACTGGAATGAATTTCTTGGAGGCATATTGCGAACCCCCTTTTGGCGTCTCATGAGAGTAAGTGCAGATAGAGGGAAAAGGAATTGATTAATCTTAAAATGTATGACCCACTGAGACTTTCCTTTGAACACTGGAATGCTGAAATGGTTACTTGTTGATGGTAATCATGACCTCTTTCTGTTGAATATGTGTCAGAAAATACCTGCCAAAATTCACTGTAGTTGAACAGTCTGAAAATTGTGCTCTTTCAGTCACCAGCAGAACAGTATTTGGATACACGCCCCAGGGATCAGACTGTGTTTTAACACTTGTAAAGGCTTCTGCTGATCTCTTTATCACTCAGAGTGATTTCAGTCCTTCCCTGCTCAGAGAAAATTGTTGAAATTGGTGAGGTATTACCTGTAATTATTTGTGCAGCTGCTAATGTGAATTATCATAGAACAGCTTAAGTTGGAAGGAACCTTAATGATCACGTAGCTCCAAACCCCTGCCATCAACAGGGTTGCCACCCACTGGATCAGGCTGCCCAGGGCCCCCATCCAACCAGGGATGGGACGTCTTCAGCTTCTCTGGGCAGCCTGTTCTAATGCCTCACCACCCTCTGAGTAAAGAATTTCTTCCGAACATCAAACCTACATCTCCTCTCTTTCAGTTTAAAGCCATTCCCCCTTGTCGTATTACTATTAAACTGTGTAAAAAGTCAGTCCCCCTCCTGCTTGTAAGCTCCCTTCAAGTATTGGTAGGCCACAGTGAGGTTTCCCTGGAGCCTTCTTTTCTCTAGGCTGAACAAGCCCAGCTCCCTCAACCTTTCATCATAGGAAAGGTGCTCCAGCCCTCTGATCATCTTTGTGGCCTCCTCTGGACTTGCTCTAACAGCTCCACATCTTTCTTCTGCTGAAGGCCTCAGGCTTGGAGACAGTACTCCAGATGGGGCCATACAAGGGCAGAGTAGAGAGGGACCATCACCTTCTTCTCTCTGCTGGTGGCCCCTCTTTTGATGCTGCCCAGGATACAGTTGACCTTCCAGGCTGCAAGTGCACACTGTTGGCTCATGTCCAGCTTTTTGCCTACCAGGAATCCCAAGTCCTTCTTGGCGGGGCTGCCCTCAGTTCTCCTGGTCTATACACACATCTGGGATTGCCCCAGCCCAAGTGTAGCAACTTGCACTTTGCTTTGTTGAGCCTCATTAGGTTCATGTGGGCTTACTTTTTTAGGAAATTGTAGTATTCAGTACACTTCTGTTGTTTACCAGTTATCATAAAATGCTTTTAAAGAACAAGAAACTACTGAACTTAGGATACTGTTGTGGGCCCCATAGATACCTTGATGAGATGACTACTGCTATTAATTTTTGTACAGAATGTCATGTTAAGTTGAATACATAACTTTATTAGTTTATCTAAAGCTGCTAAAATAGTGGTTCAGCTATTTTACTACCACTTTAAAGCGTGAAATAGATTTGAGTCCTTAATAGTTGAGTTTGCTTTCAAAGGGAAATGAGCAGACAATAGGTGACTGGATTAAGGGGGTTGCATTAAAACACTTCAGTGTAAAAGTGTATCCCTATTTAGAAGTAGTTACTCCTCTTTAGAATCAGCACCCTCTTTTAGCCTAAATTGGCTACATGGTTCGCCTGTATTGATATCTAAACCAAAAGCACAGCATTAACTGCACTGTGGTGTGAACGGCAGAACATAGAATTGTGGGCACTTCCTTGGTCCTGGCCATCTCTGGTTGCCTTCCTGAATCTCCGTGTTTTAATGGTTCTAGATTTTAAGTAGATGATTTAAAAGCAAGACAAAATTAGAAACAGCATGGTTTGTAGATCTGAGCGACAGGAAGGTAAGAGAAAAAACAGAGCTAGGAAAGGGCAGCTGCTGTATGAACAATGTGGGCTGTGGGAAGGGAAGGATGGGGAACAGAAAACGTGCCTGTTGATGTGGGTATGGAGAGTACTTCATGCTTCAGACCCTGAGGTTGTGAAGTTTGAATTTGGTACAGAAAAAGATCTTCATGTAAAGATTTGAGGAGGGGTGTTGTGATCAGAATGATAGCCAAGAAATAAGTGCTTCTTTTTCCACAGCACTTGAAAAGAACCTTTTGACAAAAATTTGGAAAATGAAATCTTAAACTACGTAGCACCTCTTGGCCCCAGGCATAATGATCTCAAGCCTGTTCAGAGAATTATCAAAGGCTTTGTTTGTGTACAACTGATGAAAACCTACAGTATGTGCTTTCTGTTTCCTCTTTATGTAAAATATGTGTTTAGAAGAACACTGTTCTCTGAGAAAGAACCGGCTTCTTCTGGAGTTTTGCAGTGATGAATGATTTGTTTGGAGTTTACTTAGGTCATGGCTGTCTCATAACACATCAGTTCTTTCAGGCACAGCCTTTTAAAAAGAAACTGGTAATAGTTAGAAATGGGCACAAGATGCAGAATTCAGATACAGAGCCAAGACCTGTGTGTGGGATATTCTCATCCAGGATTTTGATTCCAAGCTTTTTTCTGAGTCTCTGCTGTCTGATTTACTTCTACTTGCTGCTGCTGTCGCTTCTTAAAGCGTTCAGCATGATAAAGCTGAAGTGTTAATGATTGCTACAACAGTGCGTGGGTAATTTAAGTGGCTTCTAAAACATACAATGCAAGGTACAGAAATCATGTTACTTTTTCCACCTGTAGATTGACAAGTGTCTTCTATAATTATTCCATGTTCTCTCGAGCCAGACCTATTTTGTCAAAGCATCTTAGCAACAAAGGAGATTTGTATACTGTCCCTTCTAGTACCATATTCTTACGTGACCACACCTGATCCAGTACAAGATCTGTAATGCAGGAGGTATTTTGCCTGTGTGCAGTTACGTTTTGGTCCAGGATTTTTTGTGTGGCTTATCTTCAGTCACAATGTGTGAGATCTGCAATTTGAGTGTGGTTGACTCCCTGAACAGTGTAGAAAATTTTGTTCCTCTTGTTGCCATCTCATAAATGACAATGCTGAACAAATGCATGCAAACTCTTGCACTGATTTTTTTTTTTTTCCCATTCAATGACCTTGACTGTAACAACAAAGTAACTCATAGAGAGACCGTAGACTGAAAGTGCAGGAATTCTGTTCCTTAAGCTTGTTTGACTGGGCCAAGGAACAGGTTGTCAAACAAATTCATTGGCACTGAAATTAATACCCTCACTTAAATATCTCAGTTGCCCTTGTTCTTCATACATTAGTTATCTCTGTAGCTTTCCTCTGACTAAAAGCCTTTTTAAACCACATCACTAGTAATTAGATACCATCCTACTAAAGTCACTGTATGTCACTAGCTGACATTTTGCCATGATTGTTTGATCATTCAGTTTGTGTATGACATGAGTTGACTATTTGTATTTCGTTTCTCCTGTCCACCCCCCCAACTAACAGCCCAGTTGTATATGGATTCTCTAATATCCTCGAGAGGGGAAACTGAAGTCCTTGCTAACTGTTGGAGGGCTTTCTTTTTTGCATTGCTCTGGTGTGATCTGATCTTGTACGGCATTTTTATGCATGACTTAATGACCTTAAAATCATTACTTTTCCCCTTTATGATACCAGGGTGATGAAGGGAAGAAAGTGGTAAAGGGTATCCCATGGACTGAAAAGAGCTAAGTAGGCTTATCCTATGAGTATGAAAACCCCATGACTCAGCTGTGATGTGAGGAAGAAATCTGTAGACTATTACAGGAGTGAGTTAATCCTGTAACTTAGCGAAAGCCAGGAGATCACAATTAGGGAGGATTTGGAGTTTTGGTTTTCTTTCCTGCTCTGTAGCTTAAGAATTTTATCCAAGTATGAGACTGGTTTCTTTTCTGAAGTAATGGCTGTGCTGATTGCTTGCATCATTGAACAGAAGAATAAACTGAGAGAAAATATGATTTAACAGTGAGGAAAAATAATGCAGAGATGGGGTGGAGATAAATGACAAACTGTTTCAGCAACACAAAATTCTGTGTTTCCCATACAGTAAATAAGGCGGCATAAAAGCAGAGAAGAGTGGTCAGCTTCTCCTTATGATTTATTTCGTAGTTCAAGAATTCAAAAATTCAAAGATTCAAAAATTAAGACAGCCAGTTTGGAAATTAGAAGAGGAAATATGCTTTTAGTGCTATGTACGGTTCTGTGAAACCTATTACCATGGAGATAGTGTTGATCCGAAAGGTTAGGAAAATTCATAAAAGGATTATGTGTTTATGCGAGCAGTTAGAAACAAAAGAAACTACCACCAAAACCCTTCTGCTGCTAGAATAATAATTAAAAAAAGTTAAGGATAAATTTCCCTGTAGCATAAGGTGATTGGTATCTTCTAGGGAGAAGTTTTCCTTTAAACACATCCAATACATAGCTAAGGGCTAGAATTCTTGAGGCCACCAGTGAAGCTTTCCAACACAGGTGTAACTCGGCTGACTGGGAGAAGGATTCTGATGCATTTAGTCAGCTCTTAGACTCTTTGTCTCTCTGTTCTGAAAGTGGCCCTTGAGCGGCAGCTGGAGAGAGAGCCTAGATCAGAGCATGATCCTAGAGAAGGGTAAACACCAGATGACACCAGATGACTGGTGCTGTGTTTTGGATGGAGTCCTGTAATAAACAGATTAGTGAGGAGTGCTTTTCCAACAATTTCAGCAACGCTGCCAGAGCTCACTGTAGTTATTGTACGTTTCATACACTTTATTTATTTCTTACTCAAGTGTGTGAAGATTCATGACTTCTAAAAACTTAATCTTGAGTTGAATCATTCATATGAGCAACGTGCTGGTCTTTAAAGCTGCATAAAGATTCAGTTCAGAAGCTGATATTTCTCGCGTATCTTGCTGTTGTTCTACATCTGTTACAAAAATAGAGACAATTGAGATGTTTATACAAGGGTAACTCATGCCATCTGGGATGTGGAAGGAAGGAGGGATGACAAAAGAATTAGGAAATTTTTAGTAGTTTCCCTTTGGATTCCTAAGGGGAATTCATCTTCACTCAAAGATGACACAAATCAAGGTATTGTCTCCATGACAGAGATTTTCCACATTGATGAACAAAATTAAGATTAGGTTTAGGAACATCATAGTAAATGTGTTGTTCCTTTGATTTTACTTAGGAATTAAGAACTGGCTTTTAAGTATGAAGAATCACATTATTGTGCAAAAAAATAAACCGACAAAGGTTTTTTTTTTTTGATGCTGTCCTTATGGGAAGGAACAAATAGCTAGAGGCTGATGTAACTCTGAAATGTGATGCCATACAGCTCTCATGTAAAACCATTGTTTCTTTTTCTCTGAAGTGTTTCTGAAATGTCAGAAATGGAACATCAAATTCACTGCTGGCACAGCTCTCTCTTTAATTCAGAGTACTGAGGGAGTTTGTGGTTGTTATAGCTGGGATCCTCTCAACAGTTTATCAAAGGTCTTGGGAGTCTGAGGATATCTCAGCTGACTGGAAGCTTGGCAATGCTATTCCAGCCTACAGGAAAGGCCTAAGAAGAGACCTGTTAGTCTAAGCTCAGTACCTAGAGAAGTTATGAAGATCCTGGGTGCTATTAAAATGCATTTAAAGAACAAAGCTATTTTCGAATGTAGTCAACAGTGGTTCACAAAGGGGAAGTCCTGTCTTAGTAATTCAATATCCTTCTACGATAAGGTCACCTGCGCTTCTGGAACCCTCTGCATGTTCTGTTTAATGCATGCATATATTGATTTTCATTCTGATCTTGTGGGCATCCTTGGCTTGGTTTGTCTGTGCACACATATGCTTCTGCTTATAAACAAATACATATTTTTCTTTCTCCTTGTTTTCTTTTGTAAAGACTCCTTTCCTGCTCTTCTGGAGGAAACTACTGAGAAACTTCAGGGTAGATTCTGATCTGAAATCAATGTGAAATCAAGTTTATTTCACTGGTGATAGACTGGCAATCATGCCTTTGTGTTTTTAGTGATTGTATGCCATTCTGTTGACATTAAGAAAATTAAAGAATTGGAGAGCACTGAAATTTAAAAGCTAATGTTATGAAATGAGGAATGTTTCAGCTATTCTTAAGAATACAGGTTAAGCAGCAGCTCTAGAAAAGTGTTTCAGGAGTGGTTCTTTATTATCCTGTGTATGGAATGGTCCTCTACTATTTGGAGCTAGCTCATGCCCATCTTGTATTCCCTTTGTCCTGGTGTAAATGACTGCAAAATAACTTAGTAAATGTCCGCAGTATACTTTACGGTAAGACGGACCTTTTTCCTCATGTATATAGGTTGCATCACTGCACTCCCAGTGACCTCTAGTCAGCGATCCTCCTTTTGGCAATGCCACTGTGGAGCAGAAAATCTCTTCATGAGGGTCTATTAAAATTTAATTAAAATAAAGACTTCCTTTCAAAAACTGATTTAAAAGTAACTTCTGAAACTTTTATGTTACAAATTGAATAAACAAGTTGAAGGGGAAAAATCCAAAACATTTCATGAGCAAATAAAAATTCTCTGTGGGGTGCTGAAAGCCAAAATGAAAATTGAAGATAACCATAAGGCATTTATTACAGTTCAGAATGGTTTACTATATTTCAGATGATTAGCCTGTTTGTTGTTGTTATATTTGGACTTCATTAAATGCATTTAATTAAATCTATTGTAAATCTGTTTTATTCTCAGTGGGCCAGTTAATGTAATCTTGGTGTTTGCTTATAAAAAATATCAACCAACAGTTCCTGCACTAATTTTAATCACTGTTTATTTTTAGACCCCAGTGGAGTGTGTGTTGCCAGTTTAGGTTATTGTGCAAACTCCTTGGGGCCATGCCTTTTTGTTTTTATTTGCTGTGTAGGAGAAAGATATTCATTGCTGCTGTGTACAAAAGGTAGAGAAGTAACCTGTTGAAGATTATTTAGGGTGACTTTTATGAGGAAGAAATAAATGCAGCTAAAGACTTGACTGTATGCTTTCAGATAATTTTCTTAAGCTGGTATTCCCTCTTAATCTTCTGGATTTATATTGTTAAGTTTTCCAATATTTTTTAATTTTTATTTTTTTAAACAAAATGTTTTCTCCTGTCTTTTAGGCTGCCTATAGAGAAAGTGACCAGAATATGTAAAGGAACAATAATAAGAATTAGTGGATGTTAAGGGTAAAAATTAGGAAGTAATAAGGCTCAGATGAGGCAATAGTTTCTATCAAGAACTGAAAGAACATGCTGTCCATGTACTGTGAGCCACTTTAACTATGGAGATGCACACAAAGTGAATCTATGAATGAAACAGTGAATAATTAGCAATATTTACTGTGAGCGCTGCATTCCAAAGTTAAACACATTAACTAGGAAGATGCATAAGAATTTGCATATGACTGTAATTTGCTTGTCTTTTACAGCCGTTCTGCTAGGTAGCAAATGGCTGATACGAGATCACTAATGCCATATGAAGGGTACCCTTGGGTTGGTCTGAGTTCTGTTTTACTGGAGAATAATCCTTTGGGAAATAAGTAGTTATTAGTTGTCTATTCAAAGTTCTCATACGTTATACTGACTGAATTTGAAGGAATATCTTCTTTCAGGAGTTTTCAGTTTTAGTGCTGCAGGTTAAGAATGTTGAACTGTTTCTCCTCCTGCCTTTTCAGAAAGTGCTGCAGGGCACAGCCAAAGCAGAGCCAGTGGCCTCTTCTGTTCACTTTTCAGCACCATGCAAGTTTGAAAATGTTTGTAGTTTGCAGTTCCCAAATTAGTCACTGACTTTCTGAATGCTGTCTGAGGAAAGTGTAAAGGAGTTGCTGTCTTAATAGCATCTTAAATCTGTGGTGAGGAGAAAATTTTGTTCATCTGATGTTATTTAACCAGTCAGGAGAGATGGGGAATGGTATTAATTACCCAGTCTGTAAGTGAGTGTACGCTAAAATTCCAGTTGAGAATAGATAGTCAGCGTGCTTAAAGTTCTCAGCATACTAGGAACCTAAAGGGAGAAGTGGGAGCGTGATTTCCTTACTGTAAAGCTGTCATAGTGAAGATGGATTATGATGGTTCCTGCAGACCAAAATCCAGATGACGTGCTGGGGAAAAGATCATTGCATGCATTTGGATTAAATGTTGGGCCAGCTTCAGCTAATGTGATGTTCAGTTTGCTCCTGGAAAACCATGCTCAGCTTGGATCCCTTTAAGAAAAAGCCTTGCAAGTTGAAAATGACCAACTGAAACAAATTTGTTTGAAAATGTGACAGAAGTTGCGTGCAATGACAGGTTGCAAAAACACAATTAGCTTGGAAAATAGAAGTAAACTAGAAGTATATGTAAAGAGCTGAGAATGTTTGGTGTTGTGTAGGGAATACCCATTCAATTCAGTTAAATATCATAGCAAGTGCGTAGCCTGAAGCTCACAAGTTGACCTCTGCTGAGCTGCTGAAGGGGGACCACAACAGAGAGAGGCCCAGTCCCTAGCAGTTTACAGCGCACACTGACAGAGCTTTATTTGGTGTTCAGTTGAGAACGTGCTCCTTCTTTTTGCTTTCATTAGCTGAGACAGCAGTAAATCTAGAGCAAACAGAAGAGAACATAGTGTAACTCAGCACCTAGTCAAGCCCATAGAATTCACTGCAGGAAGAGGCCTCCAAGTCAAATACTTAGTTGAGTGATTTTTATGACTGCTAGTAACAGCTGTAGCTATGCAAACTAAAGTAATAAGGCAATCAAACCTATGCCTTAAGGCATTCACCTTCAGGGCCAGGAAGGAGCTGTTTCTGTCTGTCTAGTGGTTTTGTTTGAAGGTTCTTCTGGCACCTTTTGAATTCTTTTCATGTATTCCTGTTAAAACTGAGGGCTGCTGCTGTCATAAAATAATTCTAAAACCTCAGCAGGACATTTTTATTATTAACATGAAAGTAAGACAGGTGTTCAGGTATTGTAACAGAGATTAGAAAGACCAACCTTGTTAAATTTATGGAGAGGTCACTCCTGCTGATGCGTAGCTTCTGCAGGGCTGACTTTTTTTTTTAGCAACTGCATACTGACTCCTTTCGAAGTGAGATAATTCCATGGCAGCTCCTATTAGCACTGGTAACTGAGATATTAGCTACTGCTACGACTCATTGTTGGTACCATGAAAGATGGAACACTTGCAAGAGGCTATTAATATTAGGGACAGAAAAGCGTGGGGCAGCTACACAAAGTCAAAGGGCAATGCTATTCAGCATGACTTATGCTGTGAGATGGTAGATTAGTCTGTGGTTTGTGCAATTCTCTAGGAAGTTTTCAGCATGGAAGTTGAAGCTAAATGCTGTTTCCCTGTGGGAATGTGGAACACAACATTGTTATGCTTTTTGACCGGAGAGGTGGGCAAGGTCTTGCAAGGTATTTGCACTGAAAGGACACGCTCTTGGCTTCTGAAGATTGTATCGATGTCTCTGCTCTTGAGAAGGAAATAAGAACATTTCCTAGGCAAGTGCAAGGCTCAGCCCTGAGTCTTTTCCAGCTGGAGTTCAGCCCCCTGAAAGTGCCTCTCTTGCAACACAACACTGTTGGTGCTTCTTGTTTCCAGTTCTGCACATCATCCGTGCATTTTTTGGACTAAGTAATAATCAATTCCCTATATTTACATTTTGACCCACTGAACCCTTCTGAATGTAGGGCGTAACTTCTGAGCAACTCTACATGCAGCCTTAAATAATGGCTCCTATTGTGGTGTCCAAGACTAAATCAGAAAGTAACAATTTATTTTGAATTTAAAGTGGATGTCGCAGCATCAGCTTCAAAATAGTTTCATCCAGTTGCCACTGTAATGTTATTCTAATCCAGCTTTAGGATTCTGATGCATAATCAGGTTGGTAAGTTTTTGGCAAGTTTACTAGTAAATGGCAAATGTGAATGCATGTTCTTAGCAAATTCAAGATGAGTTGACTTTGTTTCTTTCACTTAGCTCTAAAAGTGATTGTAAATAAACTTTATTACCTTGCATTTGCCATAGGCTGTGTGTGCATGTATGTTATGATGCACAGCTGTTATGACGTACTGTGCTTGAGCCATTATAACCTTTTAATAGGATGTCAGGCATTCAGAAGGCCAGTTGGCTTCTTAGACAGCATTACAAAATGATGAGTTGAATGGGTCACCTGAATATGTGCAACTTCAGTGATACTGATTTCACTGTGAGCACTTAAATGGATATAGAATCATTTTAAGAACTAAATCTCATGCAGAAGGCTGGATACTTTTCATTTACAAATGCTTCATATGGAACTGAGCTTGAACTAAAAAAGAATAAAATGCTTTCTTCTTCAGGAAAGAGACAATTTTCTCTTTTTAAGAGGAGAGATCTTACGTCAATGCAGGTAATGCACTGGAATACGTGTTGCAATACTGATTAAGCTAAATTGAAATGCTTAGAAGGGATGTGTCAACATAATGACCAGACAGCACGGTTTCAACACAGTATTTCTGTTTTTAAACCTTTTTTGTCTGCCTGCAGATTTCAGTGGAATTTTCAGAAGAGCTGAGAGTACTTGGAACCATAGACTCATCCTGAAAGATGTGAATTTAACAAAGCATTCAAACGTGCATTTTAACTTTTATTTCGCTAAATGATAAGAATATACAAGACTCTCCTCAGAGTCCTTTCAGATGATGAGGGGTTAATATTTCCTAGCAGCACCAAAAGAGAAAGCTGCATGAGCAGTATTAATAATCACTGGTGTCAGAGGTTAACTTTTATTTAATCAGTTTTTTAAAATGTACTTCTATGTAGAGATGATTTAGGAAAGTGCATGGGAAAAGATACTACAAAATAAATCTTCCAACTTAAAATATTTGAATCAAGAAGGATTTCCTAGTCTTTCAACCTAAACTTCCCAGACTTCTGTATTACTTCATCCAAAATATACCTGGCTTCTAAATAAGTAGACTCTTCACTTCAGCTCTTAAAAAGTCATCGACTTGCTGCATTTGCCATCTTGGGCTAAAGTTTCTACAAAACTGTGTAGACAGGAGCCCTTCTGGAAAAGTTTGTGTCCTCAGGAGAGACTTCCCCAAATGATTTTATTTTGTTTCTAGAGAAATCCAAGCTAAACTTGCTGTGCTTTCATGTAGGGTTAATGCCGCTGCTGTTGGAATAAGGCAAAATACCTTTTCGTGCTGTAGCTTTCCATGATTTGGGGCAGTTTGATTTGCGTCAAGTAACCTCTTCTGAGACTAGTTTGAGAATTGATGGAAGTTGTACTCATGAATCATTAACTACAGAGTTCTCTCTGGAAGTAATACCTCCTTATTCATTTCCATGGAAACTACAATATATACAAAGAGCACAATAACGCTATTTAATAGAGCAAAATCTCAGCTACAGAATGCTGTTTTTCAGCATAGTCACCACCGTTAGCTGACTTGCACAGATAAGCTGATCGAGGTGCTCTTCATTTTGTGATGTGACAGCTCTGCATGGCTGTCTGGAACATGACTTGTCTTTCACGTTGCTGTTGCTGAAACACACCACCACCGCCTTGCTGTGCTCACATCCACTGTTTGGTCTGCAGAAATGTTCAGCAAGTTTCGATGAATGTCAGTGGAGGAGGAATTCAGTCCTTTTTTCTGTGTGGAGGAATTCAGTCCCACCCCTTTGCTCCATCCCCACTCCCATGTCAGATGCCATTGGGTCAGAGTGCCCCTCTGCTGCTGTCTCTTCGCATGGCAACAACATAGAATGGGATATTGGTGGGAAGGTTCAACCTCTGCTGCCAGACCACCAACATCCACCTCTGATGTCATGAAACAACAGAATAAAATAGGGGGCATTACTTTCAGAGCAGCTCTTATACTTTGAAAGCTACTATTCAAAATTCCATACAATCTGAGGAAAAGATAATGTAGCTGAGAAGAGAATTTATTTTGTTTGTGCAAAAGCTTATGCCTTAGATGCAAGATTTAAATCCTGTGGTTGCTTCCTTTAAAAGATACTTTATGTACAGTTCTATTAGCTAACAGATGGAGACAGTGTGTTTTACTGTGCAGTCTCCCAGTACTGCTATAGTAAAAACCTTTGGCTGCAGTTTACAGAAAAGCTGACATTTGTAATTTCTTTGTATTGGAAAGGCCAAGCTCTGAGCAAATTCAAGACATGTGCTAGATCTCTGAGGGTCAAACCCACTCAGCCTTCCGTGAGCAGCTGGATAAGAGACGTGTCAGACATGTACTGATCCTATCCCCCCAAAATGAGAGATCTTGTGGTGACTGTGTGTTGCTTTAATTTGTTATGCCACATTTTTATGCAGTAATCACTATGGGAATCTCTATGCGTGTCAGGTTTTTTTTGTTTTTTTTTTTCCCCCACACTGGAAATGAAGTAGTTTTCACCCCGCATTTTAAAGGTAAAATTTGATCACATGTATTTTAAATAAAGACTAATGATCTGATTCCCACACCTACGTGTGGGAAAAGTAATGGTGTTTTTTATTGCTTACTTCCTTGCCTAGCTATACGAAGAGGTTGCTTTCTGGGTCAATAATGCCATTTAAGTTAAGCCCACATGCTGACACACTCTGGTAGCTTCTAGAGCTGCTCTTGTCAACTGACAGTGAAAGGTCAATGGCTTACAGATTGCTGTTTGTGATAGAGAAACATCTACAGTAAGATTTGAACTTCTTATAATGTCTTGATATTGGTGGCAGGATAGTAACTGATCGGAGAAATGAAAGTTTGTTTTCATAACAGATGTATTGCTCCTGCACATAGTGAACTTGAAAGGCTTCTGCCTCGCTTGCTGCGCGGTGTGTACAGGCAGAAGTTGGATGTGGTCGCCTTTCATAGTCCACGCTCTTCTGCCCCAGTTAGTTTAGCACAATTAGCCTGACCACTGATGTCTTAAAGGGCAGCAGATGCAGCAAGGGTTTACAGCGTCACCACTGAATCTAGATGTATGCAATCAGCTTTAAATGAGCCACACAAAAGAAAGTCGTCTTCTCTTGTAAGAGGCTTTCCTTTGTAATATCATAAAAATCCAGTTAATTTCCAGGTGCACAGCTTTATAATGCAGCAGCAGGATACGCAGGCAATTAAGAGAATTAACAACTTTAATGAAGTAGACTTAAAAAAAAAAAAATAATAATAAGGCTGCCCCTAGCTTTCAGAATTAGCTTTCCCACAGATTGCTGTGTTATCTCCTTGATGAGAAAAAAAAGCAGATTTATTGTGTAGCTGCATACTGTTTTTTTTCTTGCATTGTTGGATTGCCTCGGCACCCAAAATTGAGGTTAGAACCTCTCTTTGCTTGCTGCTGCTCCTATTTGTGCTTACAGAGAATATGCCAGCTGGGAAACCTGGCATTGCTGTTCTGTCCACAGCTCTGTGGAGCTTAATGGGTGAGAGGGATATTTAGATACAGCTAGTAGTGCTTTACTCGTAAGGGGCAGTTAGCAGACTTGTAGAGGTCTGTCCATGGGGAGTCTGCTTCTCTGGGGCATGGAGGTTGACTGGACATGCACCCTGGGGCAGCTGTCCTGCCAATGGCTTCCTTGAGAGGAAAAGGAGAGGCTGGTTTGATCCTTAATGGATGTCAGGCAGCATTGAGAATACTGAGGGAAGCGAGTTATTGTAGCTGTTGTGTTTCTGTAACGTGGCAGAGGCCTTACCTTTCACAAGATTTGTTGATAGTAAAGTAGTAGCCAATAAATGAAATTTTCAGGATATGTGCTAACACATGCTAAAGGAGCACTGCAAACTGGAATCTGCAACTTCCATACCAGGAGACATTCACTGTAGGTAGATATTTGCTGTCCTGAATACTTAAGGCCATGTAATTTTTTCTTCCTCTGATATTCTTTTCCTTTTTTGTTTGCCTTTTTGCTCAATAAATTTATCGGTACCAAATGAGAGAGCAAACAAGCAAGTTTGGCCAATACTTTTTCATATTCTATATACTGATTCCTTTTGATGTAGATAGAGTACTAACTATTCTTTCCACGGTGTAGTTAGTTTAGGAGGGCATTGGCAAGCTGGGAAAAGTGAGTTCATTGCGAAGCCAAACCAAATGCACCCCTCATGCCTTGGTGGTGAAGGTTGCTTGGGAATGTGCATCAACTTAGAGTTACGATCTGTATGGAAATTTGCTGATCAAGCAAATAAACTATTGTAACATGCTTTATAGAGCAGGTTTCCTGTTCTATACCAAAGATTTCATTGTTGTCAGGAAAAAAAAATACAACTCTTACTAGATAGGAAGTAATGGCTTTTCAGGCGGTACCGTTGCTTTGTATGTTTTTGAATTTTTTTGATTGTTTTACTTTGTTTTTCAGTTCGAAAGCTAGGGCAAGAATGTGCACTGAGTGAATGAGTGAAAGCAAGGAGGAGAATACTGGATAGCTGAGCAAATGCTGTCATTGTTTACTATGGAAAAATAGGGCATGAATGAAGTTTAAAAATACAGAAATACCGTTTCATAAGGCAGAACGCGTAGGGTGAGTAATCAGAGGAAAATGTCTTACAGCAGAGATAAATCCAACATTAGTGAGATCAGCTTCTGAGTAACTGATTTTAAGACATTCAGTGATTTGTTGTAAAATGTTTAATGGTATGGGGTATAACTAATGACGTGAGATATAACTAAGTATATTATACGGGTTTTGATGGGAGGATGTGCCTATGTCTGCAAAAATTAGGATTTTGCCTGTGCTGAGAAGCGATCTGTGTTAAATAGCCGTCTTGTTTATAGAAGGACATGGGATGTGGCTGCAACAGTCAAAGGTCATCTTTCTTTTGGACAGCAGGAAGCTGGAGACTGCGGTTAAGCTCTAGGTACTGTCATGGTTACTAAGTAATGTTTAAGTAAAAATAGTTTGTGCTAAATACAGTCTGACTTTTCCTTGTTAGAAGCAAAGCATAATTAGCATTCTTGCCGTCCCAGTGATTCCCTCTTTGAAAAACCTTGTTCTTTCTAAGGGTGCACTGTTTTGTGTTTCAGTACAAAGTCTGTACCGTTACAGTAGCCTCTTCTGCTAAATCAGTGTTTCAGATTTTGTGTGGGAATATTAATAAAGCAGGAGCAAAGCATGCCTGAGGATCCCCTTAATTTCAGTTTTTGCGGTGCCTTTGAGCAGTATTTGATTTGTCTATATCACATACTGTAAGAAAGAGCCTGAATGCAGAAGATATTGTGCATGTCCTTTTTCAGCCTTTTCCTCATTCTTTTGACAGAATTGCTGTTTTTCTCTTGTTCACTCAGTCTCTGTATCAGCAGTTAGTGATCTCAGGCTATCGCAGTTTAGTGTTCTGCTATGTGAGGAAAAAGGTCACAGTCAAATGGCAAGATGCTATGGGACTGCACCGGTGCCTGTGGCTACAGGAACTTGTTACTGTTCAGAAATGATTTCTTCTGTAGGTGGATTTTGTCCTGAATGTTTTATTTTGTAATGAGTGGTTTGTGGCAGATGCAGAGTATGTCCTTCATACTCCATGGTATGGTAAAGATGACTGACTTCACAAATCACTACCACTTTCAAGTTGTTCTGATTGAATGGTGTCATTGTTCCTTTTTGCCCTCTGAAGGATGTTTAAAAATTAATTTGTGAGTTGCATAGGCAGCAAAAGATTCCTCTCTCTACTCTTCCATCCCCAAAGCCCCACTTCAGTTTCAGTAAGCTCGCTATCAGATCTACTTCAAAATGTTTGAATCTCTGTTTAACAGTGATATGTGAAACTGACACTAAAGTATTTCCCTTTTGTATTTTCACATGATAACTTCTAACAAACACAGTAAGATTAGGAAAATGAAATATATTAAACATCAAATTACCCACTTTTCTCTTTTTCTTTGTGGTGTTGAGCACAGTAGATCCTAGCTATTACCCTGTGCTTTGAATACTGTGATAAAAAAAAAAACAAACAAAAACAAACAAAAAAAAAACACAGCCAAGCATTACTGTGCAGAGCTTAATGGATGCTTGCATGCAAACTTGCATGTTTGGCAAAAGGGATGACATCCTTATTTCAAGAAGGGCTGACATAAAGCAGCCATGTTATAGGAAGAGTACATACTATTTATTGATGTATTCTCTTGTTGAGAGATGCCTTTCTGCATTTACTTGATTTTGTTTGAAGAAGTGAATGATGTCCTGTGAGATGCCTTTCCCATTGCCTGCTTCATCACTCCCACAGACCAGAAATGAGGCTCTTTGAGCCAAACAAGAGTAACAACTTTACCTTGCCGTGACTGAGAGAAAATTCTGATAAGCCAAAAGGAGCTGGACAGAAGATAATGGATGAACATCTTAGAAGACCCAGAACACCTGATTGTGTGTAATGGAAGACTGAAATTAAGCTGCTAAACTTGTGTACTAAGTAGATATATAAAAGTGTATGGTTTTGGAATGCTAAAGCTTTTGGAGAGATATTCTTTAGAGCTTGCCTAATGAACTCATCTTATAAAGGATAATCTTTCACAAGAACCTGTTTATCGGTAGGTGTTTGCTGTCTGAAATAAGTCAGGAAGTTATTTTGTCAGTAGCTGTGTGAAAAATTCAGTGCTGCTCTGAATTGAGACTGGACTGCCAAAGAAGTCATTCACGAGCCTGCATGTTTCTGAAAGCTTTCTACTGTCAGTTCTTGCTAATGAGCTTCTCTTCTGAGAATAGCCACTTTGACACGATGTCCAGTGTCGCTGTGAAGCAACCCTCAGATTTTTGTCTTGAATTTGGCTTTAGATATGGATACATTCCATATATTGCTGTGCATCTTGTTCATTCAGCAGTCACCGAAGCTTACTAGATTTCAGAAATGTTCCTGGTTACTTCACATCCTCTTAAGCAAAGGACATTTCACATCTTTCATGAATGTTAACTTCAATTTCTGTGGCACTTCCAGTGGGAGTCCTCAGTAGGGCGCTTTGGCTATAAAATGCCCTTATGTAAATATAATTAACCTCATGTTGCAGATGGCAAGCCTTGTTCACAAAATGACTCCTTAATTGGAATAGGAAGAGAATCTAGCCTGGCTGACACCTGTGATTTAACTGCAGAGCCATCTTTTTCCTATGCATTAGAGAATTTAAATCAAGACTTATCTTCAACTCTTGCTGTATACTGTCAGGAAGCAGTGAAAGAAGAGGTTAATGGATGCCTCACTTTTATGAGGCAGGAGAAAAATGGGGCCTGGGGAGGGACATCTGTCTTGTTCCATGTGCTCTTAAAAGGTTTTTACTGAGGCACAAAAGGTTGCATTGTTCCGTGCTTTGTCTTTTTGTTGCTTATGCGCACACTGATGTGCTGCCAACAATTCAGTGAAGGAATTTCTCAAATATATTATTAGCCTATATTAAACCTCATGTATATGGTACATAGGTAATCAGGAGAGAGGGGAAGGAATTGAGGAATCTATTCTTCCTTTCCTTCTTAAATCCAGAAACAGTATCTAGTGAGAGAGGCAGAGACACTGAAGGGGCAGGTTTGTGATAGTATGGGTAGTGTGGTACTCCACAAATACAGAATTTGTAAATGTGTTTATTTCCAGTTTCTTAGTCAGTTCCTTTGCATTTTTAATAGAACAAAGTATGGCCTAAATGCAGACTTCTAAAGATACTCATCCCCGTTTATTAAAAGGCATTAACATGCTTTTTGCAGGCTCGTATCTATTCCCATTTGAGTGCATAGGTGAGGAGGAGTGATCTATATTTGTATCTTTCTAAAATAATCTTATGTCTTCTTGGTAAGTGAGTGTTTGATTTTTGAACTAAGTTCATGAACCAAGCATCTAATCAGCTTTTAAGGAAATTTGAGTGTAATAGGTTTCAGGAAACGTCCACAGTCAGTTTGAGACTCTATTTTTCATGTTTGCTCTGTGCTGTTCTTGTTAATAGCATTTGTGGATATGAGAATGGATCACCTAAAATTCCCTGTAATTGCAGAAACCATTTAGTTACTCTTTTTATGCCCGTGGCATGATGTATGGGTTTTGGATATTCCCAAAACAGAGATGCACAAGTCCTTTCCTGTTACGCAGTTGGCTTCAATACCTCTTTCAAGCTTTGCCACCTTGCAGCTTCAGGAATCTGCTAACACCAATAGAAATATGCTGCAGTGTCTTTGGAAGTTCACATTTGGCAGTAGATGAGGAAGTTATGATTGCACTTGAGACTACAGTTGAGAGAAGACAACTCACCAGCTTAACTGCTGTTGGGTTGCTGTGGGGAGCATGTCCCTTCCTGGTAACTCTGTCAGCACTGACTGAATCGAACATTGATCACAGAAGGGTTTGGGTTGGAAGGGACCTTTAAACATGATCTAGTTCCAGCCTCCCCTGCCATGGTCCATCCCTGATTTCGTTTATATGAGGTGGATAGACTAAGAGGGTTAAGTCTGTACGTTCTGCTCTGAAATAAGAGATTTTTAAATCTGTCTGCTTAGCAGTGGTTATTATGGCAGATGATTAAATTGGTTTAAAGGTAATTTGCGGTGATAGGAGAAAATCCTGTGCCAGTTCATTCACTGCAAATACATATAGCTGAGTTAACAAAAAATGTGGAAAACTTCAACAAATCGTTGTTTAGTGAGTTCATGTGTATCGGATGCCCCAAGTGGATGTACATAGGGTAGCATAACAATGAAGAGTCTGGTTGCCTGTGTGCTGGAAACATGGTAAGGTACTGGCAGGTAGCCTAAATTCCTGAATTTTGACAGTAGTATGAGATGATTTTAAGTCCAGAATCTCAGCAGTAGCCTTCTGAGAGCACTGTTCTCATTAAAGTGAATCAGTAAATCAGAAAGGCTTGCTGTGCAAGAAACACGATTAGGGCACATTTAGCAATTTTACTGGTTCCTCATAAAATACGGTGGCTAATGTAGTACTCCTGTCCTTGAAGTATCACAGTTAATTGACCTCAAAATACATAAAATGGTGATAAACTCTTAGACTATCTTGTTAGCTGTAGTAGAATGGGTAATGTTTCTCTACATAAGAAGCGGAGGTGTCTTGGTGGTTGGTCAATGATTGTGGAAGAGTATTCTGCAGTATAGAAAGGATGTCACCATATCCCATGTTGTTTTCTAAGTACAAGTCATAACTCTTCAACTTTGCCTTTAGCGACTGAAAAGCATAACAGCTAAAATAAAGCAAGCCAAACTGGAAAAAGAGTTAACTACAGGATGATCTTGAGTACTTTTCTTGATGTACCTCACAGAGATCTCGTCTTGCTATTGTGGTGATATCACCAGCTTATTGTGGTGATAAAGTTAAGCATGAGAAATGATATAGAACATGAGACTGGTGCTAGCAAACTTTTTGCGGGAGGAAGAAAGCTGTGCCTTGAAAGATTGCTAGCATTATCTGTTTTTCCAAGGCAGGGAAAGGCTGAGATGGGGTTTCCTAACAGAGTTAAAATGCTGAGTTGAGCCATCAGAAGAATGAAATCACAGGTTGTTTAAAACCTTTTAGGAAGCTGATGAAAATGAGTTGTAATGATTTCAGTTTTTCCATAGAGGTGATAAATAGTCTAGGATCCCAAGGGACTCCTTTCTGTGTTGTGTGTTGGCTTTCCAAAAACAATTATGCACTCACGCTGTGTTATTTTACAAAGGCAAACAAATGTGTTTTTTTCTCTGAAGTAAAATATAAATATCTTACACATTTCAAAGCTCTTCTGGTTACCCTAAGGTGAAACCCAACAAAGATTATGGTTTACTGTTTTCATATGGATGGAAAGCCGTTGACGTTATTGACATTTGTAATGATGGGATGAATTTATCCCATTAATTTTAATGCAAACAAGATTAGGTCTAGCCAAAGTAATGTAGATTATAAACTTGTTCACGATGCTGGAAAGATGTAGTGAACGAAATGCCTGTCTCTCTCTGTCTGCAACCCAGAGGCACTTCTGGATGAGGAGGGGTCAGCTAGTGAGCTTTAGTTGATTACACTCACTGCTTCTTTTTCTGTCTTCAGATATCTCAGCTTATGACAGAGACTAGTCGAGAGGGCCTGACTGAAGCAGCACTGAACCGCTACAATGCAGATAAACCCTCCTTGTACAGCTTCCCTGCTTCCCAGAGCACATATGTTGCTACTGACGTATCCACAGGCACCTCGGTGGCAGCATCTTTTTTTGCCAGGTAAGAAAGACTTCTCAGATTTTACTTCTCTGGAAACATAACTTCTTTCAAAGAGGATGATTCTGTAGTGAAGACATGAGGTTGACTAACTACATCACATGTCAAGAGACATATCTATGGATAGAGCTCTATCACAAGCTTGCTGAATTACCCTGAAAATGTTTAATGCACTTGTGTGCTTGTCTCTAAGATGGGGATGATACTTCTCCCCTCTTCTGTAAACTAACACTTAAGCTCTTGATTTGGGTTAAAATGTGACTGTATTTGCAGAATAATACCTGATTCAGTGAGATTTTTAGAGGGGGTTCCCTGAAAGAGAAGAGTGCATCAAAGTAGTTTTTTCAGATAGGCAATAAATTATATTGCTAACTAGAGGTGGATAGTTTTCTTTGGCAGGCAACCTTCAGATTTCTACAGTGGATTTTACTTCCATCTAGGGAAATTATCAAGACTTACACCTACAGACTGAAAATTTAATGTTTTTTTATTTCGGTTTCTGTTTCAGCCGTTCTGTTGAATTGACCTGGCAGTCTAAGCTCAGCTTCAGAATACCCTTTCTGTTGAATACTGAGCCAATGTTTCCAACAAAGTTTTCAAAAATCTGATTAGATAAAGTTTCATTAAAAATCTTATGGTTATCTCTATTAATTTGTTGGTAAAAATGATTTGTTAAATGGACGTAACAGCTAATAAGTGAAATCTACACTATCAACAACGGAAATATTTTTCTGTGCAGAAATGTGTTCTCTAAAGAGCCATGTTTCTAGCCCACTTGAATACTGATGTAACTGAAGAAGTTGAAATGATCTTTGTCTTTTAATATTCTTCAATAATTAGAAGATTGACTTGGAAAGAGTTGTGGAAGTAATGAAATAACAAGAGAATAAGCTACTTTTAAATGACTTCCAATCTAATCTAGTGAGATCTGAATTTCAAAAACATTGAGTGAATTTATGAGTAATTGCCTCAGGCATGTTCAGATTAGCTTCTTCCCCTTTTCAGAGCCAACTATTAGTAATTCCACACAACTCTATTTCATTGCAAAGGCAAATGGAAAATTTATAAACTTGCTGAATTTTGAAGACTGTAAATTTGAAATGAAGATTTTCCTCTCCTTTTTTTCTCACATGAGGACTGCATATGTTCAACCAGTGTAATATGATAAATGAGTCATATAACTAAGAGAAGTATTTTAGAGGAGCCAGTGAACATTTTTTAGGAGAGCTTGGATGTTTTTCTTTACAGATGTGATGCTACAATAGCAAATATGAATGAGGACAGTGGTCATGATTTGCTGCCCTTTCCTATTCAACTGCAGTCAGTTTAAATTAAAAGTACTGAATGTACTTATAGAATCATAGAATGGTTCAGGTTGGAAGGGACCTTAGAGATCATCTTGTTCCAACCCCCCTGCCATGGGCAAGGACACCTCCCACTAGACCAGGTTGCCCAAAGCCCCATCCAGCCTGGCTTTGAATACTTCCAGGGAGGGAGCATCAACGACTTCCCTGGGCAACCTGTTCCAGTGTCTCACCACCCTCACAGTGAAGAGTTTCTTCCTTATATCCAGCCTAAATCTACCCTCTTCCAGTTTATAACCATTACCCCTTGTCCTGTCATTATCTATCCTTGTAAAAAGCCCCTCCCCAGCTTTCCTGTAGGCCCCCTTCAGGTACTGGAAGGCTGCTATCAGGTCCCCCCGCAGCCTTCTCTTCTCCAGGCTGAAGAGCCCCAACTCTCTCAGCCTGTCCTCGTAGGGGAGGTGCTCCAGGCCTCTGATCATCCTCGTGGCCCTCCTCTGGACCCGCTCCAACAGCTCCACATCCTTCTTGTGTTGGGGGCCCCAGAACTGGACACAATACTCCAGGTGAGGTCTCACGAGAGCAGAGTAGAGGGGCAGAATCACCTCCCTCGACCTGCTGGCCACACTTCTCTTGATGCAGCCCAGGATGCGGTTGGCCTTCTGGGCTGCAAGCGCACACTGCCGGCTCATGTTGAGTTTCTCGTCAACACACACCCCCAAGTCCCTCTCCTCAGGGCTACTCTCAAGCCATTCTCCGCCCAGCCTGTATGTGTACTTGGGATTGCTCCGACCCAGGTGCAGGACCTTGCACTTGGCTTTGTTGAATTTCATGAGGTTGGCATGGGCCCACCT
Source organism: Penelope pileata (assembly GCA_013396635.1). Taxonomy (NCBI): domain Eukaryota; kingdom Metazoa; phylum Chordata; class Aves; order Galliformes; family Cracidae; genus Penelope; species Penelope pileata. The sequence goes on from WBMW01000788.1 coordinate 1,287,693, forward strand.
CTCAAGCCTGTCCAGGTCCCTCTGGATGGCATCCCTTCCCTCTGGCGTGTCGACTGCACCACACAGCTTGGCATCATCTGCAAACTTGCTGAGGGTGCATTCGATCCCACTGTCCATGTCACCGACAAAGATGTTAAACAGCACTGGTCCCAGTACCGATCCCTGAGGAACACCACTCGTCACTGGTCTCCATTCAGACACTGAGCCATTGACCGCCACTCTCTGAGTGCGGCCATCCAGCCAGTTCCTTATCCAGCGAGTGGTTCGTCCATCAAACCCATATTTATCCAGTTTATCAACCAGGATGCTGTGCGGGACAGTGTCAAACGCCTTGCACAAGTCCAGGTAGATGACGTCGGTTGCCCTCCCTTTATCCACTGTTGCTGTGACTCCATCATAGAAGGCCACCAGGTTTGTCAGGCACGATTTGCCCTTGGTGAAGCCATGTTGGTTGCCGCCAATCACCTCCTCTCGATTTGCCATGTGCCTTAGTAGAGCCTTCAGGAGGATCTGCTCCATGATCTTGCCAGGCACAGAGGTGAGACTGACCGGCCTGTAGTTTCCAGGATCATCTTTTTTCCCCTTCTTGAAAATGGGGGTTATGTTCCCCCTTTTCCAGTCAGTGGGAACTTCACCAGACTGCCATGACCTTTCAAATATGATGGCTAGTGGCTTGGCAACCTCATCCGCCAGTTCCTTCAGGACCCGTGGATGAATCTCATCAGACCCCATGGACTTGTATATCTTCAGGTTCTTGTATTACTTGTATGGTAATATCTAACTGGCGTGCAGATTGAGTTTAGTAAATATTTTAGCATTAATTTATGAATTTAGCTTACCTTATTTGCTCTTCATTGTTGCACTGTTTTATGCTGATGGAATTAATTTTCTCTTAATATGCACTGCTGAAATGCAGGAAACACTAACTAAATTTACTCAAAACTTACTCTAATGTGAATCCCAGCATTTTGAGTAGTAGCCTCTTAGTTTCTAGCTGATGGTGTAAATTCTTGGATATCCTTGGCCCGACAAAGAGATCCCATGATTAGGCTGTTTATTTTTAAACTGTGCTGAGCAAGATGAAAGAGACTGGTTTAATTTGGAATATTACATTAGATTAATATCACTTATATAAGTCTGTTTAGTTGTGGGCTTCAAATTATTTCATCTACTCATAGTTCAAGCAGAAAATCAAAGTCAGTCCTTCACTGCTTAACATTTTAACAAGAAAGTCCACAACTTGCTTTCAAAACGTGGACCTCCTGTTAATTTTTCTTTTACATCTTATATGTCTTGCATTTTGGTGAAAGTTGGGGTATGAAGGGTAAGCACCTGCATACTATATGTGTTATAAAATACAAAGTAGAAGGCAGTGATTAGCAAAGTCATTAAAATGGTGATGTGTTACAATATGAAAGTCATTCATCCCAGATTATGAATTTCTAAGTTTTTGGCTTTTTTGAATGTGCCACATGAAGTAGTGACTTCCAGCTATGCCTGGTTTTGTTGAACATAAGTCATATGTGATGTCATGCTCGATAAGAAATTATTACACAAGAAAATTTGTAGCTGAGGTTGGAAGTAGAGGAGAGGAAGATATTGAAATGTGTGAAATTTCAATCATATCACATAGCATTTCCCTCTGCTCCTTAACAGCAAAGCAAACTTCAGATGAGCCTCAGATATAAAAGTAATCCATCATCATGAAAAAAACCCAATTAACTAAAATGCTGTAGCTTGAAGGAAATGTCAAGACATTCATGAGAACTTCTGGTTGTAATTACTTGAGAAATGTCAGAAGTGCAATAGACTAAGAACTAGGAGCTTACAGTTTTTCTGTTCTTGGGTACTGCTGGTCTGATAGTGCTACACCCTGACTAGTCTACAGCTGGCAAACAGCCATGGAGAATTTTCTGAAGGCCACAGGAGACTTCTAATTTATCTCAATGCCTAACTGTCATATTTCATGATCTAAACTCAACAGATTGCCCAACCAGTTAAAAGGGGTTGCAACTTCAGAGAATTGTCATTTGTCGGGATATTGCTGTTAAAGAACCTATATATAGAATTCCCATGGGACAGTATATGAATGTTTTAAAGGAACAGTGAGAACTGTCCAAAGTGCTGTGCTGGTGGGCTTATGAATATTAAACGATACAGGTATGCACAGTGAATTTCTTACAGTGATTTGGACATAAAGCGCATTAAATCAATAGCCCTTTCAATGACAGTTACCAAATGCCTTCTTTTTAAGGGCTGTCACTCATTTTTAGTCTCAATCTAGCAATGTCTTTCTTCTTCTAAGTACTATATTTGTGATAAAAATTAGTTTAGTGAATGTGAAATAATGTTAAGACTCTTTACAGAAAAAGGATAATTCCCAGAGCATTTAGGGTTGGTACACGAGTTAACTTTTGCTTCCAGTTTGAATTTTTGTCACGAGAAGCACTGCATCTTTGGGCTATCACAGCTTAAACTGTACTGGTCTCATGTCCTCCAAGCACAATGTAGGAGTGTGTCACCACCAGCCAAGGGAGAAGTGTGTGCCAGTGCTGATGCTACCACTGAACTTCAGCTTTGACGTGGATACTCCATAAATAAACTTGCCTTTCTGAATTAAACTTTTCTGTTGATGCAATCTGTGAAGTCTCTCGAAGCGTGATAGCACAGTGCAGGACCTGGAAGTCAAAACTGGATCAGAGCGTTTCAGCTGTCCTTACAACATTCAGAGGTCACTGAGATCTTTGGTACTGCTCTTTTTTTGTGCTTTCTATGTCTGAAATAGGATATAGTTGTATTTTGTTTAATTAAACCTAATGGAAATATAGATAATCTTGAAGGTGGCCTGAAAAAAATCTTTTCTAGGAATAATTTTTGATGTCTTTATACAGCTTAAATACTACTCAGACACGCACACAATGCTACTCTTGCAGATATATACCAAAGCATCTACGTTTTTCAAATCAAATGCAGAAGTATCCAGAATTCTGAAATATTTCTTGTTTTGAGAGGTCTAAGAATGGAGATCCTTAGCTTATTGTGTAACTGACATATAGCTACTGAGCATGGGGTAAGTTACAGTTATATTCTCGGAAAAATGGTGGTGACCCTTTTCACGCTGGTTCCCCATCACTGTGTGGTTTGGCAGCTGGGGGAGGAGGTGAGGCAGTGCAGCGTGCAAAATGCTGCTGAATGCTCCACAGATTCCCTTTCCACTCGTGAACATGCTTTTTAAGGGTTTTTTTAAATTCTGGTACAGTATTTGTGGGATCCTCTTGATAATGGTGTTGCGCTAGCTGTGATGACCTGGTACTCCAGAGAGTACTTATCACATGTATGTATGTGATAAGCTTTCATCTTGTCACACAGCTTTTTTTTTTTTTTTTAATGTTTTTTTTTTCTTATAGGTACAATATTATGGGACTTCTCTTGAAACTTTTGAGGATTTTCAGTGCAAATCTGTACAATTTTTCTTTCTATGGGAAAAAAAAATCTTTGAAGCCTAAAGGCTGTTGCTGCTATTTCAGGTGTGCAAAGCAGTCAGAAGAGAATCTTGACTCTTCCAAAGCCAAATAAGGCTAGTAGAAGGGGCATAAAGAATATACTGCCTCTTTTTTCTCTCATTCAGTGTAAACAAAAATGTCCCAGCAGAGAAGACTGTGTGTGCTACATGCGAGAGTAGCCTGGTAGTTGAGTCAATGATCTGATATGCTGGGTATGCTGAAAACAAGAGTTAAGTGTCACGTCTGGATGAGGGAAAGCAAAGATATTTGAATGATTTCTAATTTTGCATGGTGGGTCTGTCTTGGGTACCAAACAATTTCTAGTGACAGTTTTGACTGTCAAAGCTCATGCATTCTCTGTGACTTGTTTGTTTTAACCGTATCATATCTTTTGATTACAAAGAAGTTCAGTAAAAAGATTCCAGGCTTGGTCTGCTTATAACAGGAAGTGTGAAGGGTACCAGTCTGAAATCTTTGGACACTTGCATGAGACCAGTGTTTTCTCATCTGCACTTGCTCCAGATCTGGTATGTATTGTATTGATAGTGATTGCAATGAAGTCATCACTGAATAATGTTATTGACTGAACAGTGTTATTGAAGTGGGCATCAAGATTTGGAGTTTCTTGTGTAACTAGCCTTTCATAGCCTTTAGAAATCTTGATAATGTTCCAAATGAAGCTCCCTGTTCCTGTATTTTTCTTTTGAGACTTTGTTGCTTCTCTGTGGTGCAGTCTGCACTTTCATTTGGTGAATGTCTGATTCTGCAAAGCAAAGAGCATGCACCATGGAAGTTCTTTTTTAGAGATTGTTTTAAAACAGATGTCTTGTCTCCTAAGTATACTTCATTACATTCATTCTTTCTCATGTATATTACCTGAAAATCAGAATCTTAACATTTTTCTGGTTCATGTTAGAATTTATGGTACGTAGTACCATCTCTTTTTCCCTGTAAATGTGTGAGTGCTTGGCATCATTTTTACTATTCATTTAGTAAAAATCTAGTATTCATTTGCCCTATTAATTTTAATTAATATTAATTTTAATATCAGTTATGTTCAATTTCAAAATAATACTAAAAAAATCACTTGGGGAGGCGATACATTTATATGTGCTTTCCCCTCAATTTTGTCTATGTTTTGTAGCCTCTGTCAAGGCAGAAGGAGACAACCAAGATAATTCCTGTTGCTGGTAGTTAGCAGTGCCCTTTGACTTATGTTTCTGGGATGTTACTGTGGCTTTCTCTGTTAGTACCTCACTGATTACTGCTATTACAGATAAGAGGCTTCAGATCTGTAAATCACAGTGTGGGCCACATTCTTGCTGCAGGTTGTGTCTTAGATGATGTGGACTGATAAACGCTTTGCATTGGAGAGAAGAATTTTACATGCTATGATACATCACTGAAGCACCAATTATTTTTGTGGCTTGATAAGAAAGGAGCCGTTTTTTCGTGGATTTGTGTTCCTAATTCTCAAAGGTGATTTTGAGCATTTGGTACAAAAGCATCTAGGTGTATGAAGGCTAAACTCATGCTGCTGTCCATGCACTGTATTGAAACAGTGGTAGCTCCTTCACTTCAGTGGTAACTAGTGAGATTTCCTGCTGATTTCAATAGATTGCAAAGGGAGAGGCTGACTAAGGATAGGTTTGGCCTTCTAATTTCTAAGAGCTTTTGAGTACCAGACTATTTGCTATATGAACACCTGCTCCCTGCTGATTTTAGGAAAATGTAACAGGAAATGAAGCTATTTCCTTCCCTCACAACTCCTCAGCATTGCTTTTCCTTGCACCTGACATGGACATGGAGGAAAAACTGCTAGCTGCATATGCAGTAATCCTTCAGCACCTGTTACCAAAGACTCCTGGTGTTTAATCTTGGCTTTTACTCTTAGGGCAGTGGAAATAAAAATGGACAGCATTAATCTTCTGACTTCTAGCATAGCTGTGACTGCCAACTATAGTCGATGCCGCTTCATGTTGATTTACTGTTTTACATATTTCTTGCTTCCCTTAAACCTTGACATAAGAGATCTGATTTATAGTGTCTCTATCTTGGCTTGGAAAGAGAGAAAGATGAATTGATGTAGTTGCACTGTCTATAGCAGAAAATTATAGGCAGCACCAGTTGTTTTCTCTCTGTTTTAAACACCACAAAACTAACCTTCTTGCAAAAAGATCATAAATTCATAGTAACAAGACTTTTTCCTAAACACCTGGAAGTTCATAGTGGCAAACTTTTTGTTCTGCTTACTGCTTTCCTGTTGCAAGAAGTACTGTTACAGTTCTTTCCCAGCTGCCTTGAAATTCCATCTGTGATTTACCCTGTCTGCAAAGTTCTCCACTCAGCTGCTCAAAGAATCAGTCAAAATGTTGATATGGTCTGCCTCTTCTATTCAGTTGTCTATTTTCAGGAAATCAATAGAGATTCCATTTCCTTAACATCTCTATTTTTCTTGTTAAAATCGCTCTATGGGTTTAAATGTTCGTATAGACGAAGAGATTCACTTAGATTGTGTATTAGTCATCATCATTTGATTAACCAGCCTAAAAGCTGGTACTGATAACTAGTAAGGCAATCTTTGGTATTACTGCCTCAGCAATCATGAGAGAAAGGGACGAAGCTAGTTATTGTATTGTGAGAGTCACAGCAATAATCACTTTGAATTTAAGAAAGAACAATGAATAAGTGAAAACTGTAGAAAACAGTACTAGCAGAATTTGTTTCCGTTTCTTTTCAAAACGCCTCTTTGTATGCAAATGTAGGGAGAAATCAGACAGTCTTTCATTAGAAAGGAAAAAATGCATGGAAATTGGACAGCATTGTGTCTTTTGTTCAAGCCATCTGTAAGCACTGAGTTACTAACCTGTCCAGGACAGAGCATATCAACACTGTAGGATAATTCAAAGTTGCCTGCTTCTGCTTTTGCTTTTTATTACTGAAGTGGAAACAAATGAACATAAGTCTAAGCTTTCTCATTGCAAGAGCTATTTCTTTTCCAGTTCTCCTACCATGATTGTGCATTTCCACAGCAGCATCAAGCTTTGATTATGACAGAACTACTTTAATTCAACAATGTGATCTTGTGGAAATACCTGACTAGCTGTGCAAGGTGAAAGTTGCCTGAGGTATGTCCAACTGTGTGCAAGACAGCGCTGTTAGGAGATTCCTGCGGGCCTGATGGCCTTTAGTTCAGGACAAAGAATTAGCTTTGGACTTCCTGTTTGAATCTTGGTTGTTTTATCTTGGGTGTAGTGTGTGCAGTCCAAAGCTAGCACTTCTGTAAACATCAGCTGTTACCTGTCATGTGGGAGACACAAGCCATAGGAGATAATATAAAAGACCATTTCTTGGATCTTTGAATTTTAAGAATCGTAAGACTTCATACACTGAGATCCTTGTGTTATTTTTTTCTCTGTTTGTGTGGAGGTCAGAAGTGTGCTTGTGTAATGAAAGCTGAGAAGAATAATCCTCTGATTCCACAAGTTGAAGAGAAACATTCTGTATTACGGAACTCATGAAATAAGAATGTCTAGGAATGAGGGGTAAATGTATCTTCTGAATCAGAGTGTGCATGGGATTAGGAATAGAAGGAAGGTATAATAAACTCTTAAAAGGAAATAGAAGAATTTCAGTAAATCATGAAATTCTGGGAGCATGAGAGCTAGTATGTCACTATTTAAAGAGGACTTAGCAGAACAGTCAGGATCTCCAGGAGTAGTCCTGGACCATGACAGTGATCCAGGGCTGATGGGAAAATACCTGTAATGGGATATGATTACAAAAAAAAAAAAAAAAGTAACTGACTATGGGATTATGGAACATATTGATTGTACTGTTTTGAAATGTTTTTCCTCAGGTTATTACAAGGTTAGTTAATAAAGCACAACTGTTAGAATACGTATGGATTTCACTGAGATGTTTGGCTTAAACACTGTGTATTCTTGATTAGAATAACGCAAACAAAATTTGGAACGCATTAAATAGACTTAAACTAGATGAAATTATGTGCTATGTTAAATTACTTTGCTCCTGTTGGGATTCTGTAGAGATAGAGAATGCCACAGGTCATTAACTGTAACTGGAAGTATATCATTAAGCCTTTCAGGTTCAGGTGATGCTGAAATGGTGGTGTTGGGAAGATTATTAATAACAAATTGTTTAGTTATCTGGGCCAACAAGATATATCACTGTCAAATGTAATACCGTAAATTCAGGAATAAAGGATGTTGGCCATGCTTGCAGATTCGGGGCCTATGTCCTGCGAAGCACTTACTGAAAAGGGTCCGTGTGTCATGCTTCATTAGTTGCATTAGCCTTCTTGGCCACGGTGGCCCTCTGTGCGCTCACAATGCATCTCTTGAATATCTGCAAGAATAAGAACATATGGAGAGAGATTGGAATGTTATATTAACTCAGCTTTTGGAGTAGATATGAGCACTGCTAGAATATTCTGTCTAGTTCTGATGTCCAAAGTTCAAGAAAGATGCTGAAAAAACGAAAAAGGTCTCAGACACTAAGATGATTAGAAATTTGGGAAGCATGCCTTCCAGCAGCTTGACTTCTTTAGTTTATCAAACAGATTTAGAGAGATGTGTTGACAGTGTGCAGGATACCTCAGTATGGAACAGAAATGTGATACTAGAGGACTTGAGTCTAGCAGACAAAGGCATGTCAAGATGTAATGGCAGGAAGTTGAATCTAGACAAACTCAGAGTTGTAATGAAATGTGCATACTTAAGAAAGGGCAATGACCTGTTGAAATGAACAAGAGCAGCAGTGAATTCTCTTTTTAGTGTGTGTTTTTTCAATTAAAAAAGGTATTTGAACCAAAAAAAGGTCTGTTATTAAGCCCACAGTTTGTGGGCTTTAAGAGATTCAATGTAGGGGAAATTCATTGCTTTTGCTATGCAGGAAGTTGCATTAGGAAGTCATAATAACCTCACTTCACAATCTAGGAAGATGTATTCATTTGTGTTCAAATTACAGCAACAAGGAGTACTATTTCAGTTCCTCTCTCAGCCAGAAATGCTGTAACAAAACATAAGATAAAATTGCCATGAAGAAAGAAGTATTCATTTTCTTAATTTAGCTAGGAATGAGTGACAAGTTATTTTATCGATTTGGGATTCGTTTCGTAGATGAATTTCTGAGGGCTTCTTTTGTTTTTAGCTTCCAGTATGTTGAATTTTCATTTTTGCCTGTTATGCAACAAGATGGGGGAATCTGTTTTCTTTCATGGCTTCCCTGGGCACGCATCTGGTTTAGTAGTGCATTGTTTTCCTCTTCTTTTGACATTCCAGCCATCTCATGTCTTTTTCAGAAAATGTATCAGTATATATGTTAGAAAAACAAAACAACCCCCCCAAAAAATACAACAACAAAAAACCACTAAAAAGTTATTAATGCTTTACTTCTTCCTTTGCCTTTTGAATTGAGGATGCCAGTCAACAAAGATGATGGGTGTTCATCACTGGTACAGGAACATTAGTCAAAAGCATATGAGTGAGAAAAGAGCATCTTAATATTCTCACATAAAAATTAAGAAGAGAAGTTAGTAGCCAAAGTTGAAATGAAAAACATATTATATCTGAAGTCAAAGGCTTTGAGGCAAATGTATGAAAATTATGCTTGAAAATTACAGAGATGAAACCAATGTTAAAAAAAAAAAAATCCCAAACCCAGCTGTTTCATTTGATGGCTCATAAAATGTGAATAAAATCCTTCAAGGGCTTTTTTAATAGCGAGAGACTATTTTTTGTGTGTGTAGTTATGGTAGCATCTGGTTCCCATCTCTGGGAATTCAGAGAATCCATAGGCACCGACACACTGTCTGCTGCAGAGAAGCACTGCAACACAGACAAATGCTTCAGACAAGTGCTCAATGTGTAATGTAATTGTCTGCAAGCTGGGAAGAGGTGAAATCTGAATCAGTAGCATAAGCAATAGAAGCAGTCCTTGCATAAAAATTTCCTTTGTTCACCTGTGAGGAGTGGATTGATAAACTAGCAACACCTGAGTCAATAGGATTAATCAGTCAGAGAAGGTAAGCAAGGCATACCAAGAGGACTCAGTGGGTTTTTACGGAGGTTTTATCCTTCACAGAGGGTTCAAACAATGGGATGGATAAACTAATTGTCAACAAATTTGAGCAGGAAATGTAAGGGGCCTTTTATGAATAATGACATTGGATTTAGTTACTGTCGAATGATGAATGAAAACAGAATTTGTCTTGGTTACTTCTGGTTCATCACATTTTTCATTGTAATACCTTATCCTTTCTATAAACAGGATTTGTGTGTAAGTAGTAATCATATTGTTATTGAACATGAAATTATATTGTGTCATGGTAAGAGTTTGTTGCACGTTATTGGCATTTGGCGTCATGGAAAGCAAAATTGTCAGGATGCTGTGAATATGGGCATGGATACAGCACCAGTTTTCTGGCCCATATGGTGCTCAGCCTGTTGTTGCTTAATTAGTAATATGTTAGAGCTAAAGGAGAGGCCGTGTAAATATTGTGCTTCTCTTATGGGTAGAGATGGACTCAACCTCAGTAAAAGTCAAATACAAAATACATTTAAGCACAACTCTGTGCTCAAATGAAACACTGCCTTAATTCCAGGGCACCTGCTAATGCACAGATATACAGAAGAGATGATGGAAAATACTCTGTGTTTTCCAGGGAGCCACCATTGTACTGTGTGAACATGCTTGACTTTTTTGTAGTAAGCTAGAGGTAGTACATTTGTCCAAGGAACTGCAGAACTGGATTCTAGGCTCCTCTGAACCTGAAAAGAATCCAAAAATGACAGCTTATGCTACCTGAAGGAATATCTTACATTTGTAAGCAGGGGTGGAATACGTCCTTGTTCCAGTAATGTCAGCTGTGTAGAAGAGAGTGGCAGGATCCTCAGGGCTGCTGACAGGGAGGGAGAGCCCTTCCCTAGGCTCTGAGAGCAAGGTTGGGCAGGCTGTAGCTGCTGTTTGCTTCCTACAACAGCTACCTCTAAAAGAAGAGCTGCTGGCTGCTTTGTGACTCAGTCCCAAGAAGAAAGCTGGGGCGGTCTCTCCCTATTTCACACAGCTCCCTGGTTCTGTGCTACAGAAGTGCTGTGGTCTAGGAATGAGATTGTTTCAGAAATGTCTTTTTTCAGGGTTGCCTGTGGGTCAGCTTATGCATTTGTGGTGCGCTAAGCTTGTTGTTGAGCAAAGTGCCTGAATCCTCTTATTAACTGTGTGTAGAAATAAGGCTCCTCACATGAGTTTGTGACTTTTCCATTATTTGAGCTGCTAAGAAGTCCCCATAATTAATGGATCTAAGCTGAAGTTTAAAACTGAATCTGAAGAGTATATTCAGACCAAAAGTTTCAGCTTTAATTTGCACTGCAAGTGATAAGTACATTATGAATGCAAGAACCATAATTTCCTTGAGCAACATTTTCAAAATTGCTGAAGAGACCAAATTTCCAAGAACACTGAGGTGAGAATGACTTGTGAACCTAGGTCTTAGTTTCCAAAACTGAGTTCTTAAGAGCTTAAGTAACAGTGACTACCACTGAAATCTTGATTTCTGAAATTCTAGGAAACTTCTTAAAACTCTACCTGCAATGATTACAACTTTTTCAGTACTTCCAGGAGGAAGATTTTGTAGTTGTGTCCTCATTCAGATTTCTCTCTGGTTCTGTCATAAAGTACTATTCTTGTATTTTGAAAATTGTTTATTTTTAAATTCTAACAAATAACTACAGTAAAACTCCAAACACATTATAAAATATGTTAGCTCCAAGGGGCAATATCTTAAATGGAAGCAGATCCTTTTCTTGTTCTTCATGCCAGCTCTTTGTTTAGTAGTATGGCAATTGCGCACACATGTCCCAGATGTTCCTGGAAACAAAATTCCTCTTTAATTTACAGCAGAATCTGGTTTTATCCCTTGCTGGCTTTGTATTTGTCAAACATACTAATGTTTAAAGCTTGATGCTCAAATACGCTACAGTAGTATTTTGCATGCCTCTTAAAACTGATGTTTATAAAATTACAGAATAATTCAGGTTGGAAGGAACCCCTGCAGGTTTTCTAGTCCTACTCTTTGCTGAAAGCAGGCCCAGTAACATCAGATTGCTGAGGGTAGTGTCTCGTGGAGCCATGAATATCTGTGGATGAAGTTTGGACAAGTTCCCTCAGTCCCTGTTCCAGTGGTTGGCCATACATTCATGGTGAAAAGAAAATCTGTATGTAAATTGAAATTTTCCATGTTGCAACTTGTTTTTTGCCTCTTCTTTTGTCCCTGTGCATCTCCAGGAATGCATCTGACCTGGTCTTCTTTAAATCCTCTCATCAGTTGTAGATAGCACTAAGATCTCCTATTTACCTGCTCAGGACCGAGTAAATCCTGAGATGTCTCAGCGTGTCCTTGTACTTTACATGCTGCAGACCACTGCCATCATGGATGTTTATCTCTGTGGACAAAGAAATAATTCTCATTGGAAAGAAGATCATGGAAATATACCTTCAGTGAGATATTATTCTGGAGATATAAACTTATATAGGAAACCTATCTATGGTGCAACTCTATCAGCTTTTTCTGGGACTCAGAGAAGATGCAAAATTTAAGTTTTTAAATGTAATCATTTCTACAGCTAATATTTTTTCTGCTATTCTCATAGTGAATACGGATAATAATAATGTGAAACACCCCCAGTGGTTCATGTGTATTTGCTTTGCAAAGCTTTTGGCTGAGATTCAAACAGCACTGACAGCCTCAGCCTTTTTCATATTCTCAGGAACTATTAAATATTGATATTTCCTGAAAAAAGCCATCACCACAGACTGCTGATTTGGACACCAGCTGATTGTTTAGGGCACAACAGGATTTCTCCTTGAAGGGCTTTTTCACACAGCCTGGTGCTGTTGCTGCAGGTCGCAAGGGATAAAGGCTGAGGCAGTGCTAGGGTCTTCTCAGGGCACTGCAGGGACTGGGGACTGTGGGGGAGCTGGAAACTGGCCCAGCTGTGGCCTTGCTGACACAGGACTCCAGGGGCTGAAATGGGGTCGTGGACCTGTGCAGGTTTGGGGGAAGGCCCCAGGGGGGCAGAACAGGGCCTTCAAGGGCTGTGGATGCCTTCAGAGCCTTGGCAGGCCTGGAACTGGGGCTAGGAGGTGGAAGGACAAAGCCTGGACTGGCAGTGTGTGTGAGGCTGGAAGGGGAATGCAAAGCAACAGTGCAAGCTGTGGAAGGATTTCTTCCCTGCCAGCTTGTTTGTGCAGGCTGTGGCTCTGGGGCTGGGGAGCTAAAGTTTGCCTAAGGCCTAGGGTTAAGGTTAGATGGGAAAAACCTTGAGGTGCATCTGGCATGAGGCTGACAAGAGGCTGGAGAATGACGGAATAGGCTTCAAAAACTTTCTCCCCCTGAATTTCTACCTCAGTGACCTGTAGATTAATTTGATTGAGTCAGTTACATTAGAGGGGAGGAATTGTTGTGTTGCCTGCAAAATTGCTAGCATAAATGCCTGTCAGTTTCTCAGTGCTGGTCTCAATCCTGTGTCTACAGTATAAGAAAAACAGGCCAAAACCTATATAAGATGTAGTTTTCATTGGACTGCTTTGTTTGCTCAGAAGTCTTTATTTTTACACTGGAACCAACATAATTTCAAACTTACTTTGACTTCCACTGTGGAGAGTTGTCAGAGACATATATGGTACCGGCGTTGGTTTCCATGAACCTTATTGCATTAGGAACCATCTAGTACAGCCCTCATTTTCTTATTGCGTCAGCTATTAGCAAAAGGGGGAATGGAGAAGAGTCAGGAAATTCAGCCCAGGCACAATTCATTTTTCACACAAGCCACAGAAAAACGGCAGCAAGTGCTAATTATGGGTTTTAAGTTGAACATTTCCTCTGTATGTGTCTGTTTCCAAACAGCAAATTCCCTCCACACCCGCATGTTGGAGACGCAAAGAAGATATTGGAGCATGCAAATGGATATTTTTCTATTAGCTGTTTTTCTTCTTTATATGGCTATCAAAACGGGAGACTGTTTAATTTGGTCAGTCAATCTGTCTTGACTCGCTGGATCTGCCTAGCTTTACCCAGCACTTTGACCTGGCAAGCACAGGAAAAATTAATGTTAAGCGGTAGAGTGCTTGCAGAGTGTCCCTGTTCACCCTTGGTCCTCTTCTTGCCTACTTTGGGAAGACTGCTGTCTTCTGGCACTTGTTTTTACATTTTAATGAGCTCACAAGTATTCAGACAGTGACCCACCTTGAACTGGAATTTTATTCTGGATAATTATGGGGATAACGTCGTTATTTACAATTGCTCCCCAAAGGGAAAAAATTCTTGTCTTCCTCCAGTCTGTTGCTTCAAAGTTGGTGTTGAAGCACCTGGTAAATTTTACTTGCGCCCATGAGACCTGGCAGACACTCCCTCTTTGCTGTACCCTGGTCTCTTCCGCAGAAGTAAAAGAAGCATGCTCCTGCCAGGTACCTGGTCTGGATGCCAACACAAAGGGCCAAGACAGCTAGAGACATGAACTAGTGGGGTGGAGAGGGCCCACCTGCCTTTGTGGTCAGGTGAGTCAGCAGAGGTGCTGTGTTCAGCTTTTCAAGGACTGCAGTCTGGTATCCTATAATGCGTGTATTCTCCGAGAAATGTGCAGAGGATATTCTGATTCTCACTCCCTTTCCACCAGGTAGGATACAGCTCCTGAGAAACTGTAGTCATCTGGCCAGGATGTATTTTTAATACTACAAAGTCTGATAGAAGAGCAGAACATAGCCAAGTAAAGTAGAGCTTTAAAAACCTCCAGGAGCAAACAGAGGATGTAGACCTTTGCATTCTCCTAGAGGAACAAGATCTTGGGGATTCAAGAACAAAAAAGCTCTTTGATATCCAATTCTTTCCTCTGTGCTTTAGCAGGCAAAGAATGACTTTTTTTTTCATTCTGAGCCAGCACAGTGCCCTGGCAGCCAAAAGAGCCAACCATACCCTGGGGTGCCCCAGGCCTAGCTGTGCCAGCTGGGCGAGGGGAGCAGTTATCCTGCTTTGCTCTGTGCTGTGCGGCCTCACCTCGAGCACCGGGTGCAGGTTTGGGTGTCACAATATAAGAAGGATATAAAACTGTTACAGAGCATCCAAAGGAGGGCTGTGAAAGATGGTGGAGGGTCTGGAGGGCAAGGAGTGCAAGGAGCAACCGAGGTCCCTTGTTTTGCTCAGCCCAGAGCAGAGGAGGCTGAGGGGAGGCCTCATGGCGGCCTACAGCTTCCTCACGAGGGGAGCGAAGGGCCAGCGCTGAGCTCTGCTCTCTGATGATAGCGACAGGGCCTGAGGGAATGGCATGGAGCTGTCAGGGAGTCTTCAAACTCCTTTAGCATTTTGAAAGCACCCTGTTGCACATGCAGATCCAGTTATGTACACTGCAAAACAGACGAGGGCATTCAAATTAATAAAGTTTAATTAGTAAAGAATTAAAAGAAAGCAATATAATTAATGCCAATCAACATGAATTTATGGAAAATAGCTCTTGTCAAAATGAATAGTAATCTCATCAGAAAGAAATATCAAGTAGAGTTCATTAAATATAATTACATTGATGTGAAATTTGGAAGTTAAGGACTCTTAAGTCTACTGAATGTGTTAAGAAAAAAAAAGGCAATGGCTAGGAAGTGAAGAAAAGCTCAGCTGAAATAAGCTCTTTACCATAAAGAGAGTTTTAACTATTGCATGTTTAAGAATAGTAAAGCTTTTTGAGGATGACTTTCTAAAAATGTGAAGTGCAGATCTGTGGCCTGTTATATAAGAAGAGAAGCATGACGATGATAACACTTTTCTGGATGTATAAACCAGCATATTTCAAAATGGAAAACCTCTGAAAAGAGAATGGCAGGTGCATCTTGGAAAAGAAGCAGCAAGGAAGCTGTAACTGTGAGTCAGGGATGGAGGCAGGAGAAAGAGCCAAACTGAAAAGCAGCATGCTCCAAGGAACAGTCTGAAACTTGGAAAGCAGCATATTGGCTTTTCAATGAGTAAGTATTTATGTTAAAAATTATGAAATACTTAGTTTGCAGAAATGTTTTTCTAAATGTTTGTTAATCAGTTGCACAAATTCCCAGTTAGTAAATTATAGGTCTCACTCCTCCTGTTGTCATGATGCACAGTGCTTGATATCTAATCTTTTTTTTTCCTTTTGAATGATGCTATTTGTATAGAAATTTCTGTTGAATGAAGGTCATGCTGCTTGCGATGAAAAATAGAAAAGTCTAAATGTTTGGTTACTGCTGCTTATAGTACTCATCAGTGTGAGTAAGACGTGGATATTCAATCTTCATCACACTGAGAAGAGCCACAAGAAGTGTTTTACCCGAGGATAAACTTGAGTGAAATTGATCTTGGAAGAGCTGTGGAGATTTCTTCAAGGCACAATTCCTTCTTTTCTATGCTCTTATTATAGATTGGATTTAAAAGCCTGTAATTTACTTACAACTTCATATTTTAATATCCCCTAAGCATTTCAATTGCATTGACAAACTCAAAAGGGATAAGAATTCAAGGAAATAATCCCTTTCTTCTACTTTCGTATCTAGTGCTCACCTACCTGATCTGGCACAAAAGTGTCAGTTCCAATTAAAATAATATATTTTTTTTATTTAAAAAAAAAACAAAAACTTTTGCTGACAATGGTCTCTTGTACTGAATCCTCTTTTTGCATAAGTGTGAAGCTAGTTAGATGACCTGCCAAGAGCAAACCTGGCTTCTAATGACTGGGAGCTCTAAACATTGCAGACTGACCTGTATTTCAGATTTTTCTTGACATGCTAAACGGCAGTGCCTAAAAATGCAAATTGATAGACTTGCTGTGTTGTTTTACTTGGTGTGATTGCCTTTCCAAAAGGTTCTGAGGGAGGGGTGTTAGCTGCATGTGCTCTTTGCCTGTAGCGTGCTCCGCATCTCAGTGATATGCCACTCAGTGTGAGGGAGTGGGGTGTTTTTGTTCATGCTTTTTTCCCCACTGTGATAGCAAATATGTCTTCTACCTATCTGTAATGTGAACCACCTTACTTAAAGGTTCAGAGATAAAAGCGTATTTTCCTGTGGGTCTGTCAAACAGCTTAAGTCACGTTTGAAGCTTGAAACAGTTCAAAGCTTTTCTTAATTTTTGGTTTTAGTAAATCTACCAGATAAAGCACCTGGGGAGTATCAGGCCTATCTTTAGCAAGGCTCCCTTGCTCCTGTCATGTTCCCAGATGTTGTCCTTCACTCTCCCTCTGGCGCTGCTTGCATTACCCAGTTCTCAGAGTGCCTTCTGCAAGGACCTCAGCAGACGTGTGGCAGCGTGATAGTGGGCCTGTGTCACAGCATCAGAGCTATCCTCATTTCTTACTGAGAGTAGATGTGGAGTAGAGGCTGATGGAGATGCCAACTGTAGATTTTTTGGAATAAAAACAGATAAAGTGCTCCCCGTTTTGAAATTTATGGAAGCTTTTTTTTTTCCATCAGCTTCACTGGTCAAGCTTTAACTTAACAAGGGGCCAGACCTGCTTGCCTTCTATTTCTTAATCCATAAACAGCAGCTAACAGTGAGAAGGTAGAGTAAAATGCACTTTGCTACGGCTCATTCACTACATCATGTGCTCTGCTACTGAAATCAATGAAGAGTCAGTGGAATGAGGAGTCCTTCCTTGGCATTACCTTAATTCACTTGCCAAATTACGTCTGTTTTCTTGCTGAACTTATACTAGTTTTGCAGTATTGACATCATTTCCTTGCTAGTAGTTGTTCATGATTCATAAGACTTCCTGTAGCAACAGATTTTCTGAACTTAGAAGTTTGTGAGATACAGTAGTTGGTCAAAACGGTTGAGATGTTTTTGATTATTTTGCCAGCTCCTTATTTACCTGTACAGTATTGTCCCTTCTTCAGCTGAATGGATTAAAATGTCAGTATTAGGCTCAAACTTTGAAATTAGTTCATTTTTAATCTTCTTTACTCATGTTAAATCTTCCTTCTTAGAGTTTCCAAAATTCATGGACAGGTTGTAGAGACTCAGTTCCCGCTGAAGCCAGTAAAAGTCTTTAATATGATGGAATCATAGAATCATAGAATGGTTCAGGTTGGAAGGGATCTTAGAGATCATCTTGTTCCAACTCCCCTGCCATGGGCAAGGACACCTCCCACTAGACCAGGTTGCCCAAAGCCCCATCCAGCCTGGCCTTGAACACTTCCAGAGAGGGGGCATCCACAACTTCTCTGGGCAGAAGCTGGATCAAGTTCTTCATAAGGTCTCAGATAGCTGTTTGGTGGTAAAGTAACTTTACTTCAGTAACATTTAAAGTAACATGAACAGATACTGCATTGTTTTGGATTTAAACAAATAGAAATTTGTTTTAATTCTAGTGGAAACTACTTTCAGTTGTTTTCCATAAATATTTGTACAAGCAGATTTTGTATGCAAAACTGCTCACAGAAACAAGCGTCTGCTGATGTATGTGTTCACAACTGTAGTGGGTATTTTGGAAACCTTCCTTACTTGTCTAGGGATCAGACAGGTGGCAAAATTTACGTTGTGCAATTTAACTCACCAGTCAATTATTTTTTTGTTGTTGAAAAAGTCTGAGTAATGATCCGTTTTCAATCATCTATGAACTGTTACGTGTGTCTGTAAAAATGTGCTTTTGAGTAGCCTCAATTAGGAAAGATATTTGTAATAATGTAATGATTTCAGAATTTTGTCACTGGTAGGTCATAGGACAAATTTTATATAAATGCAACATTCAATCTTACTACCAGAACAACTTGGATTTGTACTGACGAGCCAGATACAGAGAAATTCCTATTCCATCTTTGGATTTCTAAGAAATGTTTTTCCTCGTAATAGGCTTTCCCATGTAATGAACAGGAAGGAGTAGGTTACAAGTTGAACAATAGGAGCAAAATTGCAAGCTGATCAGAAATACTGCAGCTATTGAGATCTGGGGTAGGTCTCCACCGCTACTTGTTTTTGTCTACTGGATTTATCTACTGTAGCTAGTACTGAAAGAGTGAGCTTTTTTCATGCTGGGGAGATAGGGATTACTGTCCTTATGAACAGTTTTTGTAAAATGAAGTGTATAAAAAAATCTGTCTGGCTTTTGACAGTGACAAACTATTCTATAAACAAACAGTCTTCTATGAGATGACTCTACGGATAGACAAATACTGTCTAAAAAGCTTTTGTTGCTACATTATCAGCCCTTCACATACAACATTGGTCACATCTTTCCATTTGTTGCCAACTGACTGATTTGTACAGCACTGCCAAATTGTTCTGACCGCAAAGTCAGCATATCTGGGCTTAGGGAGCTATCTCCAATTTGAAGGGGCGGTCATGTCCCCTTCTGTCTCTGTCTGTCTCTGTTGAGTAAAGGCATCTTGACTTGGTTTTCTTCTGCTACTTTGTTTCTCAACCTTTCAGGACTTCTGTAGCTTGTTGTAGAAGGGCTAATTCTTCCATTCATGTCAGAAAAAGGGCTGTGTATGGTAGAGATGGTACAATTTTTATAAGCATACCACAAACCCCCCAAACCAGCCAGTGTGAAGATCTTGTGGCCTTTTTAGTCTCAGAGGTAACCTCCTAGCTCAGGGTTTCACCTTTCATTTTCTCTTCTAACCTACATGGAATAAGTGTTTTTTTTATTTGCAGAGAAAGAAAGTTTTAACTTTACAAAAACTTTGTACAGAAACTCTCTGAGGCCATAGCTGATAATTAACTGGATGCCAGACGAGGTAGTTTAGATAGTAACGTAAGAAGAATTCATACTCATTAACTCCATATTCCTATTAAAATCAAATTTATTTTCTCTCTCTCTTTTCTTTTTGGCATTTGGATTATAAATTGTACACAGTGTCATGGGCCACTGGCCAGTCATCTGAGTGCAGCTTGCTCTGAACAACATGCTGCTGAATGGTACTAGGCAAGCCTTGTTCTTTTTCAGAGATCATTTTAATTAAATTTCAATTGACCTAAAAAAAAAAAGGGAAGAAACTAATTAAAATTATTAAGAGGTATTTCAGTTGACATAATCTGTCAGTAAGAAAGAGAGAAAATCCATCTGCCACAGAGTTTTCTGGCACCAGTTGTACACAAAGCCTTTGCGTTATGATCTTTATTGACAAGCGGAGGGGAAGGAGTTACCTAAGCAGGAGTATCCGATCAATACTTCTGTGCACAAAGCAGTTCTGAATAGCATCAGTGGAGAGCCTTTCTCTGTTGAATAAATGTTAGCTCAGTGTTTTCTTAATGCATGATTTTCATCACATACATTTAATGCTGTCAACACAATTCCCTTTACTGTTCTTATGCGTCTCCTAACTGTCCCTGAACCAGTGGCCATGGTAACCCTCACTCTCTGTACGTTAGGTTACCTCCAAGATTGCCTTACCAGGGCTGGTTGTTAATGAGCATCATTTGCTGGTTCACTTGTACAAGGTCGTTCTTAATTTCCTTCTGGTTTTAGCATCAGCTCAGCATTGAAGAATCTCTGCCCTAACATCCCATGGGTGTTTTTTAATCTGAAAAAAAAAAAAATTAAATAGTGTTTTGTTCAGCATTTTGCTGATGTGACATCTTATCCATTTGCTATTTATTGATTCATATTTCTATTGTTGAAACATGAAGTTTTACCAATTCATGGCTTTGCACTATATGTCTGAGGCCTCCCTGTACACACTCTAGTTATGCAGATAAGATCTGGAAAATGCTATGGATTTATTGCTGTCTGTCTGCCTGTGGGCTCAGTGTATGGTAAATGGAGTGCTATTTGCATATGATTACATAGTTGTACCCTTGTTGTTAATGCATTAATTGTGTGTTGTTGTTCTATTAACTGGTAGACCCCTACCTGACTTCTGTAGTGCTTTTTGCAAGCTCTTCTAGATAGCCCTGCCTCTGTCAGCATGGCCTTCAGCGGAGCTTCCCTCCCAGCTGGGACAAGCGGCTTCCCAAGCAGCATGGCCAGAACTGCTGAACAGTTGGACATGGTTGACTTTTTAAAAAAGTATCTTGGAACTAAGACTAAAACTTAGCACTTTTCTTTTGCATTGGGAACTTAGTTCCAGTTTTATGGTCCAGGCTCATGCTGTTTAGTAAGCTGAAGCGGAAATTAATGAAAAGCATGAGAATTCTTATTTTAAGTCATTTTTATTCTTAGAGTTAACAGATTTTACATGTAACCAGATGGGGGATCACTGTTGAAAAAGGGCTCTTTGGCTTCTGTATCGATTTACAAATGCATAACAACTTATTGTGGACCTTGCAGTTTTTGATGCTCTTAAAAGATTGTAGCTTACATTAAATGACAAATTTTACACAGAGATTGAGACAGAGTAAAATTGTTTGTCATATGTGATTGGTACTTCTTTTTGACTACCTTATTAATAAGGTAAACTGTGCTTTGCATAAACAAACTTTATTCTTGCTGGATGTTTTCTTTGTCTTTCTCAGAATTTGCCCTTTGCATTCCAAATTAGAATCCTTAGCTGTAAAGACGTCATTATGTTTTTGCTACTTCAAAGTCCCATTGCATTGCAGAACCCGTAAAGCCATGAGAGGAGAAGGTTTCTTTGGCCCATACGTTGCTCTCCTCCCGGAGGCATGGAGCTGTATGTGCCTCCTCTGTGTGAAGGCAGGCGGCACAAGGCAGCTCATCTACACCAGAGCTCCCCTTGGCACTGAATGTGTGAGCCAGAAAGGACGCCGTTTTCTTTCGCCTTGAGTGTTTTGGGTTGGCAGTGGGAGAAGTAAAAATCTTGTGAATTTCAAGCCAGAGTAAATTTGTTCAGGATAATTGAAAGACAATGAGAAAGGAACCTCATGCTGCCTCTTCTAGCAACGGTTCAGAGTGGAAACAGCTGGAGGGTTCAGGGCTTACCAACCTAAATAATATGCAAAGAAAATTAAATGGTGCTTGAAATACTCTGCATGGCTTGTCCTTTTGCTGTACAGGATGTATGTTTGGAAGTTATTACGGGGCTTCCTTCTCCAGCCATTTCAGTCTGAACTCAAAAATCACTTGTGTTAGTATTTCTTGAAGAGAACAAGAAATGCCATTTGGAAATGAAATTCCTGAACAGTGTTGCAGATGATTGGGTAAGACTTACTGCATCCTCTAATTCTGGCAGGGTTATGAAACTAATTAATAATTCTAGTGCAAATGACTGTGCTAGAAAAATCGGCACTGAGAAGCTATTTACAGGTTAAACATTCCTTATCCATTAACATGACAAACCTGCAGTAACATGAAGTAACCAGACTACTTTGTTGCTACTTTGTGAGAAATAGAAATGTGGTTTCTGGAGCAAAGAAGAGAAAAAGTCAGATGAAGGGTGATGTTATGACCTGTTTTATTGCACCTGAGGAGAAAGCTGCAATTATACATTGTCTTTTTTTTCTACTTTAATAGCAGAAACTGATTCATGCTTCTTTGCATGTGTCATGGTGCACATGTCATATGCAGTCCTCACAGTTTTTAGGCAGTGACTTTTGATCTCTAAACCAAAAATATTAACTCTAAGATAGTGCAGCCTGACCAACTTGTGAAGTCAATTTGCAGCAAAGTCGCTAATTCTCTTGTTCCAATGAATACATGTCTACTCAAAAAAAAAAAAAAAGTCTGTGGAAAACTTGTCATATTTGTAGTGATGAAGTGTCTGGAATGGAATCTCTGAAGTACTGATCTGAGTTTTTAGAGAATAGCAATAAAATGGGAAAAAAAGCCAACATGCTGCTGCTTTGTGCTGTATTCTATCCATAGATGGTGGTGGAATCCATCCGTGATGTGCCAGTGTTGTCACAGCAGTGTATATTTACCCCTATTTCAACCACCATGAAAATAACCGAAAGAAGCATTTGATTCAGTGTCAACTGCTGGTTTTGGAGGAATCTTGTCTATGTCCTGTATGTGCCCAAAGATGAGATTTAGATGCCTGTAGAAACCCACAGATCCATGAAGGGCCAAGCCATAAATAATAAAAACTATTTTTTTCAGGGTAGTGAGTCTCCCAAAGACAGGAAGTAATCACAGAATAGTTGGTTGACAGTAGAGTACTATGTTCATTTCTCTGTGTAACGTCTGCTGTGTTAGCGGTGAGCCATGTTAGCAGAAAACTATTGACTTGCTGTAGTTACATCTGCTGGTGATCAAGAGTTGAACAAGCACCAAAGTCGGTGCAAGAGAAGAGGAGAAGAAATACTGCAAAGCTGGAGGGAGAAAGATAGGACCACAGCAGTCATATGTCCTCTGGCACAAAGGCACTGGGAGCTCTGCTACATATGTATGATTCTGTATCTGGCACCTCTCCCAGTGCCAACTGTCTGTAAGATTCCCAAGACAACTGAGCAGAGGCAGTAAGTGATTGCATCAGTCTGCTGCAAGGTGGTACCTTTGGGTGTGCCTGTGCTGGTGGAACTGTATGTGAGCTAAAGCACTTGTGTCTTCTGTCTGTGTGAGTCTGTGTTTTTAGTTTCCATCCAACAGAGGAACCCGTGGATATGTATGCACTGCATTTACAATGGTCTTCTTTTGGATCTCTGTAACAGTTTCATTCTGAAGAATCTGTGTTCCTCCTGTTCTCATTCTCTGCTTAGCATAAGCGTGTATAAGAGGTAGAGGAATAAGAGCCAGTTGCTTTTATAGTATTTTCTTAGTGAAGCAGTGTCTGCGTGAGTCAGTGAGGCACTACGTTTTAGGTACCTCAGCCTACTAAGGCATGTACTTATTTTAGGCACCTATTGGAGTTTGTAGTGGGGCTTCAAAATGCTGAGGAGGTACCTCAGTGATTTCTGAACTAGAATCTTTCAACACCAGTAGTGTTTCTTTCAAGAGGGAGCACCACCAACAAAAAAAAAAAAAAATGCCAGGCAGTGATTTCTCAGTGGGTCAATTCATTTTGAGATTATCCAGAAACAGGTGAAAACTACACACAAATGGTACAAATCACTGAAACAATGCCATGACGCTCTGCCAGTTCACATTTGTTTAAAGTATGTGAAGGACTTATTTGCCCTCACAGGTCTTTTCAACTAGATCAGATGTTATCCATTCTCTTACTCTTCTCAGAAAAGGCAGTGTGAATGCTCTTTCTAGTGATTTAGCTTGGTCAAGAGAAGTGCAATTGTATGTTTTTCTCTTAATCAGAGCAAGTTGTACTGCCAGGTAAATTGGGACTAAGCAGACATGGTATTAGCAGTTGTATGACCACGGTGCTAATTTTTGAGGATTAGCGTAAGAAAATATGGAGGCTCAATTATGACAGAAGTCATAAGCAAAATGAATTTGATGAGTTGATTGGAATGTCTCTGTTACTTACCATTTCCCAGCAGGAACTGCATGCTGTCCTGGTAGCGCCCACCCACGAGACACTGGATGGGTAGCGAAGACCAGGCTAATAAATCTGCTGGTTTTATTAGTTTGGGCTCTACAGTGGCAGCACAGGAGGCGGCAGGAGGGATGCAAGGGTAAAAGGATGCTGATGAATCAGCAGCATGACTCTTGTGGGGTGAGGAAATATCTGTAAAGCTTCTCTGAAAAAAAGGTGAGAAAACCAATACTGTCATGGATATTTGCTGACATTATAAACTTTCACATGCTGTTTTGCTTTTTCTTTGGTGTGGGTCATGGTCTGCTGCTATCAGAGTGAGGGTGTTTAACAAGTCCTAGTAAAAAAGAACTGTGTGTGTATGTGGAAGCAGCTGTGCAGATTTGGTTGGATGTTAGAACAGAGCAACAGAACAGTCAATACACTGAGATGTAACTGTTAGGCAAAAACTAAGTGATGAAGTTTATATATATGTATATATGCATTACGTGTATTCTCTTTGAAGAGTGAATCTTTGTACTGAGGAGCTCCACCATTGAATAACTTGCAATTTACTTCCAGGATAATGTTTACTTTTGACCATGATGGTTTCAGAACAATCTCCCCAATACACTGTAACAGGCGGTGACTGGAAATGCAGTGTTAAGGAATTGTTAATCCTTTCTGAATTGTGGCCCTACTGTGTCAGTGGTTAGCACACCACTCTTGATTTACATTTTTTCCATTGTAATACATGCTTCACTGGATTTTGAAAAATGCAGCAAATCTTTGAAGATGGATAATAATTCTTTTTGCATTGTAGATGCAAGAGGCAATGAAGTATTAAAGCAGGAAAGACATTTAGTAGATAGGCAAGAGATCTGTTCAAATGCATTTCTAAGAGTTGTCTAGAAGAATGAGGATAATACAGTAGTACTGAGACTTGTATTGCCATCAGACCCCATTCTACACGGTCCTCTACTTCTGGTTGTTCACAGTGACTGTTTGACTCAGAAGTCTCTTAGTAAATCAAATTAGTTCTGAATAAGACCATGAGAAAGTGCTTGTACTGCCGGGTGGATTTTCTGGTACTCAGCCTTGCACGTTCAGCACCGATGGCTTGTGTGGGCTAAGGCAGAATCTGACAGAGGTTGTTGAAGCTTAGGTTAGTGGAATCAAAAATACCAGATGTTTTTTTTTTTTTTCTATTATAAAGCCATGGTAATTTTTATTCACAATTCATTTAAAACATAACTTAAAGAAGACGGCAGTTTGATTTCCAAAGTCAAACTAGAATGAGAATGCTTAATAATTTTGTCAATTACGAGAGCACGTCCATTATTAATATATGTGGCACAGAGATGTAGACGTAGAGAAATATACTTGTACACTAACTGAATTATTCCCTTCTGAGTTCTTTTTGGTGGGAAATTATACAAGATATAATGAAGTCTTAGAGTGGAAATCAAAGAAATGTCACCCTGTATGATTGGGTGTAATGGCACCAAGGGAGCCTGAAAACGTTTTCTCAATTTATCATTTCCAATACAAGCGACTTGCATTTTAAATGAAGCAAGAAAGCCTTCAGAAATGTTTGTTCAAAAGCTCCACTTCTGCATTTGTTATTTTCTTAGTATCTTTGAATTTGTGGCTTTTAAAATACCCTTTTGGTGTCATTGACTTACTGCTGATTTATCATATTTTTCTAGCAAAAAAAGGAAACTAAGAATTCCCTTTTCCATTACCTTCCATGGTCCACCAAAAAAAAAAAAAAGGAAAAAAAAGAAAAAAGAAACCCACAACCCACTTGGCAAAACTGTTGATTTTTCCCTTAAAGTTTTGTTTGATTGAGACCCATGAAATAAGAGACATCATGAATGCCTTTGTTTTATGCCAGTTCAGTATTTTCTTATGCTAAAAGACCTCATCTCTCGTTATGTCCTTCTTTTCACTTACAGTTTTCTGTCTTTTCCATCCTATGGTCTATAATAACATTTTAAATTATTCATTCATTTGCTTTGCGCTTTACCATTTCCTACATCAGCTACTAAGGTGTAAGAAGTGAGCTTTCATGACTGTCTTTTCATGCACGCTTCCCTCTTGCCTTTACTTGCACAGCTGTTTGTAGAAACTATAATTATAATACAAAGCTTACTTGTCTGAAAACTTTCCACTGCTCTTTCCTCCGTGTTCCTTTTAGATGGCTCCCGGGGAGAGCTGAGGTGTTTGTTTCATTAATTAAAAAGTCCTGTAGAATTTGGTAGAGGGCTTTCTCCTACGGATGGGCTTCTTAAAGCAGCTTATAGGATTTAAAAGTAATGCCACTGTGCTGTAGAACTCAGTTAGTTACATAAATATCTCTTTGAACTCTCCTATGACCCATATGTAGTTTAGAGTAATTTCTATAGAGTTTATTTCAGACTTTTATTGGTTTCCTCCTTATTGTATTTGATGGGAATTTCCCATGAGAAGAGGATAAAAAATTAAGTATGACTTGAAAAAAAGTACCCTCTAGTTGTATACATTCTTTATAGAAGTGTAGATCTGTGTCCTTAATTGGCAACATTATAAATTGATTTATCTGCCTGCATTCTCAATTTTTATTTGGGAAAAAATGTGGAATTATAAGTGCTTTTGAATTAGAAAAAGCTTACTGTAAGGTTGAGAAATACCTTTTTTTTTTTTCTTTTTATAGAAATCATAATGTAACACTGATGTGCTGCAGTAATTTTCTCTACTTCCTGAATGTCAAATTTGCATTATGACATCAAATATGTCACGATACAGACAATATGTACTTTGTAAGATAAAATATAAAATCAGAGTAAATGAAAGGGAGGATAACAATACAGACTCTAGCACTAGATCCTTGGTGTGTCTTACTATTTCCTGTACATTTCAATATATATTGAAATATATACAAAAAAATTCACAACCTGTGAAAAGCAAACTATGTTTATATTTATGAGGGCTACTCTGATAGCAATGCCTCCTATTTATTGCCATGGAAACTACAACAGATACAAAGAGCACAATAACATTATTTGGTAGAGAAAATTCGCAGCTACACAATGCTATTTTTCAACATATTCACCACCATTAGTGATGCATTTTCACCAGCAATGAACAAGAGCCTGCATGCCGTGCTCCTTAAAATCTGTGCCAGCGGAGTGACCGCTGTTGCCGCTGCTGAAATGCACCACCACCGCCTCACTGTGCTCACAGCCACTGTTTGATCTCCATAAACATAAAGCAAGTGTCAGTGAAATTCAACGGGAGCCATTTTTTCTGCATGGAGGAATTCAGTCCCACCCCTTTGCTCCATCCACACTCTCATGTCAGACGCCATTGGGTCAGAGTGCCCCTCTGCTGCCATCTGTCACACGGCAACAACATGGAACGGGATATTGGTGGGAAGGTTCAACCTCTGCTGCCATCTACTTCAACTCTACTGCCAATATTCGTCTCTAACATTGTGGGCCAACATAATAAAATGGGAAGCATTACTCTTGGAGAAGCCCTCATAAATATAAATATATACAGTATGTTTTCTACAGGTTATGAATTCTGTTGTCTGCTGTACTTTCTTCCAAAATTCTAAAAGCACAACGTACAGTTTTCCATTCAGTTTTAAGCTATTACTGACTGATTTCTTTCTAAGAGTTCTACTCTTGGATTACTGTAACTTCATTTGCAACTTGGACATTTTCCAAAGCCAGCCATTCAACCACGTGTAGGGGCTGAATTAGAGATGAATATACAGATAACGATCTGAACTGTAAGCATGGCATTCCTGTATCAGGTTGACAATTTTCAAGGCACATCTGAGCACTGAAATCCAATGACTCCTTAGAGTTTTCAGGGCATTCAGTGGGTTTTGATGCTTTATGGAAACATATGGATGGACCACTCAATGGATATTAAATTGGCTGGATAGTCACACTCAAAGAGTTGCTGTTAATGGTTTGATGTCCAGGTGAAGACCAGCAATGAATGGTGTTCCTCAGGGGTCACTACTGAGACTGTCTCTGACATCTTTGATGACATGGACAGTGGAACTGAGTGCACCCTCAGCAAGTTTGAAGGTGACACCAAAATCTGTGGTAATGTCAATGTGCTGAAGGAAAGGGATGCCATCTAGAGGAAACTTCATGGGCTTGAGTGGTGGGCCTGTGTGAACCTTCTGAAAGTTCTACAAGGACAAGTACCAAGGTCCTGTGCCTGGACTGGGGCAATCCCAAGCAGAAATACAGGCTGAGTGGAGAATGTATTGAGAAGAGTCCTGAGGGGAAGGGCTTTGGAGTGTTGGTCAATGAAAAACTCAATATGAGCTGACAATGTGCCCTTGCAGCCCAGAAAGCCAACCATATCCTGGGCTGCATCAAAAGAAGTGTGACCAGCAGGTCGAGGGAGGTGATTGTCCAGCTCTACTGCACTCTCATGAGGCCCCACCTGTAGTACTACATTCAGCTCTGGGGCCCCCAACATAGGAAGGACGTGGACCTATTAGAGTGAATCCACAGGATGGTCACAAGGATGGTCAGAGGGCTGAAACACCTATTCTAGGAAGGCAGGCTGAGAGAGTTGGAGTTCTTCAGCCTGAAGAAGAGAAGGCTTTGGGGAAACCTTATTGTGGCCTTTCAATACTAAAAGGAACCTTATATGAAAGATGGAGAGAGACTTTTAACAAGGGCATCTGTAACAGGGCAAGGGCTAATGGTTTTAAATTGTAAGAGGGTAGTTTTAGATTAGGTATAAGGAAGAAATTCTTTACTCAGAGGGTGGTGAGGCACTGGAACAGATTGCCCAGAGAAGCTGCAGATGCCCCATCCCTGGAAGTGTTCAAGGCTAGGCTGGCTGGGGCTTTGAGCAACTTGATCTAGCGGAAGGTGTCTCTGCCCAATTCAGGGTGGTTGAAACTGTGTGATCTTTGAGGTCCCTTCCAACTCAAATTATTCTATGATTCTGTAGAGGAAAAACACAAACTTTACATTTCTTCCCTGTGTTTTCTGTTAATGTTGAGAGTCCAAACCCTATGCTTCTGAATATACTTTTTTTATGACATAGAGGTGCTGTTTTCATGTAATTTACAGTCTCATCAAATACTACTGTTGTGCTTCGTAGCCAGTTAATCTGTGAGGAAAATGAAGAAATTTGCAGAACGTTTAACACAAACTTTGCAAAATTGACAGTTATAGGAGACTGTTTAGATTTTTAAACATTCTCGATGCTAATTCAGTAAAAATGTGGAAGACAGTTTTGTTTAGATCCTATATGGAACAACAAAACAATATGATCAACAACCTAATTTAACTCCCTCATCTAATGGGAAGCAAGGCCTTTGGACAAAGAGAAGTTGCAAGAGGAAAACTGTTGATATTTTGTTATAGGTGAAATAGGTAACTGACATGAAAATGCCTCTGTATCCAATTGGTTGAAATTCCTTTGTCTCAGGCTTTCTTCCTTGCAGGGGTTTTATTTCTGCCATCTGAGGCTTACAGTCAGAACTGCAGTGCAGCTGAGAACGTTGGCCATATTGCCGTACTTGTATTCTCAACCTAATTATTCTTGTGTGATCGGAGAAGCTAGAAATTGAATTGGGAACCTCAAGGGCCTCTAAAGTAAAAAGTCAGCCAGAGATGCTAAGGTTATCACTATCAGCTCAGTATGCTTAATTAGAAGTTGAGTAGCAGATTATCATTTACTTTACCAGTGTCAAAACCTTCATTAAAAATGAAACTGTGATGAAGAGGAGCATGTGGTGAACTCAGCCTGTGAACCGTAACTAAGGTCTGTTTATCTGGGCAACAACTGGAAAGAACGAGAGGAGAGAAATGCTGAGGCAGGCTTACCCTGGGTGGATAAAATAATGATTTTAAGTTGGTACTTCTGGAGAGCTGCTGAAACCAATCTGTTATGGGGTGGGGGCTGGGGAGGAATAGTTGGCAAGTCATTATACCTTTCAGTTGCTGCAATTTCCTTTTTACTTAAAACAAATAATTTAAAGACAAACAGGAAGAGTCCAATGTAGACCAGTACCCAGATACAAGCAATGAGGTTAAGACAAATAATATTCTGTGTCTGTGAGCCAAGGGTGTCTTTCCTCACTATAGGGATGCTATGCCACTTTAGAGCCCTTTTTCAAAAACGCAGCTGCTGATACCCGTACCTTATTCATACCTGGCAGCTAGTGAGCTCCATATACGTGCTCAGGTAAGTTAAAATCAACTTGAAAAAAGTATCTTGAGCTTTAATTGCACACCTCACTGTTGTGTGAATGTTGGAGTGCAGTGTATTGGGACTTAACATGATGGAGGCTTCCCAAGCCCCAGTGAGCAGTCATTCCTACGTGCATGCAAAGTCTTGCAGACAGGCTGCCTCTGTTAGTTCTGATAACCACAGCATTTGCATTTTCTCCCTCAACTGCTGATTTACTCCAGTGCTTTTACATCAGATGGCCTACTTAAACAGAGCTAACAGACAGATGAGAAGCAGTCACTAAGAAATAGCTTAGGTGAGCAGAGTGAGATTTGTGGGTAAAGAGGTTGTAGGAGAGCAGATTTTAGTTAAAGTCATTAAGTACTGGATGCAAAGGAGGTGTAATGCCGGAGCAGTTTTCACTGTGTTTTCTAGCATTTCTTTATCTATGGTAGATGTTTGGTGTATGTTAGCAACAGGAAGAAATTCCCATTTACTCTTAGCACAGACTGTTAGCATCTGAGAGCTATGAACAAGCATAAAGATGCTTTAGCCCCAAGTATCAGACTAGGTAATTCCTTCAAGCTTTACAAGTGTGTCTACTTTGTTGGCATGCCCCTCCCTTTGTTAGTTTGTTGGCTTTTAAGCTTGTTGTTGTTGTTAGTGCATGCTGCATCATATGTACGTAGATGGGACTACCAGCCGCTTTCCTTTTTCTTGGCTATGAAAGCAAGTTCTTTAATGAAGCTTTGAATTTAAATCTTCCCTGTCCATTGGCAGTTTTTTCAATTTTTCCACTTAATGATAAAGATCCCACATGTAAAGAGAAAAACATTCCTGATGTGAATGTGTTCAGTGTGCTGTATTACAGACCATATATGGATGGCACAAATGGATTTTTTTGGGTATATATGCTTTGTTAATACAAAGTATAATTTTTATTGTGTAAACTATCTTAGGCAAATATTTGAATGTGTTTAAATGTGTAGTGCCTTTTACGGTTCTTGTGCAGCAAAATTGGTTTCTACAGTCCTCTTTTGCATTGGACTAGACGTTACCTGTGTTTGTCAGTAGTGTCATGTTGCTGCTGATTTGGTTTACGTACTTACTAGTTATCTACTTCGTCATAAATGTACCCCATCTATGTTCTTAGTAGCTGCATATGGAAAAATGAGGCTTAGAGCTGTCAGCCTTAGAAGACTGGAAGAGACTTCAGCAGTGAATGAGTTTTTTTCTCTTATGTATTTAAACGATATGTGATACCTCAACAGAAGTTATGGGCTCAGTGCAGTACCTGCTGAGTGATTTTCTGTGGTATGTGTTATGCAGAAGGTCAGATGGGATTGTAGGAAAATACTTTTGACTTTAATACCAAAAAGTCTCTAATATAGCTTATTCAGAAACTTACTCAACTCTTCTCTTGTGCTGAATTTCACAAGTGAGGCTGGTATTATTGCATCCTGCTGCTTTCATACAAGCTTTAAAAAGGCATATTCAAGCAGAGGCTGCACTTTGAAGAGTGTTTGTATGCTTTTTATGCACTTGGCTGTTGCTATGGTAGTTATTGTCAGTGTTAGTCAGTTTATAATACAATCAACTATTTTTGAGAAAATTCATTAGCTGCAGAGCATGAGCAGGTGCACGCACGTGTATGCCAGCACAAGCATTTATAGCCACTTGTGCTTCTGTCCTGAACGTCCAGTTTCAACAATAACTTCAGTGACTTGGTCTGTCAATTTATGCACACATGGTATTAAAGGAATAATGTTGCTTGTTGCATTTGGAAACTATCCCTATCTTACATCAAGAGTTGTTGCATGGCTCATGAAAGCTTTTACCAGCGTTTAACATAATTTCATGTTATGATTGATTCTCCCTTATGCAAGACAAGTGGGGAGCTGAAACAAGCTGAAAAACCCAGCAAATGCAGTATTGAGGGGAGACAGCTGAGTGACCACTCTACATAGCCAACATGTCCACGATTTGTGTAGCATTGTGCTGGCGCTGCTAATCTAATGCCGACTTCTCCAGATCAGGCAGGAGTCCAGCACTATTTGCTCAGCCAGAGCATCTACCTGTGCTACTGTTAATTGCAGCTAAGATGATTTCCAAAAATTAACAGTCTGAGGAAATGTTGCCTGAGTTGCTCATGTGGAGGCGCGTCAACTTGGGTCTGGCTTGTCTTGCTCCAGATGGGTACTGCCCATGCAAAACCAGCTGGGCCCCAGGCAGAGCTATTCAAATGTGTCTGCAGCACACATCAGCATGGCTCTCTGCATCTGGCTCCAGCCAGAGCTACTCTCTTGGACTCTGCTTCAAGGGTGCTCATGGTTGGTGTCATGTGTTTAGTGGAACACCAGGACTTGCAGTTCTGGCAGGCCTTGGGTTGACAGGACAGAAAAAAGTCACTTTGGGCATCTCCTGTCTGTGCTACTGTTGATCTGAGATGGTTGAATTGTCCTGAAATACTGGAGGACTGACAACTTACAAAATGGTGACTAAGACTTTGGTCTTAGAAAGCCTGTTTTGTTACTTGAGCTAAAGGAATTAGTCCATTAAAAAAGTATAAGTAGTAAGTTTTGGTACTATGTTAGTTCAGCCACAGGAAGGAGAAAGATGATCTTGAGCATTAAAGCAAGAATGGTGTATAAAAGATCACACTTCAGACTTTTTGTAGCAAGCCTTGACTTCCAGAGCAGTTTTGAATAGGATTTATCTGGAAAAGAAAGTGTGTAGATACTTTTAATGAAAACTTATAACATTTTATTGTTGTCTACATTTTATATCGCATTGTAATCCTTCCCCTCTCCCTTAAAAAGGCTATTTATGCTTTTATGTGGGCTAAGTTCTCTACAAGACAAGGTGTTACTGACAGTACAAAGCTATGTGTGCCTTCTGTGAAGGAAAGATCCAATAAAATACCCCAGCTGTTTCTACTTCCTTAAAACAAAATTTTCTGTTATATCCCTTCCACAACAATTGGTTTTGACCAGCCATGTTGATAAGACACAGGAAAAGAATTAGGTACTCTTAGGAAGAATTCCTACAGCAGTCCCTGACTGCAGAGAAGCTGAAAGCATCATATCAAGCAGTGTGCAATTGCAGGGAAGGGGTAAAGAGCCTTATCTTTAGGATAGGGCCTCTTGAGCACTTCAGAGGCTTGTAGATGTGATGCCCTTGACAGTCCTTGACCCTTTAGATATTCCCAGCACACACAAGCTGTTCTGGAGAGCCTCTACTCAATGATTACTGATAAGGATCCTGCCAGTACTGTTCAGAGGAACAGAGTCTGTAATTAGGAAGTTTGAGATCATTTATCCGTATGAATGTTATGGGTCATTCAACTGTATTGGTTAATTGTGGTCTAGTGATGTAATTGGAATTCTGGAAACATGAATTAGTGTCATCCTCAAAAAGAATCAGAGCAGAGTGACATGTTTTATTGGTTATTCCATTTAGATGTAATGTAATTTCAGATACTTGTAGGATTATAACATTGAGGCCTGATATGATAGATTCTGCAAATGACTAGATTGGCTGCTTGATAAAAATTAATGGTGAAGCAGGCCTTCCTTGTTGTATTCCAGCTGGAAGCAAAAAAGATCCTCTCAGTCTTGTCTGAAGATTCCTCAAAATACCACTTCACCATTTAAACATAAATCAGAATAGTTAAAAATTTGAAAAATTAAGAGTAATACAGACAGCTTAAATAAATGTTGGGTTTTTTTTTCAGTCTTTTTGTTTTTATCATTGCCTGTACTCTATGAGCTCTGAGTGTCTATTGGAACAGTCCCCTTGTACCTAGTGTAAAAAATAGAAGCTATTGATCCTGCTTCAGAGTGATTCCATCTCAAGTTAACAAAACAGATAATTGTTTGAAGAAAAATGAGAAGTGATCAAGTAGATGATGAAGTGCATTCTTCCAGTTAGTTCCCTTAGTTTTCTATCTACGATGCATTTGGTTGAGCATCAAGCACATTATGAGAAGTAATTGGAAATGAAAGGAGAGGGAACTGGGGAGCGCTGCACGATGACTGGGAGAGCCAAGGCTGGGGAGGCAAGTTCAGTATTTTCTTTGTGTGGTTTCCATCAAGTGGAGTTCTGCTTTGCATGGCCATGCTACTGACAGCTCCCGGGATTCTGCTCATTCTCAGCCTAAATTGATTTCTGCAGTTACAAGTCCAAGAGGAAAAATAAAGCTACAAACTGAATGTAAAGGCTTTCTGACTTGGCTCGCAACTTGCTTGAGGGCTACTGAGTGTCTACTTACAGTTCGTAAGTAGGAATGCATTTTCTGTTTACAAACAATGCATTTGACTTGACTGAGGCTGCCCATGTAGAGGAAAAAGTTGGAAGTGTAGTGTCATGACTTATTTGAAATGTGAAACAGTATGTAATCCAAGGAGGTAACACTGAGATTTTACCACAGTAGGTCGTGCTGCAGTCTAAACTCACTAAGCCTGCTTCATCGGCACATTTCCAAGAGAAAAAATGTGAAGTTGTTTTTTTTTTTTTTTTTTTTTAAGAAAAACAACTGTGTTCTCCTTCTAAGATTCACCATATTTGAAGCCCTGGACAGTGCAGGTAGTATTTACAGAGTCAAAACATCTGGCCTGAAAGAGTAAGAGAACATTCAGAAGTGGGAGTAAGAAGATAAGCAAAGATAAAGAATAGGACTGAAGAAATAAACATCAGGACTGTGCTTAGTTGCACATGAAACGTAAGGTCTGAGCATAGTCTTGAGACTCCTTTTCCCTTCACTGAGGCTCCCCTAACATGTAGAGCCTACAGGGACAGGGGGCAGGTGGGTGCCAGCGGTGAGTGACTTTGCAGGGCAGCTGCCCCTGTCCCCTTCCTCCCTGTCCTTTCCTACCCCTTCCAAAAGGAGCAGCGTTTCTGCTTCTAGGCCAAAAGAGGCAGCCTTCAGTGCTGAGGCTGTTGTTCCTATAAGCCAGGCTGAACTCTCTCTCTGGGTGACCAGTGGGGGCCATGCTGAATTGATATGAATGAATGAAAGCAGTATTTCCACATGCTTACCAACAATCTTCCTATTTTTAGGCATACCTTATCAAGTTCTTGAAACCCACTGTCACCTCCATCTCTCACTGCCTGTTGTTCGCTTACGGGCCTCTTGACTGTAATGTGGATGGACATGGGCCCAAGAAGGAGTAGGCAGTTGCCTGTGCTGTTCAAAAGTCAGTGCAGCCATTTGGCACTCTGAGAGAAGGCCGTTTGCAGGTTGGCAGGGACCAGAGATCACTCCCAGGGGCTGTGTTTGCGTACAGACACCTTGTTTTGGGGGCTGAGAGCATTTAGCAAAATGCTCTACCAGTTGGTCTTGAGGCCAAAACACAGTTCCTTGCCCATTTTGTGTATGGCTGTAGGCACAGCTGTGGATTTCAGTTCGTGACTGGTGGCACTGTAAGACTTACCCTGATGCACCTTCCTCACGTGTGCTGCAGGAGGTGGCTTTTGCTCAAATCTGATCTGGTGGTCCTGGCCTGATTCTAGCTCTCTGGTGAAATTCCCTTTGTTGTGGAAGCAAAGTTGTACCACAGCCAAAAGCTTTAAACAAAACAGCACTCTCATTTGTCATACTTATTACCAGAATGGTTTTTTAAAATTCCGAAAGAATTCCGGGGTGTTCTTCAATAGTCAGGTATAGGATGTGCATCTGAGTGTTGGTGGATGCTTTTTTTCAGTAAAGTGTCTGAAACTGTCACTTGGCTGAAAGAATGCTTTGCTTAAAACATAAAGACTGAATTTCTAAAGATTTAAAGAATCTAAATACTCTAAGTACTTAAAGGAGCAGATTAAAGGTGCAAGTGTGCCTTGCCTTACCACTTCTATGTTTAGTGCCAGCAACTTTTTACCTCTTTTGAATATGGAGATGAGGGTGTTTCCTTCCTGTGCGTTTACAGTGCAGCAAGGCGCATAATAAGGGAACAGAAACAAAAAATAGTTCTAATCAAACCTTCGGCTATGATGAGAGTGGTCTTGCATCTAGGCCCTCTGCTTCCAGCAAGAGGTGAACAAACCAGGAATTGCATAGCGGGGAGTAGTGAGCAGGATCACATCTAGGAAACATGATCTCAAAGGATGCACTGAAAGAAGACTGAGGAGGGATTTGCTGATGGTCTAAGAAAGTAGGAGAAAACACTTCCTTCGTTTTTGTGAAGAATAGGGTAGGTTATAGCAAGAATATTTCAGATTAGACATTTGAAAACTTCCCTAATAATAATAATGGAGCACTGGAATAAATAATGTAGGAAAGTTGGTGAAGTTGCCACCGTAGGATGTCTTTAAAAGTGGGGTGGACAGGCATCTGTCAGAAATGGCATAGGTGTAGTCAGTCACGGTCAGAAGATTGGGATCTATCAGTACAGTTCAAAATTTTTGAGACAGATTTTCACCATACAAAGCAAATAAATAGGTTCTGTCTGTCAGAAACTGAAACCGTTATTTGTGTACAGAAGTGACTGGAATATGAGGATATAGCTGAAGGAAACTTGTGCTTAAAAATATCACTGCAGTTTTTCTTTGGCTTTGAGCTGTTTTACACTGGGACCGTTGACAAAGAATGATTTAGATGGTGCAGATAATTGCAAATGGAATTTTCTGCAAACTTTTGGCAAATCTGTTCATTCACTGAGTGGCTTTTACTGCTGAAAGGTTTTTCTGTGTGCAAAGGGAGTTC
This sequence comes from Penelope pileata, assembly GCA_013396635.1. Classification (NCBI taxonomy): domain Eukaryota; kingdom Metazoa; phylum Chordata; class Aves; order Galliformes; family Cracidae; genus Penelope; species Penelope pileata. The sequence continues at coordinate 1,324,423 of WBMW01000788.1, forward strand.
ATGATGAAAGATTTCTGTGTGAAGGAGTTTGTGCAGCAGGGCTGCTCTATTTTTCTGTTTTGGGAAAGCTCTACACATAAAGTGTCTTCTGACAGTGCATTGACTGTGAATGCAATATACGTTAGAATTCCAGCAGATAAATCATTCTGGATCAGACAGGTAACACCAGCTCCATTGGACTGCGGGGTGCTCAACTATGAATTGCATTTTGACACACTTTCAGTGCTCCTTTGTGATTTCTTTTTCAGTTAGTTGCTTCTGTTTGCCTCTACTGTGATTTATAATTCACATCGCTACGTGTCTTACCCTTATTCTCTTCACGTGTTGCTCTCTCCTCGCCTTTATTTCATTTCTGTGTCCCCAGTGTAGTAGGCTCACATCATTGACATACCAGATGCCATGATGTTCCCTCTCTGTATATTTCCTCTGACTATTGCTTGATTCCAGGGCTATCACCCACAGTCCTAACCTCAGTGGGACTGGATCACACTGCCAAAAAATGAGCTACATGAAGACGACCTCTATTGTCTGCTCTGATGTTTTGAACTTCTGGAGAGCTCACTTGAAATTACACTGACTTGGGAATGGAAAGAACATAAAAATAGTGATTATGTGTTTCTGTTCCTGGTGGGTGCACTAATGAATAAATATTTGGTTTTCTAATAATGAAAATTAAGTATTTTACTTCTTGAGATGTGGGCATAGATTTGATTAAGAAGCCAATATGGAAGAAAAATTCATTTTGAGTCAGGAAAAGACAAGTGCTTTCTTGGAAGACAGATTTTTGGAAAGTGATTTTAAAGAGCTGCAGACACACAGAGGTGCTTCTGAAGTGGAAGACAGGGAGACAACCTGCATGTGCAGCTACGGACAAAAGTGACAGCTTTGTGATTCTCTGCAAGTCTCCTGAGTGGGCTCTATCAGTTGTATGCTATAGTATTAAACTAATTTGTATGTAATGCAGGATTTTTATACTAAGCAGCCGATAAAATTCTCAGGGTTTGGAGAAGCTGAATTCCTAAAGGCATTAACTTAGCATAGGAACCTAATACAGGTGCTCTCAATTGTCTTTTGGAGGAGTTTGTCTCTCTCCATAGATTGTATAGAAGCTAGAGGTACTGCCTGAGCAGCTAAGTAAGCTTTGTATGCTTCAGCATTATGTATATACTCAATGCTTTTCTATGCCCTTTGTCTCACTGGAGATGTCATAAATGTGAATTTAAGTGCAGATCTGGGAAGAGAGGAGAAAGTTGCTGATTCAGCATTTGGCACTCCGATTACTTGTTATTGCTGTCAGAGCAGCCCTTCTGAGAGGAGCCTAGCTGTGACTTCTGCTCTTGGACTCTTTTCTGGGTTAGAGCAGTCTGTGCTGCCTGAGGGATGCCCCAGCTCTCTCTTCTAGTTACATACAAAGCTCTTTGCCAAACAGAACTTTTACCCTTTTAAATTCTGATACTGTAGTGAATGTTACGGGTCTGGTGAGTTCACTAGCAATAGAGTAACCAACATACAAGCAGTTGCTAAGTCCTGTCTAGTCATACAGTGCAGCTGCTATTTCTCATCTAAGGCATTCCCAAATGTTACAGATTTTAATGAAAACTCTTAAATAATCTCCACAGTTTGTAATTAGAATAGTTGCTTCTAAACTGTTTTCACTGATTGCTGCTACATAACTTAGTGTAAACCTACTTTCTTTTCCTATGTTATTTTCAGAATGTAAATTAATTTAGGTTATCATAAGCATTTGCCTCAGATTCTGCCAATTAAAAAAAACGAGGAAAGATGGAATAGTAGTATTACTTTGCAAGTGACAATTAGATATCTTGCACTGCCTTAGGTTGCATTTCTGTTTGTTTTCCTAATCTCCTTTGAATACAGTTTCACATTTCTCTGTCTTTTCACCTCTTTTATCTTTCAGGGGGATTGTCAGCAGAAAATTCTAATCTTAATTATTCGTGGATCATGTTCTTGCCATGGAATGCCTTTCTTGCCATGGATCCCTTTGATAGGCTCCCTGTGGTACTTCTGGCTGACATCCTCCTAGCCTTGCAGTTTTCCTACCCACGTCCTGGTCATGATATTGGGGAGAAGGAATATAAAAACCTCATTCAGTAAAAGATGAAGATCGGTACATGTTAGCTTTAATCTGGCCTGACTGGTGAACATGAAATGCTTTCTGTTCCACCATGCAACACAAAATAGGTCATAAGGTCCTCTGTGAACTGTGGTTTAAAACAGCGTGTCTGAGTAGTTACGTGGTGGTCATGCTGTCACTTGGTAGGTAATTCTGTGGCCATGCCTGTCAAGTCAGTGCTACACTCATATGAAACAGAAATTGTACCTGCTAATGAAGCAAAGGCCAAACCGTTGCAGCAGGCAGAGAGAGAGCGATATCAATTGCTAAGTTCATGTGGAAGGCGAGGTATGCTGGTGTGTCACCGGGTGCTGATGAGCTGGTGCATTGAGCAGCAGCTGTTGCAGAACAGAAATAACTTCTGGATCAATGTAATGCTCACTTAGTTCAGTGTCCTCTTTCTGACCAGCAGCTTTCAGCTTCGGAGGAGATGCAGAAAATTCTGTGGGGGCCAGGACACATCTTCTGATGCTGGTACAGCACTGCTTGCTTCATAGTGCCTAGGACTCATGGATAGCCAGCGGTGCATCACTCAGCTGGGCCAGTCCAGTGGTGCAGTGTCTTCCTGACTCAAACGAGGAGTTGTGCACCATGAATGGTTCCCTACCAGGACAGGTAAAGGAAAGAAATACCCTGGAGAAACGAAGGAGATATTGTGCATCCAAGTGCTCAGCTAGGTTGGGATGGCATTTACCCAGCAGTCTGGATTTAGTACAAAGGCATGCCAGTTCAGCTGCTCAGCTTTGGAGAACGTGTTAAGGTGTTAACCGGAGCTGAAAGCCTTTCTTCTTGTTGTTTCTTTATGGCTTAGTCTTCATTATCCAATATTCTAGTCTGCACTAGGTTTTCAGCACACAGATTACCAAAAATTTTGGTAGAAACATTTGAAAAAAAAGTAGTAAACATTAGGTGGA
>WBMW01000788.1:1327824-1464175 GCA_013396635.1 Penelope pileata
TGGGTATAAAAGAAAGACGTGAAAGATGAAGTGTGGCATGAATCTCAAGGAAAATTTAGAGGTTTCTGACAGTGAGCACAGATACAGCATATGTAGCTAACATTTGGACTTTGTGATCAGAACAGTCAGGTTTCTGCTACAGAATTAAATGTAACAGCAGATAAGAATATTTGGTTGATCACTTGACCCTTTATTAAATACTAATTAAAATATTATGAATGTCAGTGGAAAACAAGGTCCTTTACTGATGGAGCAATTAAGGCTCCTCCAAACTCTGTCGCTGGCATGCTCTGACATGGCAGCACCTGAAAAGGGATCTGTTTATTTGACAGTTAAATTTGGACCTGATGAATTTGTCCTTAGATACTGCTTCACAATTTCACCCTTGTCAGAGACTGGTTTTTTTAGCAGCTGTGGAGACTTGTGAACAAGATACCACTCCCATACTCTTACTCAGAGCTGCTCTGTAGGAGTGGCAAGTTCTTTTTCTGATAAATGTTTTTCATTAACCATTAGGGCTGTGTGGCTGTGCAGCACATGAATGTATAGTTCACCTTCTGTTGTCTTGCCAGGCTTGTGCCTTGCCTTCTCTTGCTACTTAAATTGTGTAGGAGTCTGCCTAGGCCGTGTTTAAGTTGATGTGTTTGGAGGCTGTGGGAGCAATGTGACAGAGCACTTCGCCTTCACATGCTGGAAGGAGAGACGTAAACTCGCTCCCTCAGCCCCTACTTTGCCTCTCCAAGGGGTACAGAACATCCAACAGGTGGAGGAAGGGATACAGATGAGTTTTTCATTCCCTCTTCTGACACATGCTGTAGTCCACTGAGGAGAATTGATTCTGTGGGAGGCAAGGTATACCCCATCAATATGTGCTGTACCTACTCCCTGGTCCTTGCCTCTCTACCCAGCTCCTGAGAGATTCAGAGCCATCTCCTAAGCGTTTCAGAGCTTTTAACTGTATGAGCCAAAACCACTGATGCCAGCAGAGAATCCCTGTTTCACTGAGGCAGTGCCTCTGTAATTGTGCAGTGCTCAAAAACAGTGTTTTTGTTAGATCCTAGCAGAAGTGTGCTGCTGTTGTTTTTTAGAAGTCAGTTTATTTTTACAGCCAATGTTTAAGGAAAGCACCCATGGTGAAAGAAACAGTTGGATTTCTAAAAATAGAGTAGGGACAGTAGTGAGAGATGATTATGCCTATCTTGTTAGAACAGCACTGAAAATACAATTCTGGAAAGGAAATTGATTCCTAAATCACGATATGTGGTTAATAGTATTTAAGTCAGATATTATGTAGGGAGACATTTAACATTCAGTAGCTTTAGATGTTACTGAAATCATGTAGAAACTGTTCAAAATTGGACCCTTTCGTTACGACAAAACTGAACATAGTATTAAATCTTGCAAGAAAAAAACAAAGACTCAGAGAATGAACACAATTTCAGATGGTGGAGAAAGCCAACACTTAATCCTATTTGTGGGCTTTGCTCCAGTTGGGCTGGCCATGTGGGTAAGGCAAGCAGGATTTGGCACTGGGAAGCAGTAATGCTGAGGAAGACGTAGGCATAGAGAGATGCGGTATGCAACAGCTAAACTGTATTCTGTATTTCCAGAAACACTGGGATGTAGAAAGGAGTGTTCCTCTCTCCAGTGGTGTGATGCAGGAATATGGGGAATACTGGCTGCGTTGTTTTGAGAGCAACTGAGAACTTGGGGAGTTCAGAGGAGGGGATTAAGAATAATTAAAGAGATCTAATAAAAAGGACTAAATATGTGTAGTTTGGTTAAATGGTGACTAATGTGGCCTCAGGGATAGAACAGCCCACAAATACTTGAGGGATGGAACTCCCTCAAAGAGGGAGAGAAGAAGAATTGTTTAGCATAAAGGATGAGTTCCAGTTTCTAGTTATAAGTAAATGGAGGAATAAAACAAAGAAAAACTTAATCTGAATATTGAGAACAATTTCCTGAATGAGAGCCCTGTTATTGCCCCCTGGAATAATCAGCCCAAAGAAGCGTGGGAGCCTGACTTCTCCCTGTATTAAACACTTGGCTGAAAAAATACCACAAATACTCAATGAGAACTATCTTAGCCCTAGCAAGTGGAAAGAGAGAAGGTGGTATCACCATTGGTCTACCACCCCTCAATTCTGCGAAGGAATAAAAAAATTCCTGAACATGTTTTTCTTCCAGGATTTTTTTTTCTCTTGAGAAATCAGTTCAAATTCCATATTACATCAGCAGCTGTCAGTGTGAGCAGACATGGGCCACAGTGTGCCTGGGCAGGAAGGAAGGGTACTAGCATCCTGGGCTGTGCTGACAGCTGTCGGTTGAGGGGAGCATTTATTCCCTATGACTGTGTGTGGGCACTGCGTCCAGCTTTGAGCCTCCCAGTGGGAGATGTGTGGAGAAGCTGGAGGGAGCTCAGTGGAGGACCACCAAGACCCTGGTTTGAGCAGGGGCATAGACTAGCAACCTTTCTTCCTACCTGAACAGTCCTGTGATCGTATGCAAAATCAGTTTGGTTTTGCTTGGAGCCAGCAATTCACATCAGACAGTCTTTGGAAGTTTTTTCTAAGAAACGCACAAGCTTAGGAAGAAGGTAAAGGACTTCACTGGTATGAGGGCTGCTCTGAAAGTAATGCCTCTCATGTTTTATCGTGTTGGTCNATGAGATTGTGCTCTATCAAATAGTGTTACTGTGCTCTTTGTATCTCTTGTAGTTTCCATGGAAATAAATAGGAGGCAGCTTGCACACCTAGTGCTATATACAGTAGGAATGTCTTTTTTTTCTTCTGTTGATTAGGTCTTCTCATTTTAACTTCGAACAGAACCTGTGCCATTGGGCTACACCGATAAACTTTTTTTCCAGGGAAAGAAAGAAAATTGATAGAAGTTGTAAACAGCATCTAATCCTTGAGACAGTTCTATTTGTCTAAGCCATAGATGCATCAGGCATCCCCACCGTCCTGGTTGCTCCCTTAATGACATATTCCTGATGCTCTCACTGGCATCCCCTCTGTGCAGGTGATGCTGCTGGCGATGTCTTTCTTCTGAGCGGATTGCAGAGTGCTGGCTGTGCAGGCTGTATGAGATGCCATTCTGCTGGCAGCTTATGCAAATGCCATCTCTCTGGGCTCTCACACGCATGTAGAGAGATGGTGCAGTGCTGCGCAGAGTGTGTCTTTGCTGGTATGAGATCATGCTTCACTTGCTCTGACATTCTGCCTCTTGTGCAACCATTTATACTCAGGCCAACTGAGGATAAATTGCTTTAACATCTGAATTTTGTGCAGGTATAAACAGTTAATGAGTTTGCAAGGCAGTGAAAAATTAGGCCTCAGGTCCTCAGCCCTGCGTGGTGTTATCATCACCCCAGAGCAGATGCCGTCAGTATGTGAGTGAGGAGGAGACATGCAACAGTGATTTTAAAATCTCAGTAGATTTTGTGTAAACACGCTTAAATCAAACTGCACTGTGAAAACTGAAATGGGAAGATATGTTGTGGCAACAGCTGGGAGAACAGCAATAGGCTGGTTTGGAAGACAAAAGAGAGGGATGCAGTGGCACAGAAGAAAGGGGCACAGGAACTCACCCCACTTCTGGCTGCCCCTTGACCTCATGCCACAGCTTACTGACCCATCTCCCTGTCACTTCCCCATGCTGTGTGGACACAGCTCTGTGCAGACAGGATCACTGGGCTGGGAAGGCAGCTCCTCTGTGCTGTGCTGCTCTCCTGGCAGTGACAGGCTGCAAGCAGCAGGGCAGCATCACCATTACATGGGAGCCTTGGCTTTTGCCCCCAGGTGATTGGAGCTGCCCTTCCAGCTGCCCAGATTTGGAACTATATAAGATAATAACTATGTAAGTGCTGCAGCCACGTATATTTGTGTAAATTATGTAAATTATGCTCAGCTCATTTAGTGACAGAGGCAGAAATTACATGCACGTGTATATAAAAACAGTATATATTTTAAAGGTGTTTAAAGGTGTAACCCCTTGAGCTCTCTGCAGGGGAATTCTTGAGTTACAAGTGAAGTGGAATCCCAGTATGCCTCTCTCTCTCTCTTTCTCTGCCTCCCACTCACACATTTTGTGTGCCTCGGTCCTTCATGCATTGGATAGCTGGGAAGAGAGAAACAAATGCAGTTTCTTCCAGCAAAACCTGCTACAAATGAGAAATATGTTGCTGGAGCAGGAGCAGGTACCGGGTGGGATGGGAAGTTACCATGAAGTTCAGTGGAGCCACACTCTCAAATGAAGTCTGTTTGGCACTGGTAACGTATGCCAAGGGAATTGCAACTCTTCCATTCCTTCTGGCTTTGCACCATCTCTGAGAGTTTGTGGAGCTTTGTGGCTGTTTTCCTTCAGTACTGTTGCATTTGAGGGAAGCTGCAGCTCTCGCCAGGAACATCTGAGCAAAATGTTTTATTATCAGACATGAAGAAAAGTTTCTTGCATTTGATTATCTAGCCATAATGCAGTAATGATAATGATGGATTGGAAAGCAGTGTAAGTAATGTGATTACTTAGTTGGATGGTGAATCAGAGGAGTTTTATTACGTTCTTATCTTCTTTTATAACTTTCAATATGCCCATTTTAAAGTGTAATCAAAACAGTATGCTCTCTTGGTTTGTACATTAGTCATTATGAGAAGTTCCTAGCATTGAGCTATGCAGATGTTTTCATGTGAAACATGTGCCTACATGGGTCGGTCTTTCCCTTTTTGGATCAGCATAGTGAGAACTGAATGGATAAAAATCAGTAAAACGTTACATTAGCCTTTAGTAATATTCACTGATATTTTAACTTGCTGTTTTTATTTTTATTAGCTGACCTTTAATCTTTTCATTTTTTCCCTCCTATTTTAACATTCATTTACAGATTAGGTTTTTAGTTTCACATCTAAAGAGGCAATTTCATACTAATTCAGGGTGAAGAGTGGGACAAATTTCAAGGTCTCCATGAACCAGCTGCTATGAAATGATACAGAAGTATGTGGAGTGACACCAACTTAGATTTCCTGAAAATTTGCCCCAGATTTGCCGTGTACAGTCATGTGTTAGTGCCTGAAGTTTGAGGGTTTTTTTTTTTTTTTTTTTTTTTTAATCTTTTTTCCTGAGGTTTGCAAAGTTTCTCTGTGGCGTTGCATTTCTATGTATGTTGGTACTTCTGAGCTACACACCTCAGCAGCCTTGGGAGAAGCAGGCAAGTGGTTTGTTAGGGCAAAACTCCACAAACCTGGGTAATGTCCACAGAATTCTGATTCTGGTCAGATTAGCAACTAAAGCTGTATGAACAATTGGTTTTTTGTTTGGCGGCAGAAAGGGAAATAACAAAATTCTGTTTTGAGTTAAACACAATATTCATTTCAATCTGATACAGATGATTTTATTTCTCTTTTCATGTATGCTAAAGCTTAAAAACTTACACACATGTAGCTTCAAGGCCCTGAAATGTTTCACTGGTCTTTTCAAAATTCCAAGACATCCGTTCCTTCTTCACATGTTTGTGGCCAAAGCTATTTGCCCAATTCTGTTTTGCGTGGCTATTTGTCCAAAATGTGAAGACCTTCTGACTTCTCCGGCAAATGCCAAAGAATGCCTTGTGCTCACAAATCTCAGGTTTCAAGCTGTTGGCTAAACAATAAAAATAAATCACCACAGTAAGTGACATAAAAGAAACCCTAACCTTGAAGCCTAAGAAACTGAGGACCACGTTCTGCCCTGTGTTGCTTGTCTGTGCTAGGAGAGGGATCGTCAGCTCTCTCCACCAACAACCATGGGCAGCACTGTAGCACACACAGGCTAAGGTGATGCTTTACTTGTTAGCTTTTGGATAGAAAAGTCCTCCTTCACCAAGGAGCAGCCACGTGTCCCCTGCCTCCCTGAAAATGCATCTTCCTGCCCTGAAGAATTCAGAGCAGCGTTAGGGGTAGCGCTTATAAACACCTCATGCTGACTGCCATCCTCACCTCTGAGCTTGCTGTCTGAAGCAGAGACCTATTTGTCCCTTCAGCTTCGGAATGATTTAGATATTATGGAGGCTTAATCTCCTTGACACTTTCATCCACTAATTCAGCCTACAAGGATTTATGTAACCAATATTATTATGGACTAATTAAAACTAATAATCTTCAAGTGGTCGCACATACATATTTATTCTTCCTTAGCTTGTGGCAAAGTGACAGACGGTGTTCAAGTATCCAGAATAACTGTGGTTGCTTCCTGTTATATAAGATGACTCCTTAAAATAGACTACTGAGAGAATTTTTCTTGGTGCTTTTTTTCTCCCCAACTAGCTTCATGATGTCAGTGAATTGCCCTCAAATAAGCCATTGTGACTGCCCTTCTGCTTCTGCTGAAATCTTATTTACGCTTGGTGAAAAAGAGCACGAAAATAAGCTATGTTTTTGTAATTTGACTTTTTCTTATGTCATCAGATAGAGAGAGGGAGATAGCTTAGTTGCATGCCCTTTATACTCCTTTAATTCTCAAATGTGTTCAGCCCACCTCTGTGTGCTTGTGAGCCATTTTTACTCCCAGCCAGGTGCTCAAGATTGATGTAATTCAGTCATGATTGAAAAAATGCTGTGGCTAGCTTGGTAAATAGTGTAATCACATCTTGCCCTCCTTATCTTCGTTTGACTGTATGCCCAAATGAACAAGTTTCGTGAGAGCCTCATACCAGGTCTGTCGCATTGACCAGCTCCGTTCACTGCCTACTTGTCTTCTAGCCTCAGGGCTCCCTGTAGTCTCCTCCTTCCAGTTACTGAGTGTTTTCTGTTTCCTTCAGTAGCAACAGGGTACACATCATTGTGTGGGATCAGGTCCACAGACAGGAATCTCTTTCATAACTCAAAATGCCTGTTTCTGAAATTTGTTGAGTCCCTTAAGGTCCCGTTAGTGGGAGCTGAGCACACCTCACAGCTCACATCACAGGAGATGCTTAGGTCCTTGCAAAACTGAACTTGCACAGCAAATTTATCATACATTCAGAAACAAGTGAATCTAAGATTGGCCTCAGTGAGCTGCAGAGCACGCTGCTATCTCCTCAGATTCATTAAAACTGCCCCTGGTGTTATTGATTTGCATTTAAGGTGATGTGTGCCTCCATGCAGCCTTAGAGACATGAAATATAAAGGTGCAAAAAGCCCCCATGGATACACTGTTTCTCGTGGTACAATGTGCTGTCTAATTGCATGTCACATTCTCCATGGCTTTTCCTTCTGCATCTTCATTTTCAGAAGTAGGTATTTAGAATAGAAAATAAATCCAGAGGGGAACATAAACATGCTTTAGCCTCAGGAACAGAACGGCAAATTGAAGTCTGACTTAGTGTAGTGAGCAGCATCTGATAATAGGTAATAATAGATAATGACTGCAACATCACCCCTGAATGTCCACAAGTGTGTGTTAGTGATGAGCTGAGTGCATTTAATCCACCTGCTGTGTTTCCAGTATTCTTAAATTAACTGATGGGACAGTAAAAGTTTAAAAAAAAAAAATAAAATAAATAACAAACGTGTGTAAAAAAGCTACTGGGGCATCTAAGAAAATGAAAGCTAAGAAAATGAAAGGGAAAAAGAAGCCAGTGATATTGATGACTGAGAGAGAAAGGTCTGTGGGCAGGTAGCTTTGTGCTGTCCCAGCTCAGGTGTGAAGCAGGGTGGTGGTGTGTGCCCAAGGCCTATCCCCTGGCCTCTGCTCTACAGCGCTTCTGTTCTTCAGTCTCACCATGCAGGACTGGTGGCAGATGGTGATGTGTTCAGGGGAAAGTGAGCTGGCTGCATTGCATCTGTGTGTTCAGACACACCTAATAAAGACATTTGCATCGTGGGGCATATTTATTCTTGCCAAAACAATTGGGTCAGTACAGCATCCTCTAGCATAATTGCAATTTTATCATTATTTGGTGCTTTACATTATGTTCTCCTATTCTGCTTGCTGAGTGAGAATGAACTGTGCCAGAATAAATACCTTCACACTAAGAAGGTTGTTTGCTGTAACCATACTGCTGAAATTACAGTGGTGTAACTTAAGTCTAGTTTTTAAGCTCTGTGGCTTGGTGAGAGGGTGCAGAGTGCTTTTTTTGGTCTTGAGAAGGGTAAAGTATTATGATATTCTGGTATCTGCAGACAGCCTTTTAGAAAGGGCTGATTGCAGTCTCAGTTTGCTGTGGATGAGGACGCAGAAGAACCAGGGAGGGAGGATGAAGGGGGAGGCTGCCTGAAGCTCTTCAGAGTACTGCACTGTTTTGTTCTGAGCCCAGGAGGCCTAAACTGATAAAGCTAGGCAGCCTAAGTAAGTCTCAAATGGATCAATACCATAAAGATATAAAGTGTTTTTCATTTTGATCTGAAGCTTCAACAGAAGAACATTTTACTCTGAAGGAGATGAAGAGTTTAATACAAGGAGGAGGCCCCAGATGTGCCAGATCACTGTTGGGTTCCTTCATTTTAACTACACTGCCCGTTCAATAAGGTTGCAGTCCTCTCTTGTTTAAATCAGATTTAAAAAAACAAAACAAACAAAACAGTTGAGAGCAGAGTCTCATGACATTGGAAACCAAATTCCATGTTTTATCTCCTGGCTAGCCATTGTGTGCAGAGGTTTGCAGTTAAAATGACCAATATGCCTGGTGTATCAGTGATGATCAGATTTAAGGAATGGAAAAATAAGGGCAAACACAGAGTGAATAAGCATTTGGATTACTTGTGCCTTGCTGTAGATAGCTGTAGTATAGCAAAAGGGGAGAATGTGTTTCTCCCGTTATCTTCTGGTCTAGAAAGCAAAGTCTGCACAAATCTTTCTGTATGCAGGATTTGATCTTCCAGATAACCAACAACACAAGCTGCAAGGCATCAACATACACTATCAATTATCTTAAAAAGATGGGAAAAATTGCATTGCACATATCTCTCACCCAAGATGTTTAATTCCCCAATATGAAATGAGCTATTGAACAATTCTGATACCAGCTGATGGATTTTTGGGTCCTTTCCCACGGCCAAACTGATACTTGTAGTACTCTGGGCAGTGTATACTATAGGCCTTGTTCTGTAGAGCCCTTGTTCTGAAGAAATGTCCTGAAAAGATGAACCAGAATTCTTGAGAGGAATCATGATGAAAGAAGACTGACAGGAAAGCCCTATCCATGGAAAGACAAGACAACTAGCTTAGGAGATGGGCAGTTCTGGAAAGTGATTGCATCCATTTCCCTCTTGAAAACAGGAAGAAAGAGAATGTTTCAATTTTCAAAGTGAACAATAAGTTGTGCAAAACTTTATTTTTTTTATTTTTTTATTTTTTTGTGGTAGCTGTATGAAACTATTTAAAATGCTTGAATCATAAACTCTTTGGTGGTGGGTTTCTCAAGAACAGTTGCAACATCATCTGTCCTGTGGTGGGATCCGTCGCTGGGCTTTCATTCTGGCTGCACTGCAGGAAACATTCATACCTAGTTCTCATTAGAGCAAATGACAATGTTCCAGCATGCAGATGACAAAAATATATCACAACAGCAAGGTCTGTAGCAAAAGAAAGAAAATTTTTAGTTTTCTATTCATCCTAAGGGATAAAAGATTTTTTCTGGCTGATATTGCTGCTTGCATTTGCCATAGCTACCAGATAGGCCTGTGGGACTCAACGACTGCAGTCCCTTCAGTGATTTAGAAGAACAGACAAGGCCCTTGCTAATTTGTCTGATTCCCTCCCTCCAGAATCAGTTTCATCTATATTTTATAAATATTTAACATAACCTAATGACAATGTATTCAGGTGGAACAGAGGAGTACATATTGGTATTAACTAATCAGTGGAGGCTGATTTCCAAGTGAAATCAAACAAATGCATTTCTGTGTATTTATGACAGGATGCATTTATAGGATCTCTTTTGGCCTAAAATTTTGAACCATCATAAATAACTTAAAAAAATCTTTTTTTTTTTTTTTTTTTACATAAAAATACTTTTACTGAGAAAAATACATGTCAAATGTTTGCTTATTTATCAGTTTTCCTGACTGTATGAGAAGTACCTTCAGAATTGAAAATAAACTGGCTTTCATTGAAATTTCACATAGGTAAGATGCTAGAAGCTGCAGATTGAAGTCGGTATATCTCTTACTAATTCTGCTTGTTGGTGTCTGTACCACACCTCTCTACAGTTCACTTCTTTCTGGCAATGGCTTATTGCTTTGTGTGATGCATTTAATTCCATGTTGTTTTTCATTTTACTTGACTGAAAATAGAAAAAGAAGTACAAAAGGTTTATTTAAGTAGTAACAATAATTGCCAACAGTAATAGTGTTTTCCAGTTTCACAATTTTTCTCGATAGTTCATTCTGCAGCATGAGTAAAGTAGGCTAAATATCAAGGTCAGCTCACAAAGGAGCCGGCAGAATGCTGAGTGTTCTTGCAAGAGGCGCTAGGCATGCGTGCCTTGTAGGATGAGGACATTTGGCGCCTTGTAGAATTGATCTTTGAATCTTCACATAGTTAGAGAAGGTCTTCTAACAAAGTACTGAAGGTGGCTTGGGTGAATTTTTTCCCAACTTTTCCCTAGCAAGAAATGTAGGTTTCAGTCAAACTAACTTCATCAGCTCCTGCTGATTCAGTTTATTTCCTCCCAGAAAGTAATTAAAATGTTCAAAAATGTGTTTTGTTTACACATTTGCAAAAAGAAGTGTGTTTGTAGTACTACTGGATCATGGAGATTGCAAGGGGCCTGAGAGTGTTTCTAGTCCAGCTTTCTGCTCAAAGCAGGCTCAGCTCAGACTTCAGGTGGGTTGCCCAGGATTTTATTCATCTGGATCTTAAACCTTCCCCCAGGACAGAGACTGGGCAACCTTGGCTGTCTGCCCTCAGGATATAGATGATCTCCCTTATATCCCATCTTAAACCATCTCCATGTTATATCCCATCTCCTGCAGTCTGTTCATAGCAGGACCTCAGTCTTGGGCCTTACTGTATTGTGAATAGGCTCCAGTAGTTGAAGAACTAAATTGCTTTAGAAAGATGATTGAGGTGGCTTATTTAATAAACTGGAGCTTCTTTTAAGCACATTAGAAACAAATTATACATTGTAAAAGCCATGCTGTGCTCTAAGCTCTTATCTGTTTGAATCCTTGTGCTTTATTCTTCCTGTGCTGTATGTGTCTTTCCAGTATGTTTCTGCTGTGCTTAATAGAAAAATGGTGAATTTGGAAGGACCAAGAGAATGCTGAGGACAAATGCAAGCCTTGGCTACATGTTAGAGGTGGAAAAAACTACCACTCAGTAATTGAAATATCGGTATGTTTTAAAATACTCTTATAGTGGTGTCTATTTTAGGCCACCACTGGGAGAAAAAAGAGGGAAAAAAAAAAAAGCTATCTCAAAGATTTATCACTATCTCTAGGTAGTGACCCCAGTATAAGACAAGACTTTCAGGAACTCTCGAAGGAAATATTTCTGACTATGACAGGAGATTGATTGCCTGTCAGAACTGGGTTTAAGTGCAGTGAATTTCAGTGCACCTACATTGTCAGAGTATTTTAACATTTGTATTCAGGTGTTATTTTAAATGCACTGGCCTCTGAAATATTAACGAGACAGAGAAAACTATAAAGCTCACCTGCCTTTTGGCCTCTTCATGTATCTTTAATTGTTCTGCCAACCAGAAAGTTAAACAATGACAAAATGGACTGAATTTGTGTGCTGGCTGCTTTCCTTCCTGGTATTACGAGAGGTTTTTGCTGAATGGGCCGGAGAAGAAGGAAAATAGTTTTCCACACAGTGTGTGGTCAGTTTTTAGCACTGAAGGTAATAAAATAACCTCAATCTTATAAGCCTCATAAAACTTACAATTAAAAGAATTTGCTTTATGTGATTTTAAGGACTGTTATTAAATGGCCAGTGGTTTGTCAGCTGTTGTGGTTTGGCCCAACAGATAGCTAAGTACCACACAGTCGTTTGCTAACACCCCACCCCTGTGGGATGAGGGAGAGAATTAGGAGAAAATACAGTAGAATTTGTGGATTGAGATAAAAACTATTTATTAAGACAGAAATTGAAGTGGATAGAAATAGCAGTAATTATACACAAAGTGATACACAAAGCCATTGCTCACCACCAATGTCCAACCAGTCCTCGAGCAGCGGCCCCTCTCCAGCTAACTCCCCTTCTCTTATATGTACACGATGTCACATGGTGTGGAATATCCCTTTTGGTGAGTTTGGGTCAGCTGCCCTGGTCCTGTCCCCTCCCAGCTCTTTGCATCCCTCCCAACCCCTCCGCTGGCAGAAGAATACAAGAAGCAGGAAGACTGAAACGTCCTCAGTTCTGTTCAGTGCTGCTTGGCAACACGTATAAACAATCAGTATGTTATCAGTGTTGTTTTACCTCTATAACCAAAATATAGCATCATACCAGACTCTATGAGAAAGACAACTTCTGTCCCAGCTAGAAATTAAGACATCAGCCTCTTGTTGTAAAGCTTCTTTCTGCAGAAAGAGAAGGTAAGAACTGGGAGAAGGAAGAACTGCCCACCGTAAGTGAAGATCAGGTTCGAGACCACCTGAAGAACCTGAAGGTATACAAGTCCATGGGGCCTGATGAGATTCATCCACGGGTCCTGAAGGAACTGGCGGATGAGGTTACCAAGCCACTATCCATCATATTTGAAAGGTCATGGCAGTCTGGTGAAGTTCCCACTGACTGGAAAAGGGGGAACATAACCCCCATTTTCAAGAAGGGGAAAAAAGAAGATCCTGGAAACTACAGGCCGGTCAGTCTCACCTCTGTGCCTGGCAAGATCATGGAGCAGATCCTCCTGAAGGCTCTACTAAGGCACATGGAAAATCGAGAGGAGGTGATTGGCGGCAACCAACATGGCTTCACCAAGGGCAAATCGTGCCTGACAAACCTGGTGGCCTTCTATGATGGAGTCACAGCAACAGTGGATAAAGGGAGGGCAACCGACGTCATCTACCTGGACTTGTGCAAGGCGTTTGACACTGTCCCGCACAGCATCCTGGTTGATAAACTGGATAAATATGGGTTTGATGGACGAACCACTCGCTGGATAAGGAACTGGCTGGATGGCCGCACTCAGAGAGTGGCGGTCAATGGCTCAGTGTCTGAATGGAGACCAGTGACGAGTGGTGTTCCTCAGGGATCGGTACTGGGACCAGTGCTGTTTAACATCTTTGTCGGTGACATGGACAGTGGGATCGAATGCACCCTCAGCAAGTTTGCAGATGATGCCAAGCTGTGTGGTGCAGTCGACACGCCAGAGGGAAGGGATGCCATCCAGAGGGACCTGGACAGGCTTGAGAGGTGGGCCCATGCCAACCTCATGAAATTCAACAAAGCCAAGTGCAAGGTCCTGCACCTGGGTCGGAGCAATCCCAAGTACACATACAGGCTGGGCGGAGAATGGCTTGAGAGTAGCCCTGAGGAGAGGGACTTGGGGGTGTGTGTTGACGAGAAACTCAACATGAGCCGGCAGTGTGCGCTTGCAGCCCAGAAGGCCAACCGCATCCTGGGCTGCATCAAGAGAAGCGTGGCCAGCAGGTCGAGGGAGGTGATTCTGCCCCTCTACTCTGCTCTCGTGAGACCTCACCTGGAGTATTGTGTCCAGTTCTGGGGCCCCCAACACAAGAAGGATGTGGAGCTGTTGGAGCGGGTCCAGAGGAGGGCCACGAGGATGATCAGAGGGCTGGAGCACCTCCCCTACGAGGACAGGCTGAGAGAGTTGGGACTCTTCAGCCTGGAGAAGAGAAGGCTGCGGGGGGACCTGATAGCAGCCTTCCAGTACCTGAAGGGGGCCTACAGGAAAGCTGGGGAGGGGCTTTTTACAAGGATAGATAATGACAGAACAAGGGGTAATGGTTATAAACTGGAAGAGGGTAGATTTAGGCTGGATATAAGGAAGAAATTCTTCACTGTGAGGGTGGTGAGACACTGGAACAGGTTGCCCAGAGAAGTTGTTGATGCCCCCTCCCTGGAAGTATTCAAAGCCAGGCTGGATGGGGCTTTGGGCAACCTGGTCTAGTGGGAGGTGTCCTTGCCCATGGCAGGGGGGTTGGAACAAGATGATCTCTAAGGTCCCTTCCAACCTGAACCATTCTATGATTCTATGATTCTATGATTCTGTTAGTCGCGTTCCTGAGTTGCCATAACTGTAATTACATCTTGATCTTGAGGACACCCAGCTATGGGCTGGCTAAGCAGAAGTCCTGTCCTGTGGTCTGAGGTTTGCTAGGTGATCTCAGACATTGGGAAAATGTGTCTGCCAGCCATCTGTGGTGGTACTTTCAGGAGAAGACACTGTAACGGTACATCTGTTTGCTTAATGTTTTCCAGCTAACTCTCAAAGACTGACAGATCCATGTATGTTTCTTGTTTTACGCAATAACAGTGCAAATATAAAACAGCACACATCATTCTTAGTACTTAGGGGCAATGGTAGCATCTTATGATCTACATTTTAAGTACGTACAGGCAATACTGCTTAACACCCAAAACCTGAGCGGGATGAAGCTTATTTTGGGCCTTTTCTTGAAAGATACTGGTGCCCTTTCCCTCAGCAATGTGCGATAGAAATTAAGGCTACTCTGGTCCGTGACTGTCAGGCTCATGCCTGTGCAGTTTTCCCATGTGACTTGAAAATGCATTGCCAAGTAACCATGGCAGTAATTGGTAAGTGCTTACATTTGAATTCATTTGAATTGCAGTACATGTAGCTGTTTTTCTTCCTCCATTAAACTAGTGCTAAACATCTGATTTTATTTTGTCCAAGTATAATGGTTCAGTTTGCTTCATTCATCAAGTATGCAGCGACATGTATTCAACTCATCCTTAGAGCTTTCCAAGAACAGGATAATGCTGTGAGTACTGTCATCTCTGTGACTATCATTTTTCATAAGAGCAGTTTTCAGAGAAAAAATAACTTAGATTAACTATTAAAAACAACCTCCATGTAGCCTTTAGAAAAAAAATAAGTTGTGGTTTGTTTTCTACTCTTCAGCGCTGAACATTTTCTTAGATTTGGGTCCTTCTTCTGGTCACCAAAATGTAGGTTGCTTGTGTGTCTCTGCACTCAGTAACACGGTAGGAAAAGTAACTATGGTCATTTTCATAGTTTGTGTGGTGACCTCGATCACTAATTACTGAAATTCAGAAATAATAGTAAAAAAAAGGAAAAAGAGAAGAATAAATGAAAAGAAAGAAAGTGGAAATGATTTTGTCTGGTTAAATGCATCAAGCCTATTGAGTTAAGATTGCAGAATGGTTGAGTTTGGAAGAGACCACTGGGGATCATCTGGTCCAAAGAAGTAGTTTTCTAGATGAGTACTATTTAAGGACAAAAGTATCATTTCTTGTAGAAATTTTGGATGTGCCAGTTCATTTGATTTGTTTCTTTTTTTGGCCAACATTACATCTGTGCATGAGAGCTATTTAATGATTTTGTTGCCGAAGACAGAAGGAAGTTTGTCACTGAATCCAGGATTCTTGGCAACTTTTAGGTTAGGTGAAAAGCTCTTTGCTGGAGTACAGTAGTAACTGGTGAAGGGTATTTTGTGGATCAGACACTGATGGCATGAGAATTGATTTGTTTACTATCTTACCACATCCTTGTATAAAACTGTGAGCTTCACCCAAGTAATAGCAGTAGAGAGCAGAGTCCTCTGTCCAGCAATACGTGTTTGTATAGGAGTTGAGCTTCCCATTAAGCTATTGATCTTCAGGCATATCAATTTTCTTCATCTTGGAGCAACTTAAGAGCAGCTCTTATTTACACAAATTTGAACTTGATATAAGAGCAGGTCTGAGCTGTTAATTCCACTGAGATTACCTGTGCACAACAAGCCTAACATTTTATAAGACATATTCTGTATAAATGCCATTCTGACTGTGTGTTAGAATTAAATAATAAGTTAAAAATAATGAATTTCTGGACAGTTTTAATACAGTTCCAGGGGAGAGCATAGTCTCTAAGGCATTGTGGCCAAAACATCTGAATTAACCACCCAAGAAGTAAAAGACTGTAGCCTGGGATAGCTTTATTGTTGCTATGAAATTGAAGGCATGCATACAAATAAAGAGAACAATAAGGGGCAAGTGTTTACTGGGCTTTAGAGAGATGTTTATTATACTTTCTACAGCATAAGCAGAAAGCTCAAATTATCTCCAGATTTTAAAGGCATTGTAAAATAATTAAACACAAATACTAAGGATCTTCCTGGAACTACAAATCTAGAAAATGTTCCTCTGAGGATTCTTATTTCATTCTTTACATTGCTCACTCGACTGCAATACCACAGCCCTGGATTCGGCCACACAGAGAATTAAAGTGAAGTTGCCCCAATTCCCATTTGTAGCTCGTAATTCCTCTTGGAGGGCAAGGACTGTGAGCTGGGACATGGCAAGCTGACTGCAAGTTTTGTAGCTCTGTCATTTTGCTTTTAGTCTAGATGAGAAGAATTCGTGTAGAGATATGTGAAAAAGCCCTTTGAGATCATTTTTCTCTGCTCGTGGAACAAGCATATCAGGTGAAGTGGATGGTGAAGAGGCAACCTGTCCCCCTGCATGCCAAAATACTGTTCACATGTCGGTTAAACATCCTGCAAAGCATCTCTTCTCCCTTTGCTTTAGAAGATGCAAAGAAAGGCATGACGCAAAGGAGGCTTTGAGTTCTGGCCAGATCATTGCCCTGCAGTTAGAAAGATGAGATTTTGCATGAAACTGCATTTAGTACCACATGCCTTAGAGTTTAAGGCTGGCAAAGTGCTTCAAAATTCAGGCATATGAGCCATGTCAAGTACGTACAATTTGGAGCACCCGTTAGTGTGAGCTAGTTCAGAAGATTAAAGCAGTAGCCTCCAGGCTGAAATAAATGTGAGGAAAGAAGCAAAATAGGGGAAGGAATTAGACAGACAGGACAGTTCTCTCCGCATATGAGCTCTCCGCTTTTGGTGGTCGTACCTTGGTCGTCTTAGCTGTAATGTCATCTCAGTGAGCCTGTATGACCTATACAGGCAACTAGGAGAAACAGAATCTCTTTGGGGTAGGCTATGTCCCTGTAATTAAAAAATGTGAACATCCCCGTTCCTGTCCAGTTTGTATAGGCAGCATGTAACTGATAAAATTCAGTATCTAAAGATCCTGAAGAAGCAGCTGTGTATTGACCCTGTGTAGCCAAAAATCGACTGTCATTTTTTCATAGAAAAAAACCCTTATATGATTGTAATTTTGCTATATCACATTGGTTCTAACTATGCGGCTACATGAGGACCTGTATGATATGAAGACTCGTTTAAATAAACACGCCTACCCGAAACAGAAAATACACCATGAACCCATGTTTGCAAACATGTCAGTAATAAAGTAATAAAAAATAATGGCAGGATTCCAGAATATTCTTGTTTGACATTCCATCAGTTAGTTAGGATACTAAGCAGATTATATTTTACTTAGTAGGTGGCAGTCAACAATTTCTACTTTGTCTACAGGAGGAATTATGGCCTATTTTTTTCTTCTTTTTTTTTAATTAAAAAACAAAACAAAACAAAAAAAAACCCTGCATATCATCATCAGGGCTTATGTTTTGAGGGCGAGGCTGAGAAATGTTGTCTTTCCCCGTGTAGGTGACCAACCAGAGACCATAGGATTTGCTGTATGTGAACGTTTCATACTGAGTAACCAGTACTGTTGGTCACAAATGTATGTTACCACTGTGTGATGTATTTGCACAGGTATGCGTAGGGACTTTCCAAATTAAACTTCTGTCTGTTCTTCAATCCAGCACTGAGATACAGCAGGCAAGGTAGTTTTGCATTAGTAAAGGTAGTGTTGTAATTACAAGGGCAGTTCCCAATTTCTTTGGGTTTATAAAACCAGCCCATCTTCAGGTAAACCATCCCTTCTACATATGAGGTTCATACCTTGCTCCTTCAGAGCTGCACCTTAGCAGAGAGAATTTTTTTCTTTTTTTATGAAATGAAATGTGTCTCCAAATAAAAAAGAGAAATAGTTTTAACGCAAATGTTGAAATTAAAGTTAGCTAGTGTGTGATTATTTAGCCTTCCCCACTTAAATGTCATTTTCTCTGTGAAATATAAAATGTGAAAGTGAACATAATTTCAATTTTTATTTTGTCACAGAAGCTGATACACCAGCTCACTAGACCCTATTATCTAGAATTCTGTTTCCAAGAGTAAAAAGTACTGGACGCAATGTAGCGTAATATAAAACTCCACTAATGAATAATTATACAGAGATATGCACCTAAGGAAATTTCATGTGTCAGTGGTGAAGGGTTTGTCAGGTGCTAAAGTGTGAGAGTCAGTTTTATTCGTCTGTGATGATCTTTGCTGACACAAATGTGAATAATATTTTAATTATTCACATAGGTGTCTAATCTCCTTCTAAATCTAACGAACCTGTTGGCCTTACTGACCTCTACTTTGACAGTGAGTCCCGGAGTTTTAATTTTGCCTTGGATGGTACGTAATTGGAAAAAAAATTATCTTTTACCAACTTAAATAGCTGTCCCTTGAATTTTATTAGCAGCGCCTGTTTTCTTACTTAAATGAGGGGAAACAAATAGGCTAGGAGCTGCTACAGCCAGGCCCCATGAAGTTCATGAACTTGCATGCATTTATGCCTGCACTAATTACTGTGTTGAAGCTGAATGTGTGAGCATTATGTATTGCAGGAAGGCTTTATTTTCTTTAAGCAGTTTTTTTTTTTTAATTTTTTTTCCCTCCCATGACTATTGCTTAGCAAAAAGTGAGTGTATGGAGGTTAATTTAGAAACCATGAATGTTCTGTTACTTCCACCATGTTTCCTTGTAAATGTTGTACTGCAACCATTACCCAGTTACCTCTCTAAACAATACATTTACAGTTTTCCACAGTGCCCTTTAGTCTGAAGAGTTTCATCATCTTCATGGCTCATTCATTTAATGCTTCTAAGTAATACAAATAACTTTCTTCGCAGAGGTGCGTGGGTCACCCATAGCTGTGCCTTTCTTCTATGTTAAAAACGGATCATTTAATCCATTTCTGTTAATTCATTTCTCCAGACAAGTTTCCAAAGGATATACTTTGCCCCTAACTTCTCAGAATTACCTCTCAGTGGGTTTACTTCCATTTCTTCAATAAACTCCACAGAGGATCTTCAGCTTTCAGAAAGTTTGTATCAATCCTGAATTGGCTTCCACCCTAGGAGAGTTAGCTCTACAATGAATGTGTTTGACAATCCCAACTTCCTCATGGAATTTTAGGAGAAAAAAAAGTCCCCATTTCTGCATAGGTGGGAAGTTTGAAGACTTTGGCTGCTCAAAGATATATCCTATTAAACTTGTATTTTACAAGAAAAATAGCAAAGAATGTTCCTTTGAGAAATAAACTCAGTCTTTTCAATGGACCGGCTGGACGTTCAAAGCACTTCCCTTCCCTGCCAGCAATCCATCAGTTTTATTTGGAGTGAACTTTAATCAGCTTTGTAACACCCCTCCTGCAATCTCAAATCTTGATCTTGTGATTATTTTCTCTGCTACAAATCTTTTAAGCTTCCAAAAAGTCTCCAACTGCTTGTTTATACAGAGACTTTCAGGAAGAACAATCCAAATTAACTGGAGGTGCGAATCCTTCAGTGAAGCTAAAGTGCTTTAAATTGATCTTACTTTGGAAGAGAATTCAGTTAAATCACTTTAAAGATGCTTCTATTGTAAATGAGGCTGTCCACACAGTGGCCTAATACTGTTTAAATTACCCACTAAAGAAGTTTAATTTGGATCAAATTTCTTGTGTGCTTCTGTGGACACTATCCCTGTCCCAGCTGTACCCCACAGAGTGGTGGT
Organism: Penelope pileata; assembly: GCA_013396635.1. NCBI lineage: Eukaryota > Metazoa > Chordata > Aves > Galliformes > Cracidae > Penelope > Penelope pileata. The sequence continues at coordinate 1,347,672 of WBMW01000788.1, forward strand.
GCAGCAGTCTGCATCGTACCAGGGGCCCACTGTGCACAGTGACTGATATCAGTCACTGCACTGTGACTGATTATCTCTTGGCTCAGCAAGATGTAATGCAACTCAGAGTATAACCAGTTTATTGCCAATACATAAAACCAGGCTGCCGTCCTCGCCACTTCTGCAGTGGTATGCATACCCTCAAGTGGAAATCAGAGTCCTATTGTACTAGATGCTAAATGAAAACAAATTAGCTGGCTCCTGTACAAAGAGCTGCTGGCTGGGCTGGGCAGGCAGCGAGTTGCAGCAGTATCAGGTCTCCCAAGGTCCAGCCTGGTGCTTTGCCAGAGAGGTCTGGTGGTCCAGCGAGTCTGTGTGGGAGAGCTGGGCCTCTGACTTGCCTGGAAGAAAAAAAAATGACAATTTCTAACCTATGCTAGATCACATGGCCAAATGAGCTGCAGCTTGTGCAACTGACTGCATTCAGAGTAGTGCTAGCCACCCAAGCTGAATGATTTTACTCGTGCAAATGTGCTCGCAAGAAAGCCACACTGTACAGGTTTGTGCCATTTTGCAGTCTACATCTGGTTAAAATATCCTTCCTTTCCCAGTTAAATGCTTTGGGAATTACCTGAAGCTTATTGTCTTTTTGATCCCTTTCAAAATTCAGTAAAGTCTAATATGGCTCGTAAATGATTTTCTAGCCCTCCATCCATTGATTTTCTCTCCTTGGGGAAAAATGGAAAACCCCATGAAATTGTGAGATGTAGTTCATTCCTTTCTCATACATTTTACCATTTGCAGGCCAAAAATATAACGTAAAATGCAGGTTATTCCATTTGAATGCAATCTCAAAGGTTGTAACTGTCAAACTAAAATATAGTTCCAGGGTTTTCAAAACATTGTTTTTTCTTTAAGAAAAATGTCAACTATAGGCTTGATTGGTTCAAGTACTTTGTATTGCACTATCAGTTTTGTAAAAGGAACAGCATAATGTTGCAGAAGCATTTAGTGACAAGAGAAAGAATGGCTCTGTCAACTTACAAAATATTTTTTAGGACATACATACTCACCTGTGGTGAGTTAGTGAAACCAGATATACGACCATAGTGAGCAGAGCCTTTATTCAAGTCTGAATTACAGAGCTTGGCCATGTACAGACCATAGTTAATTTTTCATTGTTTTTGTTAACAGTTGTATGGTTGTGTGTTCAGTTGGTGCATATAATAAAGGATTCTGCTTTAAATAATGTTATACTGAAACTAAGACAGATGGAAAATCTTGATTCAGCATGGATAGGTTTATAAAGGACAGTGAGGATGCCTTTTTTTTTTTTTTTTTCTGACATACGTCCAAGAGAAAAGAAAGAAAACAAGCTTAGACCAGGCTATGAACTGCAGTCTCTAAGCCAGAAGGAAGGTGCAAGGACAAGGGCAAAGAGATAGGACAGAAACTTCTGAGTAGTAATTCTGTGTCAAGTCAATTAAAATCTCCTAGTGCTTTTCTTTTATTAAAACCTAATCTGTCTGGAACTGCTTTGCATTTGCCATAGGCTAAAAGAATACACACTGGGGATGCATGCAGCACACACGCGATCAGCTGACATATGGCAGCTTCATGCCCAGCAGTAATTTGTTCGTGTGTTGGAGACGTCTGATACAAACACAGGGTACTTACATACTGAGATGCGTATGTATGTATTCAGTCTTTTCTAACTCCTTGAGATAAAATAATCACTTTTGGAAGTTCAGAGTTGGGTAACATATATATATATGATAGCAGTGCAATGGAGCTAAAATTTCTTAAAACCTAGAAAGATTTTGAATTACTGGTCTTGACTGTCACACTTCAGCAAAGTATGGAGAGCTACTGTCTGTATAGACTTTTATACCTGTCTCAAGTGACAGTTTGTCTGCCAAAGCAAAGAACATGAAAGTAGCCTCTTGAATTGTTATAGTCATTTCTGCTTGGATTTCTCCTCATTTTTCCAATTGACCCAATTTTCCAATTGATTGTTTAAAAGTGTCCGTTTTACCAGAGGGAAGCCCTGGGGCAGCATGGTTAATATCAACATTATCTCTGAGCAGTGCAGAATGCACGCGTGTTGGAACAAAACAGCTGCAACAAAGGCTGAGCGTTGAACTGTCTCTCAAAATCAGTACTTTGCTTTGCAAAATGTTTTAATGTTTCTGTTTCAGGAAATCTTAGCTTCTTAATCAAACAAACTTTTAATCTGTACAAACTTCAGCATTCCTATCTAAGAATACTGTAGTTTAAAAAGTCTTCATTGTTTTCCCTGCTTAGAGGTTAATGCAGTTGTAGTCGGTATGATTGTCTCTATCTCATTGCAAAGAGCAACATTTTCATTGGTCACTGTTCAGCTTTTAGACTGTCTTGTGTTTTAGGAATTGCTAGAAATTTAAAACAGCTTGTGCAAGGCTTCTTATGCTGCAGCAAATTCACGTGAGCATTTAATACTAATTAGCAGTAACAGTGGCTGCTTATATCCAAACATTGCACAACTATTCATTTTCCAATCAGAGGCTTATGAACGACAAACAGTTCTGTGTCAACCATTTGGTGACTGAACTGAATTGTGTAATAGAAATTGATGTATAGCTCATTGATATAATTGGAGGTTTTGGAGCTTTCTTGTAGGCTGACTTGTTTCAACAGATGAGACAGCGACAGAGGCCTGGTTCTGACCGTTCTTAATGCAAATTATACCAGCATATAACAACAATTATAAAACTGTTGGGATCAGAGAGGTCAAAATTGAGATCCTGCATACATTGGTGACCTGATAATTACCCTTGTTTGTTCTTGGCTGCTTGTGTTGATGAGTTTGGGATTGTTTTATCTTATACTTGTCATTTTTCCTACAGAGCTGCTCAAAAGTTGAACCTGTCTTCCAAAAAGAAGAAGCACAGGCCTTCTGCATCATCTGCCCCTGAATCTCCTCTGTTCTCTACCAGCTTCAGCAGTATCCTTCAGGCTTCCCCACCCCCTGCACCACCATGTTTGTTGAGGGCAGTCAGCAAAGTGAAAGACACCCCTGGAGTGGGAAAGGTAGGCCTAAAAAGTATCACTAAAACACTTTTTCTGTGGGAGAAGATTTTTTCCTTGGGCAAAACGTCAGTGGAATTGGAAGAGTATGTCCTTTGTTGCATGACTGTACTGCAGTTGGTCCCTGCATGTGTACAAAGGACTGGCAACATTAGTTACTTCCTGTGTGTGAGCTTGTTTTCAGGTTGAAGTTGACTTGAACACAGGCAGCTCTACTTGTGCAGCAGTAATACATTTTGAACTCTCGATTACACTAAGTGCACCTGCACTGGGACCACTGTGCTACCCAGTGGTGACAATGTCCATTTTGCTAGGATTTCTGGAGCAGGTTGGTCTCTCTGCGTTTCAACAGTGTAGCAGGTGCTTGCTGTGGCATATTCTGTGTTCCTGATCCCCTTGTTGTCCAGGCTGTATCTTGGCCGGACGCACTGTAATTTCCTTCTAATTCATGTATCCTGGCTTTCTTCCAGTACACTCAGGACAAGGCTGGGCCACATACCTGAATAAAGTCTATGCTAATAATGATGAATTACTCCTTTTTTTCTTCTATCACGTTACTTCCTTCCATTCTCTAGAATCATACCCTCTTAAAATACCATTTAGGTGCATATTTATGATGGAAAATGGTTGACGCAGTGGAGAAGGTGGCCATAAATTTTGCTATTGCTTTGTTATTTGTCTGTGTGGCCGTTTTTTCCTGTCACAAATGGAGAGCCTGGCACATTACATCTGGGAATGTGCACATATAGTTGCTGAGGACAGCAGTTCGCTTTAATCAAGGTAGTTTCTTATGCAAGCATCTGTGTGCATGGCTTTTCCATATTCATTGGATACAAAGCAGGGAAAATGACTTTGTTGCAAATCTTTTTGTTTAGAAGAGAAACTGTAATGCATACTCTAGGAGTACTGAGCATAGAATGTGCTTCCATATTTCTACTGCTGATTTTGGACATTCACTTATGGAAATTGCACAGTTCTCATTTTTATGAGAATGCGTTTACCAAAGCATTACTTTGGTAGCTGGTTTATGCCCATTTGAAAAGAGCCTATAGGATTCTCTCCACATAAGGCTCCCTTTCTTTCCTCTGACCTGTACAAGAGTACAAATCCGTCATGATCTGATAGAAGTAGTGATGCCTACTCTAACTTCAGTGAGAGGAGGAGTGAGCTTAAACCTATTAGTTGGTGTAAGAACCTGCTGTAGAAAATATTTACAATATAACCTCTGAGGATTCTTATGTTTCTGTGCTTTTAGATGTGTTTTATCTGAATACGAATAAAATTTCCATTGAGCAATCACGAAGGACATGCTTGTGAAAACATGGGACTAATTTCCCTTGTTGAAAAGCATGGACACTTCTCCTGACTGTTGGTTTTCACCCTTTCCAAGAAAAGGGTCTACATGCACGCATACACAGAAATCTTTGAAAAAGCTGCAAGCTTGACCTGAACCTTTCTTGCTCTTCTTATCTTGAATTTCCAGTGAAATGGTCTTGGAGAACAGTTTTGCAGTATGCCCAAACAGAGATAGAATTTGCTTCTCCACCAACACCATATACCGCAGCAGGCTTCAGGCTTTGCAGGTGTTATGAGTAAAACACAAATTTGCAGTCTAGCAAATGAAAGAGCTATCCGAAGTGTATAAGAAATAGCTAAGAGTTCTTAAAAATGTTAAAACACATGCTTATCCAAAGTAGGAAACCAAATTGGATTACTTCATATAGTCACAATAGAGGAAGTTCCTTTTTTCCCCATAATGTTCCTGTTAGCAAAAATACATCTAGCCTGCAGTTTCTGGAATTCAGTACCATTTCCTACATCTTTGATTTCTTTGAGGAATCACCCAATAATTATGACCTAAAGTTCATATAGTTTCATCAGTGTTACCTATAGTTCATCAGTTTACCTATGTAGCATAATGTACATTTTAATATGTCAGAGTTAGATGTGAGATATACTAAGTAAGTACTGCAGGATAACAATGTAATTTGTCAGAATGGGAAAACTTCAGGTGAAGCAGTGGAATTTTTGGCTTGTTTGATTTTAATTGCTTTTAATTTTTGTTGTTTTTCATGTATGTTCTGTTTAGGCGTACATTTTGACATGAACATGCAAAAAACTGTTAGTTTTCTCAGCATTTCCTTTCATATAATGTTTTCTGTAAGTTTATAAATCTATAAATCGAGGACCCAAGGGGAGGAGCTGGGTTCAGGACAGCTAAAATTTATTTTCAGTCACTTTATTTTTTTCTGGTTTCTATTGAAATAGTGTTACCAACAATCCCAATCTGATTAAACTCCAGTTCACTTGGGTTTGCACGGACTCGGAAATTTCTAGCAGGACAGTTTGTTACTGGAAATCCTGATTCAACAGAATTGCAAGGCTGGCGCTTGCCAAGGTCTCTGTCTATCCAAGATTCCCAGGGATGACAGCATACAGGACTGGTTTCCTGGAAGGCAGAGTCTTGGCCACAGGGCTGGGAGCCCCAGCACAGAAGCTACGTGTTACTGGCTTGGCCTCAGCTTGAGAGCTCTCTGTTTGCTAAGGCTGGTGGATATACAAGAAGCTGCAGGACAGATATTTTGTTATGTTGTCCCACGACATCAGAGGCAGATGTTGGTGATATGGCAACAGAGGCTGAACCTTCCCACCAATATCCCGTTCCATGTTGTTGCCATGTGACAGATGGCAGCAGAGGGGCACTCTGACCCAATGGCGTCTGACATGGAAGTGCACATGGAGCAAGGGGTGGGACTGAATTCCTCCATGTGGAAAAATGGCACCCAGTGACATTCATTGACACTTGCTGAACGTTTCTGGAGGCCAAAGAGTAGCTGTGAGCACAGTGAAGCGGTGGTGGTGTGTTTCTGCAGTGTCAACAGTGTCAGTGCTCACCTCTGCTGGTGCAGATTGTTATGAGTGTGGCATGCGTGCTCTTGCTCATCACTCGTGAAAATGCATCGCGGATGGTGGTGACTGTGTTGAAAGAGTGTTTTGTATCTGAGAATTCACTCTATCAACTAGTATTATTGTGCTCTTTGTATCTGTTGCAGTTTCCATGGAAATAAATAGGGCACATCACTTTTGGAGTGACCTACGTATATTAGTTTATATGTAGGTTCACACTTTTTCCCACAAAAGCCCTTGCAAAGCATGCTGTGCTGTCCTGGAATTTGGAAGAAGTATTATCTGAATGCTAGCATTCAGCTTTGCAGGAGGAAGAGGATGAAATAATGAAAGCAGCATTTTACTTCTGTATTCGATATGCCCTTGACCCTAGTGGAAATACAGCTTTGTAAAGTGAAGTAGTAAAGAATCTTGTTTCCAAAGTCTAAAGTAAATGTTTTTGACTATTGCAAATAAATTAGCAGTGGTGCTTGTATGGCTTGTGACATACACATTTGCTTTGGTTTTGGTTTTGCTGGCAGAGGGAGCTGATCCCCAGGGAGGCAGTCTCTCATCCCTGAAGTTTTTTTCTTAATAGCTGTGTTTTCTTTGGAGCTGAATGACACTCCAGCTCTGTAAGCTGCCACAGCCTGAGCATCACTTTTTCTTCTCTCTGTGCTGTCTTTGAATTATTGAATTCTGAGCTATTGTGCAAAGGAGAGTGGCAAGTTGCTTTTGCTGGGCTTGAAAACAGAGTGCCACTATCCTGGATGATTGTACATGCAGTTTCCCCAAGTCCCATCATATCCTAGAACATACTGAAGTCTGTTTTGTTCTTTCTGACAATGAGCCAAGAAATAGGAAAAAAAAAAAAACCCAAAACCAACAAACCAGGCTTTCCATGCAGGGATAATAAATTATTCCATGACTAAGGTTTCCTTGGATTTGCTCCCCAGTCTACTTCCCTCCTTCTCCCCATCTCCCATGTTTTGTTAAACAAAAAGTAAGCTAAACCAGATTTTTTCTAATGAAAACCTGAAATGTTCTTTCTGTGAGAGATGTTTTGCTGAATCCCACATTCCCTATGAAAAACAGCTTGAATGAAAAATTTGCTGCCAACCTTAATAAATAGGTTGTTTTCAGGTGGTACAAGGTTGGATGTGGTCTCTGAGCTTTCTTTCATTTGCTATTTTTCTGTGTATAGTCTTACAAAACTCTGCCACTGAGAGGTATTTGATATGTTTGAGCAGAGAATAATTTACTTACATATTATTCTTGTGTGATTTTTTTGTTGTTGTTGTTGCTGCTTGTTAATCTGAAAATAAAATAGCAATGTTTGCTCATAAAAATCATGTCACTGCAAGGGATGCTAGGGAGTAGCAAATCATCACTGAACTTTCTTTGGCAAGTTATTTAAACCTATTAGCAAAACAGACTGTAATTTGCAATAATGTTTTTACTTTTTATTTTTCTGTAGCAGCAGAATTCCTCTTTACAGAGCCTAGTCCCATTTTTCTAGATAATGTATAAATTCAGACAGGAAAAAAAACACCAAACAGTTTCTGTTCAAGAGCATTGTACGATCTCAGTGTAGGGAGGAAGCCCAGACAGATGGAGAGACAGGAAGCAAGAAGAAACGAAGAGGTCTTATTGTTGATCTCCATAGTGGTGTCCTAAACCCATCAACAGTCTCATATTAGATACCCCTTGTCAAGCTTTGCTAGGTGTTGTAGAAGAGAGGTTATTAAAATCTTTGAAAGAGGAGTAATAGGTTATATTGCAGATATTTCTGAGGAGCTGTTTCCAAGTGTGTGGGGCAGGGTAGGAGGCAGCGCAGACAGGGCTGTTTTGATAATCTAGTAAGTGAGTGAGAGATGCAGGAGCCAGCATTCTGCCAGGGACTGAGCATGGAGCCTGTCTGGGAAGGGCCATGAGTGGGAGTGAACAGTGACCATGGCCAAATGCCAGGAATGCCTGCAAAATGCTAGCAGATGAGTTGGTGATGTGACAGATACTCCTGAGTCATACTCCTTTCTCTGAAGTGTCTGTGTGACATACTAAAAAAGGTTCAATTAAACATATTTTTTAGTGCCTGGCCTGTAAGAATTTAATCTTCCATTAAAGCACAGTATTTGATTGAAATAAACCTAAAACTTACTATTCACTTTACATTAGCCTGCAGCTTATTTGCACAAAACTCTATCCAGAAGGGTCAGGAAGATTTTGTCTGACCTAAAATTGCCTCCACCAAAGCAGCAGCAGATTTTCAGAGGCAGTCATCTGTGCCATTCCCTTGGCTTTCTGTGAATGTCACTGGGAGCTGGAACCAACTTCCCCAGCCTCACGGCAGGTTCCCACTATGCGGGCTAGCTGAAGCATCTCACTCAGTGAAGGTGAACACATTTGTGTGGGGAGAAGTGTGATACTGCTTGCCCCTCTGGAGGGCAGGAGGTCCACAAAGGCAGGATACCACTGATGATCAATGGGCAGAATCTTATGTCCTTGGCCTAAAAAAGCAGTGGTATCATGTTAAAAATCAAAAGATGGTCTTACATCATATCATCTTACTTTGTGTATTGTCCATGTAACATACTGTTATCCTTTTGATCCAAGTGGCTAGTGAAGAAGCAGTGCTTTGCAGTTTTTCCATATAAGGAAAGTGATTATAAAGGGAATGGATAAGGTATTTTGAATACAATTCAATTCCTTTACAAAGAAATATTAAATCTTGCATGCCAATGGACAGAAACAACCAAAGTCAGTTTCCCTTCATACACCGCCACAACCTTTAAGGCAGGGTTTTGATATCCCACTCCTCCAGTTTTAGAACTTCTTGGTTTTACCGTACCAAGTTTTTTCTTATCCATATTTTTCTTTCTGCTTCTCCACTTAACTTTCTGTGACTTTCTTTTGTCCCTGCCAGAAGTAGCAGTGAACAAAGCCCTACTGCCCAAGCAGCTCAGGTTTCTGAGTAGGTTCAGAACTATCTTTTGGGGGAACGGAAGTATATCCCAATGCTTTGGCTTTGCAAACTTCTATTCTCTCTGCTAACCACTGCTTTAAAATAGTTTATTAGACTTTTCAGTAAATAGGGCAAAAATTACTGGACTTGCCTTGACATGCTTTATTCCAAGTTATAACAGTGCCGTACATATGTTAATAGTCATTATCCTACTGGCTGTAGCCTCTGTGAATCATAATTTGAATAGTCTTTGTCAAAAGATGTTTTCAATAGCTGTGTCCACTCCTTGTATCAGTGCAGTAGAAAGTAAAAAGGCAGACTTATGTGATTGCAAAGTTGACATGAATGGAATAAAATTGGTGCATGTTTTGTCTAAACCCACAAGGTACAGGAAACCTCCCTTTTTATTCTGAGAGACTTTATTTTGACTATCTGATGTGGATGTAAGGGTTTTTTTTTTTTGCAACATTACTGTATACATCAAGTGATTGGTTGTGGAAACCTGTGTTGTGGTCAGCAAAAAAGCCACAACAACTTGCAAGATACGTTCTGTAGCTCACTTCACTGCCATCCATCTTGAAGCATTTACAGAGAGAAACACAAGTTCTCTTCCCTTTGTGAAGTAGAGGTTCTCTTTCCTTTATCATTCAGGTATATACAGAGAAAAAGTTAACTTTTACACGATAAGTGCTTTATCACAGAAAGCAATTTCTGAGGTGGAAGCTGTTTTTGTCCGAAGTTACCATGGTTACTGAAATGGGGAAAAAAGGATGATCCCTTGAGGCGTTTAAAGGAGACATATGTGTTCATCATTGTTGTCGACATGATTGTCGTATAAATTAGTTAGTTAGTTCCACTTGGAATTTAATCCAGATAGCCTTTTGCCATCCAGACAGCATTGCTCAGAACTGGGATTTTCCACTCCGAATGTATCAGCTGAACCAGGTGGAGGCCTTCATGCACTTCAATTAGATTCCTGCCAGGTGCACCTCTTTTCAGAGGAGTTTCAATACCTTAAGCTGCTTTAAGAAAAAGATTAAATGAATAGAGCCTGGAAGAATTACTATAAGAAATAATCGTTCACATTCCTTAATCATATTTTTATGCAAAGTTGTTTTGTCTTTCTCTAATGTAAAGCCAACTGTGGTTGTGCCATCAGAGGAGTCAGATTGCATTTTGGTTGGCTTTGAGGTTTAAAGAAAGATGTCTTTTAAAGAACCTTCTACCCCGTCACGTTTCCACAATTTAAAGGGTGGTTGCTGTTCCTTCTCTCTGAGAAGTACAGAAGCTGCTGCTTTATGGGAAGCTAGGAGTACGTATCAACCATGCCTGCTATGGGAAAACCTGTCCTGTTGGCTACCCTAGACAGAATTCCTGTGTGGAGAAGCAGGGCTGCATTTCTGCCATATCGTGTTTGGAAGGAGAAGATTGGGCCTCAGCCCTGCCTGAGGCAGCCTAAGGGCAGTTGGTCCATTTTGGCCCAACTGCAAGCTCTTGGAAGCTTGGGAAGTGGCCTGACAACTTGTCCCTCCTGGTAGCAGGATTGCCAAGGTCATCTGGTGAGGAGCATATCTCACAGGGAGGAGCTCCTGGCGAGTGGTTTCCCAGAGCATTACATATGCCGGCAGGTAAATGGAGTTGACACCAAGGAATGTGCTAATATCTGCAACGGGGAAGTTGAAGGCAGAATACACATGCAGTCCTTATATCTCGCTCCACAAGTGGAGCAGTTCAGTTATACGGTGGTAGGAGTGTTCTGTCAATCCAAGCACGCTGTAGTCAAGCATGATGTTGTGGTATCCTTTGCCTCTGCTCATCTTCCATAACTTATGTTATTTTTCAAAATGGTAAACGTTTCCGTTTTCACTTGAGGGGGTGAAAAGTGCAATGAAGAAAGTGAGTTTTTTTCTTTGGAGCAACTTACAGCCCTTAAATGAAGCTCTTGATTTTAGAAAGCATCTCAATTTCCATATGTTATTGTAGCAGGACTCGTGCTCTAATTTGAGCATCAGGTGTCAAAGGTAACGAATATGGATAACAGTGTTGCTCAGTAAATTTCTTTTATTTTTTGCCTCAATGAATAATAGAAAAAAAAAGGCATTATTTTTAGTATCTTTCTAAATATATTTGGAAATTGTACTTATGCGTGAGTTTGTGAACACAGGAGATGATTGCAGGATGTTTCCAGATGGAATTGAATGAGATAGACAAAATGTGAAAAAAGCTGTACCCCATCTTGATAATGTTTTCTGTGTCTTTGTTATAAGAATCAAGCCTTTCTGTGATTGTTTTGTAGTATAATTCACATAAGGAAAGAACTGTAAGCTCTAATTTTATATTGTTTGCCTTGGTCTGTTTTGCTGAATTTTTGTGTAAACATTGAGTATCAGAAGAAAAATAGGTTGCTTAAATCACTTCAGGCTGGTGCCACTAAGTTTTGTACATTCCTGAGTGGCTATTTATACAATGCCCTCTGCATTGTCATGGATGCATGATTTTATGCACAACAAACTTTGAGCTTTAGGTTACTGTCATGTGTTCTTGTATCAAAGTCACTTACTGGCGTGAGTGATCACTATTTATAGACAACTACTTGGTTAGGAGCCTTGAAACGCAATCAGATGGCTCAATTAATTTGGCTGTTCCATTGTTGTGAACCTTCATTAGCTGCAAAAATCTTTAATATTGGTCACATACAAACTAAGCTTGAAACATGTTTTCATGCCATTGAAATAGTATCACAGCAGAATGGCCACACTTTAAAGTCTCTTAAACATTAATGCTTATGCAATTTACATGAAAATTACTGGGATTTTTCTAGAATAAAAACTCACTGTTTTTAAGACTGATTTCTTTAAGCTTTTTTTTTTTTTTTTTTTGACCTATTGTATTTTCATTTCCTTTGCTTTTCAGCGTAGCTGTACTGCTTGTTGATATTTTTAGGCTTCATTTCAAAGACTTTCAGCAGTGCTTTTTGAAATGTCCCCTTCTTCCTTGCCCTCTACCCCCAGAATTTCTCACCCCATTAAATTCTTATTAAATCCATGAAGAAGAGGTTAATATAAATCAGGAAAGTCAAGATGAAAGAAACTGAAAATTATGTAGGTGTTTCTCATACAATGCTGAGCAAGGAACTTAAATGCTGAATAGATTGCTTAAATCTGAATCATGGTTAAGTTTTCTGAGATCTTATGCAAATTGCAGATAGTATACTCTGAATTCTGAACTGTAGAATCTATTACAATATTTTTTTTTCCTTAAAACTTCCTAAAGCTCTTCTCCTTCCTGCTTTTCCTTTAGTGTTTGACTCCTCTCAGCATGTGTTTAAGAGCAGTGCTCAGTGGTGCAGGCAGGATGGGGTCACTGCAGAGGCTCCAATGTAGCACTGCTCTAACATGGAGTAATGATTGGGAGGAGCCTCTTGATTCGGCTGTTCTGCTTTCCATTATCCTAAAGGTCTGGTCTTTATCTCATTTCTCTGTTATGACATTGACTTAAATAGATAACCAGCCCAAGTGAGTCTACTGTGAACTATTTTAGTACTGAGAACACCGTTAGATACGGCTCTTTTCATTCACCATCTCTTCTCTTTGTCACCTCTTCGTTTAGGAATGAAACCCAGTTTTTGGGAATATCTCTCCGGATACGTTTACCCTTCTTCTATTGAAACCTGTCTCTCCATGCTCTAAGTTATTATCTTGCACATACATGCAATACACACTATGCATACAGTGTGTATGTATCTACAAACATACATAGGTGTGTATATATGCATGTATACATATATTCACCTCTTCCTTCCCCCAGCACAGTGGGAATACATTGTAGAGAGCTATGTATGGTGTTGCTCAACAAGTTACCTGAAAAACAGAGATTAACTAGCTATAGATTTGTGCTTGTTTATTAGCTAGTGGATTTTTTTTAAGAGGAAGAGTTCAACGTTCTCTTACGATATTCCCAGCAATCTCTCATGGATTTTAAGCAAGAATAATATCCTTCTTCTTGCTTAGATCAGTCCTTCTATACATAATTTTTTCTCCTATGAGGTGATTGAAAATGCTCATATGAATGGCAGCATTTCACATTAAGTTCTCTAGGTATCTGTGAGGCTCTATTACACTTCTGTAGATCCCAGTTGTTCACATCCATATTAATCGCTGCTGGATTTTTCCACAGATATGCTCAATTTAGAATATTTGTACTGAAGGGCAGACCTTAGTTAGAAAAAGATGTGGTGCTGAAATGTGGTGAGTATTAAAATGCCAGAAGAAATGCTGTACGGTAACCTTTACAGCAGCACATACTCCATTACAGAAACATAAATGTGGGAAAACTTAAAAACTGTTGATCCTTTCTTTCCTGCCTCCTTTTTCCCACAGAAAATATAACACATATATTTCCAAGTGTACAGTGCGAACCTACTTATCTTTGCTGTGCTGTCTTGCCCCCTTCTTCCACCATTTTGTATTGCTGCAGGATTAGCCAAATACAGATCTTGATTTGCAGCAGAAATTTTTCTTGACTAGCTTGGCACCTGAGCCCGGATTCTAGAAGCAGTGTGGCTAAAGCAGCTGCCTCCTCCTCCCTCTCCCCAAGAAAATACCTTAAACATTGCATTTTTGTCTTTAAATTTCTGTCAGTTCTGAGAAGCAGTGCTAAGGTATGTGCTGGCAAGAGATCTGACAGAGGCGCCGAGGCTGTGTGTTGCCTGGCCACACAGAAGGAGAAGGCGTGCGCCCTGCCTGATTGATAACGGCATGTGCAGATGTGATAAATGTGAGGAGGCCCAGGCTGCTTTTTGGGAAACCGAACAGCAACGCAGACGAGGACATGGGACTCCCCCAGGGCCTTGTGCTCGGTGAGCAGTGGAAATCATGAATCTCTTTGGATGGAAAGGAGTTATTCATCATAAAGACTATTATGTCATGTGGGGCATTGCTGAAGTGGAACACCATCATGCTATTTCCTATCTTATCAGGGTGTATTAATAATGCAGCAGTAATAATAGAAGTACAAATTAAAAATAACTGGATGGGCAGATAAGCAGAATTCTTGTGATTAAGGGTATCGAGAATTGCTTCAAACAGTTAACTGTAGAACAGTACATAGAGGGAGTTTGGCTTTGCTGTTTTGCCTTTATTTTTTTTTCTTAGTCTTCATCTTATCTCTGCAAGCATTATTTCTAGGGTTTTTACAATGAAACTAATAGGCACACTATTTCCTCACAATTTTAGACTTTTTTTTTTTTTATCTCCAAAGGAATGAAGTATCTTTTGCTGATCCATCTAATTCAGCAGAGACTAATAATGCTGAATAAGAAGAGTATTCTGATTATTAGCCTCCTTCTACATAAACCTCTTATCATTTTCTCCTCCCACTTCCAGCCCACAATACAAAGCCAGACAAGACATTACAAGTGCAAAATATTCAGGCTTCAGGACGAATTGATGCAGGCTGTTCCCTGGAGGTCTCTAAGCTCATTTTGCATCACAGCGGCATGAAATCCCTGGCGTCCCCAAGTCTCTCAGGGCAGAATAGCTGGGCTGGACAAAGAGAGATGCGAGAATCCACTTGTTCAGCACCAGATGACTGTGCTTTCCCTATGTCTTTTCTTCTGCAGCCCATGTCTGTCTGTCACCGACCCAGCAGGGCTTTACGTGATTTGAGGATTCGTCACCGTACCTTTCAATACTACTAAAATAATGACTCATAACTATTCTTTGGTCACCTGCTGGGTACTAAAATGTGCTTTTACTTAAGGCATGAGACTACTGTTGCTTCGATTTCAAGTCCTATTTGCTAAGCAATTTTCAGTACACTTAAATTTTGCTCTAAAATGCAATAGGTAATGGAGCCTGTGCAACGTGCAGCTGTTTCGCACAGCTCCATCCAAGCAACGCTGACCCACCGAGAGATAAGGCTATCAGAGGAAGCCCATTTAATTAAGTGCCTGATGTGGCGATGGAGCAGAAGCTTAGCCAAGAACTGCAGTATGATTGTTACTTGACCATTTATCTGGAAAGCAACTCTGTTTATGAAACTAGCTCAGTATCAAAGACTGTAAGTGTTATGTCATCCTGCTTTTAATATGATTTTAGTAGTCCGAGAAGCTTCTCCGTGTAATATTAGTATTTCTGAAGATTTCAATCTACTGTACGGGCTAGTTCATTACCGTTGGTTGCTGCATGTGAAAAGGATGGAGAAAGTTGCTGCTTAAATAGTTCTTTCTTTGGTAGCAGAAGATAGAATGTGCAGGGAGGTAAAGTGCGCAATATCCCAAGTCCCTCTGAGGCACGCACAGCTGGACCAGCTTTGCTGAGTGCTGAAGACCTCTGAGGCCGAGTCCCTGTGCCTTCAGCTATGCTTGTCTGGGGTCAAGGCAACTGAAGAAGATCGTTGTCTCAGAGGCTACCCTAACCATTGCAGGGAAGTGGGGAACTGTGGAAACTATCTCTGTGGCTCCATCTGGCCACTCATCTTTCTCCCAGCCCTTACAGTTTGGCAAGACCTCAAAGGCTTGTTTCTTCCAATGCTGGATCTCTTCCACTTGACTAATTGTTGCATTATACACTGTTGCACAGTGCCAGCCAGGTCAAACTTGTCATGCAGTTAATAGTCCCTAGCAAGTAAGTCGTTTGGAAAGGAGGGGATGAGAAAAAGCTTGGGGAAGACAATGATAGGGACAAAAAGTTGTATTTTCTGCACACTGATCCTAAACTTTGTGTACGTTGTTAGCATTGTAAGTCTTGAGCAAAGTTTGATGGATAATTTCTGAAACAGAGGTGATACAATAATATCTAGCCACTCTACATTGTTCACATTGTTCTTGCAGTAATGTAAATAACGTAGATTAGAGCTGTAGGGATGAACTTAACAGAAGGGGAATGTGCGTGCTTGGTGCTCAAGGCGAAGCAGTGCAAGCAGGTAAACTATACTGGCCGTATGAGAAGTGGAGAGACTCCATCCACCTGTGCTTACTCCTGAGAAAAATAGCATGTGGAATGTTTTCATCTTGTTAACTGGATGACTGGAACACTCTTAGCACATGAGTTAAGGTGAATGGTGAAGCTTTTAGGGTTTGTAGCCTATCAGTAAGCTTTCATGTTAAGCATCTGTGTTGAGATAGCTGCTGTCATGCCACTTAGCCTATCAGTCCAAATCCAAACTCTTCCTTTCATTTCCTCCCCAGAAATTGTTCACACGTTTTCCATCTTTGCATCCACTTGTCTGATATGCATCTTACTGTCACTAACTGCCACTGATGTCACTTGCTGATCTGTTTGTTGCAGCTCTACTGGCTGGGATGCTGTTCTGGCCATTGCTGCGTCCTCAGTGGTCCTTCTACCTGTGTCTATTCCTGTCTGAGCACTGCATGTTAAGTATTGATGCTTCTTCTCATTCCAAAGCCCCTCCATCCCTCCCCCTCCCTTTTTTTCCCTGATGTGATTTATATATCAGTAAAAGTTTTCTTTTTCATTGCATTTAGAGGGTGGAAAAGGGAAAAACATGCAGTCAGTTGCCAAATGCTGGATTTAAAGTGTACAAATTGAAAATGTTCTTCTTGTATGTCTGGATCTCCCCTAAAATCTCAGACAGTAATCCCAAAATAACAATTATTCAAACAACCCTTGTTTTAAGGCATTGCCATCATCCCCTGTCTCTTGAGCCTAGACTGTGGAGATTTGGTCAGATCTGCACAGAGTACCAAAGAGGCAGGCTATTAATATTTTCTTACAGATTTCCCAGTTACTGTTTAGACAGATAATGCACAAGGTGGGTGCCTACCCTGCATTTATATATATATATTTTGCTTTTTCATGGAAGGTTTGTAAGAACTGAGAACACCTCCTAGGCTACAAGAGTTTTCACAGCAAGCCTTTGCATCTCAGTTGTTTTTTTTTTGGTGATTTCTGTTTTTTCATGTGTGTTTGTTGCACAATGATGTATGTCAATTTGCCTCACTGCAGAGTACTCCCAGAGCATACGGATAGAGAAGATATATCCTGCCTAAATTACCAGACTGCGGACAAAGCCCAGATTTCCTTTCTCTGCAAGTTACATTTACCTCTCTCAAACACCCTTCTTCCAGTTTTGTTTAACTTACTCCCTCATGGTCCAATTATTTTTTTCTTTTATTTTTAGGTTATTATACTACTGTGCGATAGAAGAGTATTCAACAAATTCACTGCCCCCTGTTGGAAATCTTTTAAAAATATGCTACTAAATAAACACGTGCATTACTTAGTCTGGGATTAAATGACCTGACAAGACAGATAAGGCTGTGATGACATGCTCTCGCCCTCCCTTCTCCCTGACATCTTAATCCTACAGCACTGCCACCCACCCATACCTTCCTTCATCTCCTTGGAGGGATGTTAACACTTTTCCCTAAACAGCAGGGACTAAATGCGCACAGCCTTACTCTGCAGCACACTTCCTTGTTTTGAAGCAAGTGATTCAAGTCCAAATTTGCAATGATCGTTCAGCTGATAAGGAAATCAAAACATGAATAGGTAAAGACTGGTAATTGATTTTGATGCTTTCTGGATACTAACTTTTCATACCTCATGGTGAGCAATATTTTAGTAAATTGTGGAGATACAAGGAGTAACTAAGTTCTGAACTGGAAACTGAATTGAGTATTTGTCATGGAAGTGTTACCATCTGAAGTAGTTTTCTTTAAGACTGAATGTCAAAACAATCTTCTGAATGGAACATAAAGGCTTTTATACCCGTGTAAGGCTCTGTAAGAACGTCTGCTTTCTCAACCAGTATGAACACAATTCAGCTATGACTCTCACAAGTAGAAGACAAATGTTGAATTAAACACAGTTTCCTGAACACACTGTGTCCCTGCTGCTGGGTTTTTAAGAATGGAAAGGTAAATTGTAGCTCACTTTGCCTGGCTGTGCATGCCTAGGGGGATGTTGGCAGACCTGCTGCCCTCCGTGTACAGCAGCAACGTGTGTGGTAACTGAAGC
Organism: Penelope pileata; assembly: GCA_013396635.1. NCBI lineage: Eukaryota > Metazoa > Chordata > Aves > Galliformes > Cracidae > Penelope > Penelope pileata. The sequence continues at coordinate 1,365,546 of WBMW01000788.1, forward strand.
TCATGGAGTGTTTGTTTAGGATAGCAGTCACCCCACAAGTGGGCAAGGGACCCTCAAGCAACTATCCTTTCCTGTGTGGCATTGCGCAGGAATTCTGTTGTTTGGATCCTCAGAGAGATGTTATGCTAGAGAAATACATTTTTCAGAGGGACCGTGGGAGTCTGTTTCATTTCAATTTTTATTATATCCCAAAATGAAAACAGAATAGAAAGATAATTTCTTAAAAGAAAGTGATAGAGTTTTAGGCCCTGATATTTTCAAAATCCAGACAGCCTGAGATTCAGAGCAGTGGAGGGAAGGCTGTTGGTGGTCTGTCAGTGAATAGATAAATAGATCAGAAAAAACAGAATGTGAATTAGCAGTTTTGACTGAGAGCCCAAGATTAAACAGGCAGAGACACTAAACAATCCTCTTTGCCCCTTCAAATGGCCCTAGCTAAATAGAATTGAGGTATGTTAATAGGTAAATTGATCTGAATACAGTTTATGCAGTGCCCCGTCTGTTTAGAGAAAAGATTTTGGCCTCCAAAAGTGTTGACATGACATCTTCTGTAGTATTTAATTCACTTCATTAAAAAAAAAATTAAACTCTTGCTTTATGCATACTGGGCAGGCTGTCCCAGCAGTCATGCCTTCAGTTCAAATCCTAGCCTGTGCTGGCAGAAGTCAAACAAAAACACCTCTGTCATGCAATGGTGCCTTTTAATTTACACAGCCCAAATAGCTGCCAGAGACCACATCAAGTTCAAGAATACGAGGGAGGAGAAGGAGGAAGGATGAGGGGGATTATAGTCTGGCAGGAAGAGCTCTATGTTAAGTGAGACGTTAATTTGCATTTGCTGATATTTAGTTGAGCTTGGAAGTAAAGGCTGTTGCAGCTCCATAGTATACCAATGTTTTTACTTTTGCTTGTGCTTTTTTCCCCTCTATTAAGAAGCCAATTGTCTGTGTTTTACTGATCTTAGAGATAAGACAGATAGGGAAAGTGAACCTTCCTTCCAATTCAGACTGAAAAAAAGAACAACCTTACTCCTAGCTCCATCTAGACATGCCTTTGTCATCATGGTTTAGACCTGATCCCTTTGAAGAATTTCTTCTAAGTTGTCATTAAAAATGTCACAAAAGAATGAAAGAAGGAAAGAATGAACTGAAAATTCTTAGACCTTGCCTGACTTAGTACTTTGCCTTAGCAGAAAGTACACAAGGTGATAGATAAATCATCGTCACAGACTAAGCAATACTTTTATGTTTTTGAGAAAATTGCTTTATTTCGCCAGTTATGTTCATCAGGTCCTCAATTTATGAATCTGTAAGGACTCGCAGTTCTTGGATTTTCTTTCTTTTGAGTTATAGGGGGCAAAAGCAGATGAGACAATACTAAAAAACTCAACTGATAATAGAAGGTAGTGTAACTGAGTCAGATACAGAGTACAGATCAGAGATTAAAGCAATGTATTGTGGTTATGAAGAGTTCCTCGGAAATAATTCTTCCTTTTGTCTGTCTGGTTTTTGTCTTTAAAAATAGTTGTAATTAGTACAGCTGCTGAGATGCAGAAGGAAGATGGCATAAGCAAAGGGGATTGACACCAGCAGTATCAAAAGTAAATGGAGATGCATAAGGACCGATTGTCTTGTGTTCATCTGCTTTCTTTTGTTGCTGTTTTCACCTGCTTCGTATCACAAATACCCAGGGTTTTTGGTTTTTTTTTTTTTTTTTGGTCATAGAGAGGTTGCAAGGATGTTTCTGATCTATTTGCATTGATTCTACTTTAAGCCCCTGAATATTGTTCTCAGAGGACATTCGCTGCTATGTGCCTTTGACAGACAAAGAAAAATAATTTCCAGCTGATAAATTAGGTGCTTCTGAGGACTAGCCTTTTAGAATAGTGTCTGCAGTCAGAAAGGCTAATCGTCCAAATGATAGGCATGCATGGTTGACTTTCCTCTTTATGCTGCCTTGATTGAGACACGATGAGCATGCTGCTGGCCTTTACAGTGGATAATTTTGTTAGAACAATACCCTCCGGGAAAGGCTTTTATACAGCGAGGACAACAAGTGTGGCAAATTGCTTACAAACCTCAGACTTAGTGTCTTCTCCTTCTGAAAGCTGCTTGCCCCCAGTGCAGCGGTGCTACAAAGCTGCAGTTCAGTAGCTGTTTCTGCTGCTGTGGAAAGTGTCACTTCTTCTAAACTCTTTACATAGTTTCTCAGAAGGCTTGTTTTCATAGGGTGTTATGGTTTGACTCAGCAGATAGCTGAGTTCCACACAGTTATTCACTCACCCTCCCCCCTCCCCAAATGGGACGGGGGAGAGAAGAAGAGAGATATGCAGTAAAATGCGTGGGTTGAGATAAATGCTATTTACTAAAATAGTAAAGAGAACAAAAGAAATAACAGTACATATATATATATATATACACAAAGAGGATACGCAGAGCAAGGGCTCACAGCCACTGGTGACCCTTCCTCCCGGCTAGCCCCTTCCGTAACGAACGGAACCCGGAAACGCAACAAACCAATCACATGATGTTATATGGGATGGAATAGCTCCTTGGTCAATTTGGGTCAGCTGCCCTGGTCCTGTCCCCTCCCAGTTCCCAGCTCCTTATGCCCCCCTTAACTATTTCACTGGCAGAGGAATGCGGAAGTGAGTTATGTCCTCGGCTCCGCTCAACACTGCCAGGATGTTATCAGTATCTCAGAGGTACAAGATAAATTCATACTAGACACTACAAGAAGCGTAACTTCTGTTAGAAACTAGGACATAGGGCCAACAGGTTTGGGAGGCCCAGAGTACACAAGAACTGAACAGAACCAAGTGTTCCCAATGAGAACTGCTTGCTACACCAGTAGAGAAGCAATCAACTCTTGATTAACTGAAGTAGAGCACTGTCTTTTCCCTTCCATTTCTGATACAGAAATTTTGTCTGTGGTAACTGCAGCCTCCTCCCCTCTAGTTTGCTTGCTTTTTAAATTTCCTATTTTTGATGAAAACAAAGTGTAGCTGCAAAAATCATCATATTTCATTGCATTTCTTATAGACTTTATAGTATCTGCAGCACGAGTATATAGTTCATGATGTGCAGCTCTTCTGATCTATGTATCTTCTGATATATTCGTTGATGGTGAGGGCGCTAGTTCTAATTGCTTATAGTATCATAAGCAGAGTGGTCTCTGTGATGAGACAGGGCAGCACATCATTACCACAGTGGGTGACAGATCCCAAAGGATTTATAATCTAATTTCAGTTCATTAATGACTGTGATATTTAACTCTTCCACCTTGCCCTTTTGCTACCTGTGTCTAGTTTTGAGGACTGCAATATCACTCTGACTCTATGGAATATATCCTCTGACTACATCTTACTCTTTGCCTTATACCTTTGCTTGCAGAAACGTGGCCTATTCACATTGTCTTTCTCAATGCCACTATTTCACCGTTCCCCAAGCACTTCGGGACTGCCTTCTGTGGTGTCTTCCGTTTTTGGAACCTGCCTTTTCCCCTTACACCAACCAGTGTCTGCACTCCCATCCAGGTTCCCCCATGCATCCTGCTGACCTTAACCCTGTTATAAAAAGGAGGGAAGATGTCTGTGAGCCGTAGTGGAGCACAGTGATCGAGCAGATCAGGGCAGGGCTCTGTGAGAGCAACTGTTGTGATCAGTACTTACATTTGGTAAAGATCTGGTACCTGATATCTTAGGTGCTTGAGCCTAATTCACCATGTCTTGTTTGCTTTATGGATAGATAGGAGAAGCAGACAAATACTTGGTTTCACTCTTGTTATGTGAAGAAAGACATACAGAAGAACTGTAATTGGTCCAGATGCCATTTATGCAGTAAGAAATACCTGTATTATCCGATACTTGAGATATTACTTGCTAGAAACAGCATTTTAATGAATTTACCAGAGACAGAAGTTTCCTGCCTGCTCAGCTAATGCTGCTGTTCACTCTGTGTGGCCAGTGTGGTGCTACCAGCTCTTCCTTACCCTCTCTTACTGACCTTTCTCCACTGCCTTCTAATGTGAGGATCTGCTACCATTTCTCCTATAACACTTTTTATTTCAGCTGTTGCTGTGATCTTTACTGTACCTTTAGGATGCATTTATATGTTACAAATTATATTAAACTCCTACACTGGTTTCTTTTTTCATAAACAAGCCTTACAAAAATCTCCATGTTGGGCAGTTACATATATATTTGAACCTTTTGTTTTGTTCATGGAGAGGATAAGGTAAATGATGGATTGCATTAATAAAATATACCAGTGTATTGCTCTATGTAAACTGGTTCCTTATGGTATAATATACCTCTCTTCAGCCTTACATCAACAAAGTGTTCAACAAGGCATTCATTTAGAAAAAGGGAAAAATATCACCTAGCCTGAAAGTTCTAGCCTAGAGTTAGTACAATGTGAGGGTTAGTGAAGCATACAGACGCTTCTTTGTCTAAACAGAGTGCCAAGGAGAAAAAGACCAGAAACGACCCACCTGGAATGTGGAAACTTTGGGACCATAAATGAAGAACCTCTTTTTCACTTCTTCAAAGAGTATGTTGAGATGCTCATTATTTATTAGCATGTCCATCCAGAAAGCAACACAAAAGCTGAGTATGCTGTTCTGGCTTATACAGACAGTGGGACACAACAGAGTTCTCATGCTTTTCCAGTTGAACGTAAGCATAGATGTTGTGTCAGGATGTATGGTAGTAATTCTAGAGAATAATCCAGGCAAATCTTGGCCTCTCCCAGCCACCTCTCCATATCAAGGGAAATGTTGTCACGTGGAATTAAAGTATATCATGTTTCTATTGCAACTCTTTGGAGGCTATCAGCACAGTTAATTCATGTGTCATAGATATTGTTGAAGGTAGTATCACATCACAAATCAAAATATATGTATAATATTAGTTTGGAAGTCAGATAGTTAGAAGTTTGTACATATTAAAAAAAGAAAACCTTCATAATTCAGCCAAAAAAGTAATGCGGGATTTTCTGTCATTAAACTGACAGGTTGATGTAGCTGCTCTAAATAATACTGACTGCTAAAATCTTTTGACCTCCCCAGTGTACAACCAACCAAATATGGATTAACTATTTTCCTCTGATGTGGTTTGCACTAATCCAATGTCTTCTGATAACAGGAGAAGGCCTTTAATTAGAACATTTTGGTTTGTCTTCTACATATGCTGTGGTTTCTCAGAAATCACTTCTCAGCTTTATGGAGTTCAAAGTTGAGTAATCTTTTAGAATCTGTTACCTGAATGATACCTGGGAACATCTGTGCAGGGCTTTTGATGGAATGTTAGAGCTGGATGCATGTCCCTAGGGATAAGAGTAGGATTAGAAGAATTTGGATGTTACTAGAAACAAGATGGTTGGATTGAAAGTCTGCAGATAGGTGTGACTGTGCCACATTCTTAGTCCCCCATGCACTTCACTTTATACAGGAATGATGTGAAGGATAACGGGGGTTCCAGGAGGTTCATGGCCTTCCTCTTGTGTTAGCACATTTTGTTCTCAGTTGCAAGAGCTACCCAGTTGCAGGACTGCTCTGGTGCTCTTTCAACAGCCCTTCCAGCAGCCTTTGCTTTTGCCTGAGAGTTTTTGGAGTGGCACGTGCTTTTCAGCATTTCCTTTGCCTGTAACATGCCTTTAAAACAGTGGTCCCTTCTCAGGCTGGGCTGTGGGAGTTCAGATTTCTCAGATATGCCACTCTGTCTCTGGGACTCCCTACTTTGTAGCTATTATGTGAAGATTAGATTCAGCAGCTCATTGACTTTATCAGACTGCTGCAGAGATATAGGGAAACTGAACTACTTTCTGAGGTCAACAGGCAGACAGACTAGTAGCGGCCATCTGAACTGAATGGTTTCATTTTCAAATTTTAACAAATAACAGGAGAAAAGTTATTAAAAGTGACAGCAGTAGAGGGCAGTTCTCTGTTGTGCTCTTTGCACCATCATTCTTCCCCAGAAGTCGTTGTGACCTTCAACCAGTAACCGCTTCCCTTTCTGATAACGTCATCTCTGCTCAATTCTGTCCATTTTGGTCATCAAATTTATAGCAAAATTATTTGTGATTGCCAGAAAAGATTGGGAGAGAGAGAAGGAGAGACTGAAGAGGAGAAGCAGTAGTAAGTTACTTTAATAGAATATGAGCAGGCTGGTGGCTGAATAGCTTCACTGGAATTTTCTTGTAACAAAGCAGAAAACTGCCTATCAACTTAGATGCCTGAAAAGCCTCTCTGCTCTAGCTGAGGTTGGGGTTAGTGTCTACTAGCTAATAAGTTCTCAAGAACCTCTAGAGATGACTCCTAAGTACATGATGCTTGAATTTGGTTGGTGTTCATCACAGAAAACCAGGTTTGCAATTCCAGAGACTTTCCCCACCCTGGAGGAATCAGGCAGCACCTAAACATGGTTGCACTGCCAGAGATGTGCCTAGACTCACAGGAGGAGGAGTAGTGAGGAGAGAAAAGGAAGTAACATATGGACATATTAAAAGGCTTTATTGGGTGAGGGGACAACATTTACTTGATGCACAGTAATTTTACAATGTGAATGATCATCTCAGATGAACTCACGTTACAAAATAACTTCTCGTTTTCTTTTCCCCCTTTTTAATGCATTTGGAACCGTCTGAGAAGGCTGTATATAAAAGTATTGAAGATTCACAGCTTGGCAGAGAGAACATTGATTTTATCATTTCATGTAGACACACAGATCCACAGACAGAAGCCAAGGCACTGTAATAGTCTGTAAAAAACAGTTCTGACCCAGAGAAGTCTACGTAATTAGATTAGCCTTTGGCCTGGCAAACACTTCATAAAGTTCTGTTAATACAATGCGAAAGAGCTGCTGTAATAAGAAGAGGAATTTATTGTGGGCTGAAATTGAAAAAAAAAAAAATCTATTCTTTTTTTAATTTCATGGTGATAAATTCACTCCATAAATATATTTTCCAGCTGGTCACAATAGGTGGTAAACTAGGAGTACTCAAGCAATGGTCAGTCTCCATGTTTTCAGTATTTCAAAAATCTCTACAGCTCTCAGATGAGATGGATTTCCATTCCATCATGCACTGAATAATTGATATTTAGTGGCAGCTATTGTTGTCATTTTTATCTTTGCCATCAGTGTGTTCAGTGCTGATTCAATGATCCTGTTTTCTAAATCAGACTGAGAAAACAGATGACATATAGGACCAGGATTTGAACAAGGTCCAAAATAGAGGAAAAGAGAGTCTGAGCTGTGGCATAACGCATGGGAGAGGGAGCAGAAACTCTGGCAGAGTGTGACAAGGGTCTACCTCTGCACCCATACCTCTAAAGGCAACAGGAATTTTATCACTGGCTTCAGTGGCAGCATAGCTAGGTCTCTGAAGGCATTTGGAAAATCCCTCTCAACATCTGATGGCTGTTCGCTGTGGCATCAGTGGAAGATGTGTTATCTGTCGGTGCAAAAGATGGCCCTATGTGGAACTTTTTTTAGTGCAAATTAATATTACAGCCCCTGTTTTTTGCACCACGAGACTGAATTGAAGTGCAACCTTGTTGATGAAATACAGTGTGAGTTTGTTATGAAAGCAGACAAATAGCACAGTAAGTTAGTGTCATAGTCTACCCATAGACATCTGGGTTCACACTTGTGCTCAGACCTTGTGTAAAACTGAGTTTGTATTCCCAAGCAGACACTTTAGCACACCTCATTCACAGTTACTTGTGTATGTTTTGGCAGGTTTCCATCTCTGGCCAGAAGGGGTTTAGGACTGGAATAGCTGTAGAGCTTTTTCAGGTGAGAAAAGAAGAGTGCTGATAGAGAATTGCAAGAGAATTGTTCAGACCCTGTCTCTGGCAAATGAATAGAAATACCACCCATTACATGCAGCATTTCTGGTGATTGTGTGGACACTTCCACCATGCTGTTTTGTCCAGACAGTTAACGTTCTGCACCTTTATGCCTTCCCTGTTAACCTGAATGATGCTACAAAGAAGGTTCTGCAAGTTCGGGGACTACCTACTCAGTAATTTAGGAGCTAATTTTGAAATTTCAGGGTATGTACAATACCTTTTAAAACTTTCATTCCATAGAATTCATCAGGGGAGAGCAGTATTTGGCCTGTTTAAGAGTTGGATTTGTTGTTTGCTGATTGCTCAGGGCAAAGAGCTCATCATTCCTCTTCAAAATACTAGTGTCTTGCAAAGTAATTAAGATTATACACCTGATGAGTTATAGTAGTAAGGCCTGAAGAATTGAGTTGTATATAACAGTGTAATGGAGGGGAGGGGAGGAGGAGAAACCGTTCTCTTGAAGGCATTGAGCACCGCTGGAGATGTAGGGACATCAAATAGTTCTATGTAAACTCACCAGCATGGCTGGGTGTATTTGGTGAAGATGAAATTGGTGGTCCATACAGTCTGTTCTCCTGTTGCCTCTATCAAAGGCCATTGCTGGGTGATTTAATGGACATTTTAAGTTGCAAAATGCAGCAGCTTAGGCTAGGGAAGAGAGGAGGAAGGATTCTTTCCTAACACCTGTGGACAATTAGGTGACACGGTGTGCCAGGAGGTTTGATTGTTCGTAGCATCCTCTTGGAGGCATAACTGCAGAGCAAATTCCGTTAAGGTCACACTGTCATCCAGATCCTAGAAAAAGCTCATAAATCCAGTTACAGTATTTACCTTAACAGCCTTATGCAGTAGTGAGTACTGCACGTTGAAGGGAAGTGCTTGGTACTATCATTCTTAGGGTTTCCCTGCTTGAGCATTCAAAGTGAAATTTTTACTTAACCATTTACCACAGGGTGTTAGAAATAGAAAAGCCAGCTTCATTGCCTTGTCATTCACAAATCTTTCCCGTACTGTAGTCCTCAGTATTACAACAGTAAAATTCCCAATGTACAGAGGGTAGCTCAGCCTAAGCATAGGGATTACGTCTCGTTTTGAGGAATCACATTACTGGCCATATTTATGTAGGAGTTGTTCCAAGTGTTCAGTCTTTCATCCTTTCTTTCTCCCAGGTTATCAGCAGGATTCAAGTAGTTGGCTGTGTACAAGCCTTGGGGCACTGGTGGTCTCTAGCCCTTCCTTTTCTTTTCTGAGGAAAAAAATGGTGGATGAGGTGAAGGAGACTAATAGGCTAAGTCCAGCCTTCAGTCCCCAGCTCCAGATACTCTCCTCTTTCTAAAAAGTCTGACTTGTTCTTATGTGAGTTTTTTCCATTGAGAGAGACCCATTTTAAGGGGATATTCTGACCATGATCTTCCTTTTGTATTTTCGTTCATTACGTCCAGTGGAATCTCTTCTTTCCAGTCTGAAAAGATCCTGTTAGTCTTCCAGAGTTAGGTGCATGAGGTCCTATGAACACCTATCCTGCCTGTGGTTGAAGTCAATGGGGCTAGGATTTCATCTTGTGTATTTTGGCTTGTCTGTGCACAAATGTTAACAAATATGTTTTAATGATTTTAAATCTCTACCTCTGTATACTCCTACATTTTTATTCTTGTGCAACCTTTGTAAAGGCTGTATGATAGAGATTTCTATATGGTTTTCTAGGTTTACACATGAAAAGTGTACCTGTTTTCAGGTATACATTAACTCTGGAAATTGTAGGTTCAGGATAATGTGCTATGTATGCCTGTTCCTATTCAGAGATTTCTGCACAAAAAATGTGTTCACTTTTAGGCTGGATTTGAAGGATAGTTTCTATTTAGCCCATGTTTTTCATCCTAAGATGATAAATTGGTTTTATTAATGGAGAAATGTGTTAGATATATGTAGACTTTGAGTGTGCATCTCTGGAGAGTAACAAAGTGTAGATTAGCTCTACAAAATACATGTAATACTACTTCAAAAAGGCATAATTATGTGCTTAGAACTCTTTTTATAGACATCAATTTGCTTAATCTTATTTTCCTCAATTTTTATGAAGTTTAATATAAAGTTTTAAAAAATTGTATTTTTTTCTACTGGGTCTTGCTTTACCCTTTCAGTATTTAAGTGCTTAATACATTCCCAGTTAGTAGGTTCAGTTCTGCTAAAGCAAGAACGTAATTATCCTATGTCATTTTTTTGTATTAGTTGCTATATTTCTGGATAGGTCTTCACTGTCATGTCATGCTAGTCCCCAGTAGTCAGCAAATCAGATTATTTAAAAATGGATGGAATTGTTTGAAATTTGAACTAATGACTGAGCTAGGAATAGCTGATTTTTTTTTTCAATTTTTTTTATTTTATTTTTTGGGAAAAGAAAACATTTGAGTTTACAGTACTCCATAGGTATAGAGTATTTTTATTTCAAAATGACTTTTTGTTTATGAAAATATAGTTTGCATTATGCATTATAATGTATTATTAAAGTCAGTGAGAAGAAAGTAATTTGTTTTATCAGCACAGACATTTTAAATTCATCCAAAATAGTTTTATCTTTTCTCAGAAAAATGCAGTCATGGAGGCTTTTATTTGTATGCAAAATAAAACTGTATTTTGTTCAAAGTGTCTGTCCTGACAAAACAGCAAAGCCGAGTTTGGAATTTTAACTTTTAATTTTATAAATGCCACAATGTAGAGTTTTGGCAAGGTAGGCTTTGAGCTCTGTCCCTGTTACTTAGGGGAGAGGAGACTACGTTTTAATGCCTTTTGTAAATATTTGCCGCAGTGTCAGATGGCAGAACTGAATGGCTTGAGTTTTGTCAGTACTGGCTGTAGGGGCATAGCACCATGTGATCCAGAATGCGTTTTTCTCCTTGCTGTGTTTTCTATCAGAGTAGAGGTTTGTTCCTATCTACAGAGGTATTTAAAGGCAATTAAAATATTTTGAGATAAGAAGTTTGGATTCAAGTGGTTTTTTGAGGCATATGTTTACAACATTTTAAATGTAATCGGATGGTATTATATCTCTTCTCCGAGAGCTATAGAAAATAATGGCATAATGAAACAGGAAATAAACCACCTTTTTCTAAATGAGATCACTGGAGAACCAAGGTAGCTGATGTGTAAAGCAGATTCCACGTATCACGTTCAGGAGTTTTGGTGTACCTTGTTAATGTTAGAAGCCTTTCTGCCAGGTGAGCTATCAGTAGTGATACTGAGTTACCCATATTTGGAAGTCATTATAGGTAAATGACATCTTCTTTTTCATGCTTTTGTCTCTTTGGTCACTTGCAATACTTCAGAATACATTTTATATGATGTTGCAGTCAATGGATGTTCATGCAGTAAGAGACAGTAAATTAGACTTACTGTGCATGTCAGTGAGCTGTACAGAAAAGATTTGAGCCAGAGACCAGAATAGTTTGGAAAGAGTTATTACAATCTGTCAAGTCAATAATTCACATTTTAGAGAAGCCCTCGGTATAAATTTACAGTTTGGATTCATTCTACAACCTATCAGGCCATTAATCAGTGCTTTGTGAGGTCCCCTAATGTAGTTTTATGTAATCTGTATTTTTATGTTTTGACATGATGGACTATAACAGCTTAATTAAAATAATATTAAGAGGTTTACTGAATCCTACATTACCAAGGGCATCCACAGTTAGTCAGTCCATTGAAATGTACCCTGTTCTGTCTTGTTATTACACAGTGAATGGGATATGTCCTCAAGCATCCTGACAGAGAACACATTTCTTGCAACATCTAGGAAAATTGGTAGGAATTAATGACAGTGAACTTCCTTTGCTTTGGTGAGGTTGTATGCAGTATTCTTACCATAAATTGTATTGAATGTTAGCTAATGAGCATGCAGTCAAGTATGATGTGCAGCATTTAATTTATTTAATTTATTTTATTTATTTTATTTAGCATTTAAGAAATACAGTAAGGGTAGCAGTATAGACGAGATTATGTGTGAACCATGACAGATTACTATTAGGCTCTATGTTAGTGAGCAATCTGAATTAAAAGCCAGATATAATTGTAGCAGAAGTGGAGATGCACACTTTCCAGAGCAAGATGTATATCCTAATCTTACCTTGTATAGCAAAGATACAATGTAAGAATAAAAAAAAAATAGTGGGCTATTAAAGAGGTAAGGACAGAGATGCATAGTTTGCCTATGAGTGCTGTGATGACAGTCTTTAAAAAAATGAAGTGCTAATGTACAGCTATAATGCTGGACAAAAAGGGATAAAGGCAAGTGCCTTAGAAGTCCAATTAAAAATCCACATTGTTAATTTGCCATTATAATACTTACCCTGATGTACCTGAGGCTCTCCAGCTGGACAGATATTTGGTCCAATCTGTCTTAATGTGGTGCTGTCAATTCCAGGAACTATTTGGAAGGATTTTATGTAGTGAAAGAAATGAGGAAAATCCAAGTTGGTCCAACTTTTTGCTTTGGCTCCACCAGTGAAAAATTTGAATATTGTTGTGGTTGGCATGACTCATTTGGATCTTGTCCAGACCCTGGTCACACTCTCCTTCTGTTCTTCTCACACTTCATGGTGATGTATATGATCAGTCTGTACTCAGGCAGTCTCACTTTCTGCAAGACATACCTTGTTCAGGCTTTGTGGTATAAAACCATCCTTCACCAGACAGGCAGACAGTAGAGCTGTCTGCTTGTCTACCACACAGTGCTGGCTGAGGATCCCATTTCGATTTAGAGTGTGAATATTTCATCAAGATTCACTTTATCCTGCACATTAAAAATGACTGTGTGTTATTTGTTGTGGTATTTTCTCCCTTTTATCCTTCTGATATATTTTACCTTGCTTATTTGTTCTGCCTATCCTCTAATCTATTGTGGGAAGATGGTTCTTAAAAGAAAAAGCAACAACCTTTTTTTGTCTTCATTAATCTCTCTGTTTTGTGCTGAATGACAAAATGTTACAAGGCATCAAAGATCATTTCTTCCTTGATACTAAGCTACCATAGTGACAAGCATGGAAGATGAATTATCTTAAAATGAAAGATCCTTTTATTGCTCAAGAGAAGGCTAGTTGCTTCCATCATTTGTGAAACCTGTGCACTGACTGCTATTTTCATAGCCATTGTCTGGCATGCAGTGCCGCCCATGACAAATAGCAGTGCTACCGCAGAAATTCTTATTGTAGGTGGAAAATGATTTTGTAAAGAGATGGATTTAGGAACAAATTCTTCTGTGTAATAGCTAGGTTATCTCCACTGGTGTCAATAGAGATGTGGTGTCTCTGCAGGAATTGTTACCCACCAGAGGCACCAAGGCCTTTGATCTCACTTGAAGGAACACAGTTTTGAGATTGCTGGGCCTCGTTGTTGACTCATGGTGACATCATGGTGACCAAACTAGAAATGGTAAGAGTGTAGAGGAGATGAAACAGCCAGCTCTGTCTCCCACCTCAAAGAGAGAGGAGGAAGTCATAGAAGTGTTGCCTGCTCAGTTTCACCAAAATGTTTCACTTGCTCATTTTCACTTGTTCTTATCCACTGCCAGATCATTCTTCCTGTCTGTTTCAGGAAAAAGAGAAATCAAATTGTCAGTGTAGCTCATGCTAGCTAAAGGTGAAGGCTTCCTGAGGGGCTCCTAAGTGATCACAAGCTTGATCTTAAGCTTCCATGGCTGATTCAGTCCCCATCCAGGCAATAGCTGCAATACAAGGAGCCTTGCATGGATATGGAGAGTCCAGAATGAGATTACAGTCTTAGCTATTCAAATAAGTAAGATGTCTAGAAAACTGGTCACAGCGGATGTAGGATCTGACAAGGAAGGATCACTTTGGCACCTACAACAAAATTTTTTAAGGTTTGCCGGACTGAAGCAAACTTCATTAAGCCTCTGCTTTCATCATCTTGTTTGTATTTATCAGTGGTGGTTATGGCCCTTAACTGTTGCTACTCTATTTACTGCTGGATGCAAGTTATCAGCAAAGGAGATGGAGTTGCCCTGTGCTTCTCTATTAGATCATTTACTAAGAAAAACAAGGTTTCCATAACAATCAAAACTACTTACTCCTTGGATACATGCTTCACCTAGATATCAGGAAGAGGAAACATTCTTACCATTCTCTTTCTTTGTAATATTTGTCCAATTGCCTTGTTAACCCGAGGTTTTGAAACCCAAATGGGAGTGCGCTTTTGCATTTGTATTACGCAGTTCAGCCTGTCTGGAGTTAAGATGAAGATTGTTTTAAAGCTGCACCTGGAAATCAAGATAGAATGATCCTTTATAACTAGCAGCTTAGGGACAAAGTAGTAGTATGGCAAAATTTTGCTTTAAAAAAGCTCTGATAATGACCATAGCATTCATACTCAATAGGTCCTTATTTTGTGTTTTGGTCGTGGAAAAAGCTAATTACACTCAATATAAAAAAACATATTTGCAGGTCTCAGAAAAGTTGTTTTTTATAGTTCTGAACAGCAGCTGCAGGCTATCAGTCTGGACTCTTGATAAATGGCTTTGACATTTTGTACAGACACCCCTCATGAAAAAGGGTTTTTATTTATTCTCAAATGTTGAATTCTGCATTATTGATCAGGTGCCATTCATTAAAGGCTGCTACTTGCAAGAAAGAATTACACAATCCCTAACCTACACACAACATAATGAATTATTCCATTGGCGAACATCAGCATTACGGGAATGTTAAGGTTGCATGGTTAAGTGCCCAAACGTCAGGACATAGCATTTAAGGTTGAAAATGATGGGAGATTTGCCTGAATTAAGATTGCAGAATTAATTCTGAGGGCATGTACAAAGACTACTGACAAGCACCAGATATTCATACTGGGGCAAGTGGTTATAGTTACCCAGTTCGTTCACAAGCACTGCCATTATTTACTAAAACATTTAACAAGGTAACAAGCAGTGGATGAAATCATTAGTGGTAAGAGTCACCAGGCACACGAGTACTTTGTTGGCTGCTTCTTGTTGCTACAGAAATGCATTCGTCAAGCAAGAGTGTCAGTAGCAATGTTATGCTGTAAACCACAGCTATGGGTGAAAGAAGTTAGTGGCTCCCTGTGATGTGAGGCAAGTTACATTTGTCCAAGTACTGTTTGGATTTAGTTCTCTCCTGGGGACTCCTGTTTAGTTTTCTTTCCTTTTTGTTTGTCTGCCTCTCTGGTTTGGTATCACTTCTGTTTTTTAGCTGGTTTTGTTCAGTATAAAACACTGGACTCCACAGAGCTGTTTTTTCTGGTTCTTCACAGTTGCTTCTGCCAGCTGGCCATCGAGGTGCCAACATTGTCTGTGTCTGTGCCATGAGGAAAGTGTTACGGTCCTGATGTCTTGCTTGTGTGATCAGATGGACCAGAATCGGTGATAGGCATATCATACCATACTCTTTGACTCCATACCTGGATTTCTTCCCTTGGAGATGAGCTGCATCATACCTATAGTCAGACGCACGCCCAGGAACCACCAATACTGCAGAGCACAACACAGTGATCCTTTGCACTGGCAACGTAGACTTAACTAATACGTCTTTGGATTTTTCCAAGAGCATCTCTGTACCACCGGAAGCTGTGTTTACTGATCCTCAGGTATTAGGAACAAACTTTCTCAAACATCATTTTCTGGCTTTACTTGCCTTCAGGGTAAGAGTCAGGTTGTAGTGCATTCTAGTGGCTACTGCAAATTTCAGCTCCATGTTCTCTACTGGTCAGAAAGCAACTGAATGATAGAACTAGTTAAGAAAGGAATAAAGAACAAAGCAAAAAGGCTCTGCATGTTGCTTTGTTATTAAGAAATCTATTGAACATTTATACTATCAATGTTGTGCACCATGCCAAACAGGACAGAGAGGAGCTGGGAGAGACAAAGAGAAGAGCAGTAGAAATAATAAGAGACATGGAGGACTTCTTTATTGAAACCAACTAGGGCTTTGCTACCTCACAGACAGTTGAGGGGAAACATGATGGAGTGCTGTGCAACTCATAGGGACTGAGACAGCTTAATGCAAGTGTCTTTTCTGATTGAAAGAATTGGGCAGCATCAACTAAATTAACCAGGTAGTTTAATTTAAAAAAAAATAAAAAAAATAGGAAGGAGTTCTTTATGAAATACTTAGATAAGGTATAGGAATCCATGGCAGAAGATGCTGTGGATGTTAAAAACTCATGTAGGATTGAAAAAATGAATGAAGGAATTCAGGGAAGCAGAAGTCATTGAGAGTCATTAAAGTTAAGGGTTCTGGCTCACAAAGTTTCCGAGTTGCAAACTGCTGATGTCTGGGAGAGTGCTCTTGGGTATTATCATTTCAAACTTGATGTCTTTTACATTATTTTCCTGGAATCTACCATTAGCTGCTTTTCTTGCTGTTTTCCCCAATACTTTAAGCGTCAAATGTGAGTGGAGCTAGGGAAGAGGGAAAACCAGTGATTGTGAGGGCACCAAATGAAAAAAAGGGAGGGCAGTTGAAGAGTTAAAAACATGGAACAAAGAGAAACACTAAAACCAGTAGTGTGGTGGTTTCCCATTGCTCCCTGGACGTGTGGATGCTGCCTAGGGATATGCACTCAGGGAGGAATGTGACGAGGGACCAGAAATAGATCTCACAGTCACCAGAATCCCTCCCTCAGACTTTCTCCTTTGTGTCCACGGATAGCTTATCTAGCTACAGACGAAAGGAGGATCATGAAGAAATCCCACATCTGAGTGGAGCTTCAGCTGGGGAAAGTATTAAAAAAAATAGCTGATGAAGAGCAATGAGAGCTTCAGCAAGAGATTCTGGAGGAGATGGGAGAAGCAGCTTGATGTGCTATATGTACCTAGTGGAGACCTTTTGGGAGCAGTCCTCTCCCCACCCCTAAAAGGAGTTGCAGCATCCCACAAACAGCACCATGAATAAGCCCAGTAGTGTCCCTGACGGACTATAGATTTGGCTCAGACTACAAGGTGAATCACTATGCCCTATAGCTTTCCCCTGATAGTATGATTTACCCCCAGTTTGTGTCTTTGTAGGGCACAGGGTGAAGGAAATTTACCAAGTAGCATGGTGAGCCATGAGAGTATTGGCAAGGCACAGGCAGCAGGGGAACAGTGGGGTTTCAGTGCAGCCACAGCAGTGGGAGAGTCAGAGGGTCGGTCCCTTTTGGAGATGGTATGTTGCAGATTTATGTGAACCTCTAGACTCAGCTTGTAAAGTCAACTCTTTTGTTCTCTTGTCCCAAGCACAGTAAATAATCCTGTTCATTTCAGAGGCATGCAGAATCATGCCCACCATAAAAATCTGTTCCACAGATTTCTTTTAAAGCTCAATAAATGTATTTTTAATTATAGATAATATGTAACATTACAGATGGATCTCATTAAGTTAAGTGGCTGGCTGCTTAGGCTCTGTAGCTATTGTGCCTCCCTTTACCACTGCCAAAGTGGAAGCATGCAGGTAGCATTAAACAGGGTATAACATGAAAGAAAAAGTAAATTTAATATCGTATTTATATCCTGGGAAACATTACAGCCTACGGTTATGGCATGGGAAGAGGAAGAAATAGAGTTCATATAGTCTACTTAGTTCATTTAGGTAAAACAAGCTTTTTCTGGTATTGTGGATGATTCCTTCATTCTTATGCTTTATTTCTTCAGTTGGAAAATGAGCGTAATTGTAAATAGGTCATAATCCTGTCAGAAGCCTTTGTAAAGCCCTGCAGGATCTTCAGGTGGAAGGTTTACTAATAATATAAATAATTTCATTGCTTGGATCCAGAATCATGGTGTTATCGTTTCCTCTTTTTCAAAGTTTCCATTTTTTCGTGGTTGTTCCTAAAAAAGGTCAAATTTAGATCTTACATAATTTGAGGTAAGTAAGGAATTATTGCTGAAATCAGTGACATTCTACTGTATTAAATTTCTTGCTGAAGCATCTAGCTCTAATCCCTGAAGCCTCCACTAAATGTTTCATGGCACTTAGGGCACTTCTAGAGATGAGATTTCTGCTCTGAATACTCCAGTGCGTATTAGATATCTCACCTAATATCATGACTGTATCTCCTTCCATTTATGTGGACTCTTTAATAACGCCAGCCCCATGCTTTCTTTAGGCTTCTTTTCCTGCCCATGACTTCTCAAATATTTTTCCTAGTCAGTACCATGAACTGTCCCTTTTATATACTGGCTCTCATTACCCACTGCCACTCCAAAGCTCTACACATCTTTTTCCACACTTATCTGCATTAAACTGCAATTTGTCACCTCTTTCAGCTTGACTTAAATAATGTAAATCCTTCTTATTTGATTGCATTGCTACTCGTTATTTATGGTGCTGTGCCTTACAACATTATGTGCAGACTAGGGAATCTTCTTTTGTATGCAGTCGTGGAGATCATCTTCATAAATAATGAAAAAGCTTACAATTGTGATTATACGTCTTCTGTGAAATACCTGCATATATACTTTGTAGCACTGAAAAGAGGTCTCAAAGGCATGTGTAAGAGAAACTTTGTCTTTTATCTGCACTCTTTCCACAGAAATTCTTGTTTCCTGAGACAGAAAACAGAGAGCATTGTTCATCTGGGAGTTCTTATTCTCCTGAGAAAGTATAATGTGAAGCCCTTGATGCCACCCAATCTCTAATTAGGCATGAGATGACCTGCCTGCTTTAAGTTGCTGAGCTACATCCTTTCACCTTTTCCGTAGCTTCACAGAAAGGAAAACTGGAGCTTTTAGAAGCAATATAGCAAACCTAATTACCAATGAGCGTGTATGAGGTATTGCTACTGTTGATACTGCTACTGCATTCTGTCCACACCAGTCCTTGCGGCAACTGAGTACTGTTTTGGTATGCTGGGAGGGGAGGTTTCTTAAAGGAAACTTTGCGTGAGTGAAGCAAAAATCTCTGTAGTCTTTCTGCACTGCAGCAGGATGTGAGCATAGCCTCCAAGAAAGAGCCAAGTGACTCGCATTGCCTGCTCCCTCATGCCCTGGGAGCCGATCACAACCCTATGTAGGCAGCAAGAATGATGCAGCCTTGTCACTGATCACGACAGGGAGGAAAGAAGTTGCTTTAAGGGAGGCTTGCCTCACTGGTGTTGCAGATGTGCTCGCTGGGTTTTTTTGATCTGTCTGTAGGATCTGCAGATGCCAAACCAGGTTGGGATATGAACAGAGCAACATTTAACAAAACACTTGCTTAGGAAGCTAGTACTGTACCACTCAAGTTTCTTGTATTTAACTTAAAACAAGAGAAAATATGGCCAACCTGGGCAATGTTCTGTGGCTGAGGCTATAAAGTAAATTTAAAAGGAGCAGGAAGCCTTCCTGTATGCCAATGCACAATCGTCTATATTCGTGCATTGATAACAACATCGCTGGCGTGACATTGGGCCACTAGACTGCTCTCCCAGACAATTCCAGGCCTGGCTGAAAAATCAGCATGGGCAAAGGACCATCTTAGTAGAGCATTGGATATAGCTACACCATATCAGAGGATCAGAATTACAGAAAAGGATGCTGGCCATTTTGTGCCAGAGGATATAAAATGGCAGAGGACAGTTTTTGCTATATTTCATTTGCTAGATAGATACTCTCTATCTGAAGACTCTTGTGAAATGGTTGTATGAAGTAGAAGACAGAAAGAGGGAAGGGAGGGGGCAGGAAGCTCTACTAGTGAGGCAAAATATCTCCTTGATTTTGAAAGGTGGAGATGCCAAATGATGCCAAAGAAATGGGCAGCACTTGAAATTCATGGCAGCCAGCTGTACTTGCTACTCAGCCCAGAAAAATAAATTCTTATCAGAGTGAGAGAAGCAGAGCAAATTTTTGTCAGTAATACTATGTTAGAGGCTTAAGTATGGCATTTGCTGTCTTTACCAGTAGGTGTGTGCTTACATATCTGCAGATCCACTGCAGGGAAGACGAGATTTGCCAGCTGATCCTGTGTTGTTCACGCTGGGATTATTGAAGACTTTTCAGGTTTTTTTTTTTTGTTCTTATAAAAGTACCAGTAACAGTGCCACTTAAAGATATTTTCCAAAAAAAGGTGAAATTTAATCCCTACACATCAGCTGCATTAGGCTGTTGTTGGCCCCATCACAGTTGCAGATACAGTTCTGTGAATGGAGAGTGTCAGAAGTAAGGAGAAATCCTCCTCCTGCTTGAGACAACACAGATTGCCCTGGCTGTACAGGTCTGAAATGCAGACTTCCCTCAAAGAGATCAGAAATGAGCTAAAGGAAAACAAGGAACATAGAGCCCCTGGGGCATGTGGGGAAATTTGGGGAAAGGTTGCTTACCACGACAGGATGATCCTTATGGGTTTTTTTTGTTTGTTTTGTTTTTAGAAGAGAACAAACTTACAATGCCCTATGGTAATCTAGCAAATGCTGAAGTAGCAATGTGACAGATGAGTGACTGGGCCGATGGGACATATGTGCTGGTTTCAGACAGCATAGGTGCTCATCACTATGCCAAATTACAGGAACAAAACTCAAAGCTACTGCTGACACAAACAAGACAGAGGTCACCAAGCCATGCCCTGTGACCCGAGCATATTTCACACCAGATTTTACTGAGTTTATTAATAAAGTTACATCATGCAATTTAAAAAAAAATGATACAACCCTGATAAGGGTAAGTTTTTAAGATAAGGATAACATTGCTGGTGTTTGGTTACAACACACTTAAACTACTCTGCATTATTGCTGGAAGTGCAAATTAGTTTTACTGCGGTGGAGGATGGGATTCATGAGCTAGTAAAGGAAATGTTTAATTGCTAGTTTCAGCAATTACAAGAGAAGGAAACAGAGGGACAATTGTGAAAAAACAAACAACAACAACAAACAAACAAAAAAACCCAAGATCTGTGAGCCCTAATGATTTTTTTCCAGTTGATTTCACTGCTTTTCCAAAGCAAAGCAATATTTTGTTGCTTGCAGTAACAGCCCTTTCCACACTGAATGTAGCACTGAGAATGAGGCCTGTATACACATGCTTTCCTGACCAATTTTCATCAGCATAATTTACCCTAGTTGTTTTTTTTCCCAAATGTGACCAGCAGACTTCCATTAAAAGTATCTACTCATACAAATCTGTATTTGTCTCACTCTTGCTCAGTCTGTTTATCTTAACCTTCCAAATTTTATTTTAGCACAATCAGTTAATTGTCTTATGATCTGTAAGACAGACCTTTTAAAATGCTTAACAGACTGTTTCTGTATTCTCTGGGCACTGTAGACATAATTCTAGCTTTACATCCATCATGCAAAAGCATGTATGTGCTTAAGCGCTTGGGATGCCATAGATTTTCTTGTGCTGTAGTGTTTTGTGGCCAGCTACAACAAAAATGCATGCCTGCCACCATTATTTACAACTGTAACAGTGAGAAATTACAAAACCCACTCTTCATTAACCTCCAATAAGGCTGTTCCTGCAGCCAGTGATTGCCATTACATTGATGGAGTGTTAATACAGCTCAATAGCCCCGGTTGGCCTGTCTCGCCTGTGACTGCATCACAGCTCCTGCCTCCCACCACTACCCAGCACACGTCCCGCAGAAGCTGCTCAAATGATTGATGAGAAAAGCAGCTCATAAAGGCAAGCACAGTGCCCAAAGCAACAGCTGTCTAGGCCTATCCCTGCAGTAATTAGATAAATGAACCCCAAATGAAATCTTACAGGCAAGAGTAGAAGGAAGTGATAATGTCCCCATTGCTTCTGTTGCCTCATTCCAGCCTCTGTTTGCAGTTATTCGCTTTGGTACAGATTTGACACAGCTTACCTCTCCCCTCTTCCACACACACTTCCCTGCTGGTCTTCCAGACAGACCCCTGCAGGCACAGGAGACATGGGAGTGTCAGTGGCCGAGGTTGGGCTCCGTTTTCTTTCTGTTTTTTTTTTTTTTTTTTTTTTCCCAATGGCACCACTTGTTCAAATTTGCAGAGCCTGCTGAACCTTTGTCCTTCTCCTCAGAGAAAGAACATAACAAAAGGTACATGGCAGGTCAGAAATTGAGTTTACCAGCAAAAAATTCTCCAATTAGAAAACACCATCTTCAAGAAATAGTTGATGTGTTTGTAGGGGTGCACTAAATAAAGAAAGGAGGAAGTAAATGAATATGACCTACGCATCTGACACTGCAATAGAAGCAGTTAAAAGCTCTGCATTTATTTTTATGGTACAGAGGCATTGTGGTATTACGACAATGCTCCCTTGATGTTACTGAATGGTACCCATGAAGGAACAGTAACTGTTTAATGCCGATAATTAAATTATATGAAAAAATGTTTTATATAATTATATATATTCAAAAAAAATCTATATATTTTTGAAAAATAGTTTTTATAATTTAAATATGCACATATATAAGCAGTACAGGTCCAATTTTGCTTTCATCTGTGCCATCGTATATCAGAATAATACCATGGAAGTAAGTGACTATAAAACTCTTTCAAGAACAGAACAATTCTTTGCAGATAGAACCTGAAGACCTGAGAAGTAAATGGGGGTCTTGTTGGATTGAATAGTTGTCAGATCAGATCCTGTCAACTCATGGCAGAAAATACAGTAACAAATGTTTTCAGCATGAGCAGAATTAAGTGAATTTATGTCCTAGAAGAGGACAATAACAATGCAGAACAAGTGACCTTTTATTTTATTCTCCCTCTCCACTTTTAAGCTAGGATGGTTCTTGCTGAGCTCAGCCAGATTTACAGGAGTGTAAATTTAGATCAAAATTAGACCCAGGTTGTTTGTTTTACCAGCAGCCCTTGTCTCAGGAGAGTGCTTTCATCTTTCCCTGCAGAAACAGTCAGAGGTACGTCTAAGGCTGGGCGCTGCCAAGACCTGATCACTGGGATTCAAGTAAGAATTTCTGGCAGACAGAGTGGTCCCATTAATCACAAGTGGTATCTCTTAAACCCTTCAATTACAAGAGATTAGCGGAGAATTGTAGCATTGGACTAAAGCAGTAATGACACATAGGAAGTGAAGCAGAAAACCCGCTTTCTTCTTCTTCTTAAGAAGTTCAATTTACAGTTTATTTAAATATAAATTGCAAGCATAAAGTATTAGAGTTCTTAAACTTCAGTTCAGTTAGCTTCAAATTAACCATACTGTACTTTAGCCTTCCCCGGAGCAGCACTGTGATCTTCAACCTGCCTGTTCCTTAAATTGAACTGAAGTCTTTTAAGTCCATTAAGTTCCTGTGCTATCTCCATAGCTGGCTGAATTACATTCTCCCACACTTGCACTGCCTCCCCCATGGTAGGGATTGCAGGGACCAGCCTGGACTCCGAACCTGCTCTGAACCCCATTACCCACAGTCCTAAATTGCATGAAAGACTGTGAAATGGCAGAGCAGGGGGTTATCTTCTCCCATTGTTTCTAATCCTGTTGCTTAGTTGTTTTACTATCATCCTAGCCATTATTGGGAGATGTTTGTATGAATCCTTGGGTTTAGGTTATGTAAGTAATAATAATGGAGTGTCTACCTAACAACTGCCAGTCCTTTGAGGCTTGAGTGCACAAACCTCTTCATACCAGCTGCAAACAACTAGCTTCAAAATAAGAAGTAGTCCAGTTAGCAGGATACCCATGTATAGTCAGTGTAGTATTCCTCTGCCCTAACACAGAAAAAATTAGATCTGAAAACAAAAATCCCCAATGCACAGGAAATACAAAGACTCATGGCAACAGCGTATTTTCCTTCAAAAATGTCTATATTTGCCAGCGTTGAGGAGCTGAATGGTCAGTTTATGCTGTTAGACATCTCCTGGGACTTCTGAGATAAGTTCCTTTTTTATAGTGGTTCATTCAGTTTATCTGATGCTAGTAAATTTTTAGGATTTCAGTTAAATTGGTCTTTTACTCTAGGGAACGACAAATGTGATGCCTGAGCTTCTGTCACTATAACTGTTGGAAGTTAGGAGGATTTGCAGTATTACTTCAGTTATATGTGACAGGTATTACCCTGATTTTGTGTGAAGAGGCTTAATCAGGACCCAGGCCAGTGATATTATTCTGGTACAGAACTGGTAGCTAAGTTGAAATGAAATGCCCATGCAGTTGGAGGCCAGAAAGGACTCTCAGACTACCTCTGTATGAAGGGTTGTTAAATTTCACCCGCATTCCTTTCTGTGAAGCCCAAAGAAGCTCACTATGTTCAGTTAACTCTCCTTTGCACACAGTGATCAAGGATATGGAGGGCATAGGTCCATAGCAACCAAAATGCACATAAACTTATAAGGAAATGGATTTCTAAAGCAAAGCAAGAATTTTATTTAAAGTGATTGAAGAATGACTGTAGTTTTGGTTTCCAGCAGATCAGTCTAATACTCTTAATAAGCAACATCTGTTCAAAAATGTAGTATACAGTAGAAAAACCCAACTCGTCAAAAATTGAAAATGAGAAAACAGCTCAAGACTGATATTGCTGACCTCATGGAAGCCTACAGCTTCCTCACGAGGGGAGTGGAGGGGTAGGCACTGATCTCTGCTCTCTGGTCACAGCGATGGGACCCGAGGCAACGGCATGGAGCTGTGTCAGGGGAGGGTTGGGTGGGGGATTAGGAAAGATTCTTCACCAGAGGGTGGTCGGGCCCTGGAACAGGCTGCCTGGGGCAGTGGTCATGGCCGCAAGCCTACTGAAGTTCAAGGAGCATTTGGACAACGTTCTCAGACATAGGGTTTGAGTTTTGGATGATTTTCTGTGAAGCCAGGAGTTGAACTTGATGATCCTTCTGGGTCCTTTCCAACTCATGATATTCTGTGATTCTATGTTTTATTTTCTTTCTCCTGTAGGACTAAGTGTTGTCCTCCCTCTCTTCCGTGCCTACTTGACTAGTGCCTCCCTCTGAGCTGGCAGAACACCTGGAGCTGGGATAAATGTGCAAACCAGACCCAGCTCATGTGGATTGGCCAGGGGTTTTCGTGGCCTTTGTCCTCAGCTCTGTTTAGGGTTGAGTTTAGATCAGTTCAGTGCAGATGCTGGAAGTGCTTTTTTCACTTTGGGGTTGAGTTTCATAAATTGCTGAGCTGAATGGTTGAAAAGAGAACTGATTCACACCCAAGGAGTATTATTCCTCTTTCTCCTCAACTAATCCTGTAAAACTGCAGTCATGCGCACAGATTCCTGATCATCTAATGACAAGTTTTTTCCTGGTTTAAAATCGGTTTCTGTGCACATTACCGCTTTGACTCACATGCATATAGGGATGACATCACAAAAATACCGAACAATCTAGATTAGTTTCTAGTCTCACTCCATTGTCTTCAGAGAAGTCGTGTCAAAAATGAACTTGCCCAGATTTGACTTCTCGAAGTGGATGCTTTATTTAAATGTGGAATTAGTTCAGGAAAGCATGAAATGAGGTCTACAAGCAGTGAGCACCAGTCTCAATGAGGCCTACAGGAACTGCAGCTTTGTCCTCCCAGTATGCTTCTCCCATCCCAACAGTGGCTTTCTGCCAACCCTGTGCTGAGGTGTCTCTTTGTGGTCACTTGCATGCCAGCTGTGTGTGAATTTGATACAACTGACTGCAGAGGACCATTTAGATAAAAGTTCTGAATGGCTGGTGTGAAAGTCAGTCTGCTGTAGGACAAAATAAATGCAGGTGTGGATAGAAGGCAAGACCTGGCAGAGAGGTGATGTTTGCCTTGTAAAGTTCAGGAACTGATTTGTCTGCAGGTAGAGAATTTATGGGAAGAATCAAAGCCAGACTGATTATCATACATATTATTTACATCTAAATTGCTTACTAACTGGGCTATGGATGCAATATAATCTCATTAAATCTAGAAAGATGTATTTTTGTCTTAGAAATAGTATCTTATTATGTAGCCATTTAATGACTTGTGAGCTAACATGTTTTAACAAATCTTTTATCGCTTATTGCATTCCACTCCCTTGACAATGATTTCAAAATCTGGCCATTAAAATGTGACTCTTTTCACAACTCTTTGATGATGACACTTAAAACTGAGCTGCTTGTCTTTTTGCATTTGGATAGAATTGGAAAGGTGTAAATTGCGAATCTGGCTTCTATATGCTTGTTTTATTGATCAGAATGCTCTGTAGAAACCGCAGCAGTTCCAATAGCTTAGCAGTCTAGGTTACCTTTCAGCTTTCTTAATTGAGCCACGAGGGTACAGTTACTTTCCAATTTATATTGAGAGTAAGTCAAGGTGATGTAATACTTCTTCACTGTACTTGGGTAACATGGGCACTAAAATACCATGAGGTACCTCATAATTCTAAATACGCAACTTGCTTGTTGAAGTAGACCGAGACAAGTTCTGGCTTCATGCAATGTGCATTTTAGACCAAATTCTGTCTGTAATAATTCCTGTGTCTTCGATTACTTCCATGGGGCTACAGCAAAGCTAGTAAGATTTGGTTGAGTGTTATTGGTAAGTTCATTCAAGATACCAGAGTCTAGCTCATTAAATGTGGTCGTCTTCTTGTGTTTGCTGACAGGTCAAAGTCATGGTGCGCATTTCTTCCACGCTTGCCAGAGACACATCTGAATCCAGCTCTTTCTTAAAAGTTGACCCCCGTAAGAAGCAAATCACACTCTACGACCCATTGACCTGTGGAGGTCAGAATGCTTTCCAGAAAAGGGGCAACCAGGTTCCACCCAAGATGTTTGCTTTCGATGCAGTTTTCCCCCAAGATGCATCACAGGTAGGCCAAGTATGATTAGAATAGCTCTCTAAACAATAGCATGCACTGCAGCCAAACTGGTTTCAGCTGTAACAGCAGTACCAGAGTTGAATTTGAATTAGACCAGAGTTGAATTTTGTCCATTGATGTCATTAGTAATGAAATCAATTTACTAAATTATATCTAGATAATTGTGTGCTTTCTTTAGTCGTTGCTGTAAACAATAAAATTATACATGCAATAAATGTACTAATTGGTGCCTAGAATGCAAATCCTGAGTATCAATAACTTATTGTATATTTAAAACTGATTATTTGGTGTATACAGCAATTTGATGAGAACTGTGTTCTTTAATGCAATGCTACTGTTCATTAAGAAGTTGAGGATTATTTATGCACTGTCTTACTGTACAGTTTACCATAGGAGGATGGGGATTTTAGTCCACAAATCTCTAATCATAAGTATATATTCAGATTTCTCATTTTTGTTAGACTTTGGCTTGATAAACTGTTACCTAAATGCCACGAGGAGGAGAATAAAAGAGTAAAGTAATATTTCAGAGTATAATTAGACAATAGTACTGTAATGCTGCTTCTGTACTCATGAACTAAACAGAGGTAGGACACAGGGCCAGCTGAAGTACTGCAGTGTGATCAGCAGTTCCATCCCTACCCAAGTTCTGTTCCAGAGAGCTAGTACCCTCCCAGACTAATACCTGGACACAGTTCAGGGATATGGTGGTCCATCACCTACAGGGCGCTTCTTTGGGGCTGCCCTGTTTTGGGGCAGTAAGAGAGTTCAGATTATGGACAGGAGCAATTCTGTACTAGTTAGTCTGTGAACAGTGGCTTTCCTGGGCAATTTTTTTTTCACTGTTATATAGACCAGAAATACCTAGGGGAGAATGGGTATTTGCTATGAGAATTTATGTGATCTACTATCACAAAAAGTGCTTCCCAGCCTAAACTGCTAATTCTGATTCAGTTCAATTCTGTATTGATAAGCAGTTACTGCAGAAGCACTGAAGTGTGCCTGAACCTTAAATCTAAGAATGCCCCGGGTAAATTCGTGTTTTACTTCTTAAAATACTGCTACTGTGTTAAGGATGGCATCTACTGCTGCCAAAAGCTAGGAAAGCTCATAATAACGCAGAGAAAAATTAAGAAATGTCATCTAGCTAATACCAGAGGCTGTTTTTTCCCCTTACATTTGTTATCCACCTGCTATTGAAAATAAATTCAGTCCATAATTAGTGAAATAATAGGGCCTATTAAAATTTCGCAGTATTTGCCTTTTAATAAAAAAAAAAAAAAATAAGACCTCTTAACAGGCAGATCTAATGAACCAACCACATCCCCTTCATTCCCTTACAGTATGTGTATTTTGTTTAACCCTAGAAAAGATGTTGACACTTCAGCAAATGAAACTTCCTTGACAGAGCAAAGTCCTGTTTAACGTGCTTAAACAAATGATGTCCTCACTATCAGAATATAGATCACATAAATGAAACAAGTGGGGTTAGGCTTTGTGATACTTCAGCATGCTGTCTGGAGCACTGAAAATGTTAACACCATTTATACTGAAAACACTCTGTTGAATTTACTTATTATTGTTGATAGTTCTTTCTTTCTTTTTTCTTTTTTCTTTTTTTTTTTTACTTGAAGTACCTGTGACAGGCTGAAGTATGTGCTGGGACTGTGGCTGAGGTGATCCAGTCAGTGGTCAATGGTGCAGATGGCTGCGTGTTCTGCTTTGGCCATGCCAAACTTGGTTGGTATTGTTAAATTTCTCTCTGAACAGCGACATGAATATTTGTAACCCAAAACTGTTAATACTTTGGATTAGAGAGAACAAACCTTCATTTATCTTTGCATAGTGATTGTATTTGAAAGTGATACACTGTGTGCATGATGTTACACCACACCTTCACCTCTCGTTTACACATCTATCAATTCTGCATAAATGTTGGACAACATGCTCTTTGAAGAGATATTATCTTGAGTTGTTGCTTTGTTCAGTCCCCTTAGCACTACAGCAATTTTTAGTATTCTTTTCAATTCTTAATTAATGATCCATTAGGGATCTGTAGTTTTACAAGTGTGCCTAGAACTGGAGACCACTTATCCAGCTAACCACAGAATCCCTCTGGACCATGCAGAAGTAACAATGTGGTGAGTACTTGGATATTTAATATTTGTAACCTGCCAAACACTCGATGGCAAGTGAGATGGAAGAGAAAGCCACCAGATGATGGTGTGTCACAAGTGCTATGTGTCCAGAAAGATAATCTGGCTGGGGCTTTGCTGGAGCATGAATTGAGTCTCTGTAGTTGTTTCATTGTCTTCACCATTCCACCAACCGTGGACACATCAAGACGTTGCTACAGACATATGCATACAAATGTTTTTTTTTCACTAATCTTTTTCCACTTAGGTTCAGCATATGAAATAAAGCAAAGCAAATAAGCCACAAGTATTTGCCCAAAATTATGTATACCTTTGTCATTTGGCTTACAAATTTAGAAGATTTAGAAAACTTGTCTATATATACTAACATATAGACAGCATAAGGTAGAACTCTTTTTGTTCTCAATCAACTAACTTTTACAACAGAGACAAGCCAGAGCTATAACAACAGTCAAATAATAGTGAAACAGTGGAAGCTTTAGACCCAGACAAAACATTTCTTGTTGGGCACCCACTTCTGCACCAAATGACCATGTGTCTCTTTTTTTTTTGTTACATCTCTGTGATCCTGGGACCAGGGTTATGCCAATCCCAGTCCCAGTGTATGAGGCATAACATGGTGCTTTTGAAGTAAGATGATATTCAAAGAACACCACACTCACAGTATCTAAAGCAGGGCATTTTAGAGATCATTATGTTCCTGCTCTGCTCAATTTACATCACTATTCAGCCATGGTTCTGAGTGGAACCTGCCTAGGGTGTAGAGAATGTCAGAGAAATACATGAGACAAAAGTTTGTGAAAGCAACTCAAGATTTCATCTGTCAATTTGAAATGTTCTCCATTTTCCATATATTATTTGTTTGTCTATCTCCCTTTTCTGACTGTCCTTTTTGTAGTGAAGAAGTTGTTTTCATGAGGCTGTGTAGGATAAGATCACTTTGCAGAAGGCTATGAAAGACTTTCTCTGACTCCCCATTCCTGACAGGGAAGTCATACACCATGATCGGCAAGGATGATTCCATGCAAAACCTTGGCATAATCCCTTGTGCCATCTCCTGGCTCTTCAAGTTGATTAATGAACGCAAAGAGAAGACAGGAGCCCGCTTCTCAGTCCGAATTTCTGCAGTGGAAGTGTGGGGAAAAGAAGAAAATCTTAGAGACCTGTTGTCAGAAGTGGCTACGGGAAGCCTGCAGGATGGCCAGTCCCCAGGTGTCTACCTTTGTGAGGACCCCATTTGTGGCATGCAGGTGAATTCAATCTTCATTTTACATTAAAACAAGCAGTGTGATTTTTTTTTTCTTTTGAGCTAATGAGATGGTTCAAATTCAAGAACTACCCAGAACATAAAGTTTATAGACTTGAAAGTGTTTACTTTAAAACATACAAGAACTTTATGACCTGCAGCTGCAGGGCCATCTGCTCTCCTGGCCTAAATATTTGTACCTCTGGTATAACTGATGTTGAGCGAGGGCTTGTGTTCGCAATAAAATGTGAAAGCATGTAGTGCAAACAAAAATTCACCTCATTCTAAAAAAAAAAAAAGAAAAAAAGAAAGAAAAAGTGTGATCTTTCCTTTATAAAACAACAAGATAAAATATTTACAGTACTGCACAAATAGCTGGAGGCCATTAATATGGCTGTTTATCTCTTTATAAACATTATTTATAGCACTTGCATTAGCAGTGTTGTAGGAAGCATTAATCGCTACTTATTAATTGCTGCCAAGACATAAATTCCTGAGCAGGGCAAGCCAAGAATAACTCCAGCTCTTCTCAGGTTTGGAGGTTTATCTGGAACAAGTAACTGGCTCATGTATTTCCTGGGCAACCTTGAGAAAGACTCAGCAACCTTTTATTTTTAATTTTGATTTGGGAGACAAGGAGTGAATCTAATTTTTGGATGACCAGATGAAGAGGGGGCAAAATGTCATGATGGAGCTTGAATACATTCTTTCAACCTTAAAGTAGATGGCTGTTTCCATCCAGAATCTGCAGAGTAATTCTCTTTAAGAATGAGAAAATGAAGGGAGGAAAGAACAGACTCTTTCTGTACCGTTTTCAGCTGTCAGCATCTAAAAATCATGATTCACATCCTCAAAGTTGTGGATCATGAAATTTTAAACTGTGAGTAATAAATTTGGTGTTTTATCTCTTTGTGGTTTAAGCCTTTTGGAGATACTTAAAGCAAAACTACCCATTTTATTCAAAAACTGCAAAGTTTTTTCTGGTTGTGAATTACAGTTAGAATCTTACTTGACTCCTGATTTTAGTTCTTTATGAAATACTTGTATTGTCACAAGAGGTCCTGCTCCCTGGTATCCAGTAGCAGATGCAGTACAGTGAGTGTAAGATGGGAGACTCAAGTCTTCACATTTCCCATTGGGGTGATAGATGGGCCAATTTAGGTTTGGATTCGCATAGATATGCATGTTACATATGTTTCCTAACTGTGTGACCCCTCCTTAGGGCTAAATTCTTCACTAGGGTATTTAAGCACAGTAGCATTCATAATGAGAAATATTCCACTATTGGAGATATATTTACACACGTATGTAGAATAGCCATATACTAAGTGAATTATTTTAGATCACTGGGGAAAAGGTAGCTTCATGAGAGATCTGTGTATCTCTGCAGTGTAAAATACTTGATTAAAATAGGACCAAAACCTCTTTTTTTGTGTGTTCATAAGATATAGTGATGTTCTGGAGTCATGTCCTACACCTGAATTCTCAAAAACGTCTGATGAAGAGAGGATATTACATTAGAGCCATATAGATGTGCAAAATCAGCAGTGTGTATAGCAAATGAATAATCACCATATGTCATACTGTTTGTCACTGGGCCTTTCGAAGTATGCACGTTCTCCCGTTGCTTACATTAGCGAGATCTATCCACAGAGTGTCCTACCTTCTGCTTGCTCTGTTAACTCCTTCTTGTCCCCCTCTCTTTTTCTAGAGAGAACTTAGCCTGCAGCTGTGTAATCCCATCCCGGGCAGAGCCTTGGCATTATCCTGCCTCAGAATGGTTAATGATCACAAAGAGAAGAAGAGGAGCGCTGTCTTCCTTAGGAAGAACTTAACTTTTAGCAGTATTATCCAGCAGGGGAATAAAGCCTGAGAATGGGAATTCCTTACCATATTTATAACAGACAAAACAAGTCTATCCTATAGGCTGCAGGCCAGCTCTGCATGCTGCCAAAACTAATGCCATCAGTTTGCACTGTCACGTGTCCCTTCCACAGGCAGGCAAGTCTTAGGCGATGTGAAACACGCATGCATTCCTAACGTTATGGTGGGTTAATTATATCTGCCCTCCTATGCTGTCTATCACTTTGAAGAGATAAGAGCAGGCTGGTGACAGCGATTGAGGTTCAGCAAATGTGAGTTTATGCACACTACCTATCTTGTTCTGGTTGAAGGATTGCCCTGTTTTGTGAGCAGGTGCGTGGGCTTGTGGTGTGAAGGGACATGAAAGTGGCTTCTCTTCTGTGCCTCTCTCCACATGCTCTGCGGCTGAGCACAAGATTCAGGCTTGTTATCTCACAGTTATAGCTGCAGACTGCTCCCTTCTAACATCTTCCAGTGGGTAACATGCAGACATGCTCCTGCCAGTCTTTACCAGCTGTTGGGTGTGATGCGTCATCCACAATAGCTTATTTTTCTTTTAACCATCAGGGGGACACAGTGATTGCCAGTGCAAGAAAAAAAAAAAAGGCAGCAAAAATAACGAACTTTAATAAATGGCCTAAAATTCTGGGAAAGTGAAGGAACAAATTTACGCATCTGTCCAGCCCATGGGACTGTTTCCAGTTGTTAGATTTATTTGTAACAACTGCCACCAGAGGTACCCCAGGCAGCAACCCTCAAAAGCCTGGATTCAGTAGTGGGCTGCCAGGAGGACATGGCATTGTCCCTGCCAGTGCCAGCAGGGTCTCATTCAACAGGTTGCTTCCTCCTTCCCAGTCCCATCAGAAGATGGCTTTTCCACAGCATGAGTAGACTGCAGTGGTTGATTGCATAGCATTGCCTCCTGTGGGAGTCTCTGGGTAATTTCTTCCCTGTGTTAACCCTTAGCTCCAGAACCAGAGTGAGCTCCGTGCCCCTACAGCAGAGAAGGCCGCGTTCTTCCTGGACGCTGCCATTGCCTCGCGGCGCGGCAGCCAGCGGGACTGCGACGAGGAGGATCACCGCAACTCCCACATGCTCTTCACCCTACACATCTACCAGTACCGCATGGAGAAGAGTGGCAAAGGCGGAAGTAAGCTGCTCCCTCACTCCCTTCTCTCTCCTCCAAACCTGCCTGCAGTTGTTGGCTTTGAGTAGGCCTTTAAGCAATGTTCTCTAGGGGTGAGAATTAGCAGCGGTCTGCAATGAGTGGGTGCAGCAGACTGCTTGCCTGTCTGGTGAAGATCCAGCAAAGGCCATGAAAGGCCACCAGGGATCATTGCCATCAACTGTCAGTTTAGCTGCTTTTTTGGTGGTATTAACAGTTCTCAGCACCATGTGGACGTCTGTGTTTTAAATGCAGAAGTGCGCTTCAGTTTGGCCATAGGATTGTAGCCACGGGGATTCCCTGCCACCCTCAAGTTCCCTTTCCAGTCCAGCACCTCAATAGGGCAGAGTGTGTAGGAGCTGATTCTGCCAGTGCGTAAACTGCAGTTTTTCCTGGAGATGCACATTTTAGTTACTGACCCAACCGCATGTGAGCTCCTGGTTCTTTGTGAAGGCTCCAGGCTGTGCGTTTGCTCCCTCTCTTTGACAAAGATAAAGACTCACCGACTTGAGTCTTTATTTCTGTTTCCCATTTGTAAATGAGAAAAAGTTGCTTCCAGTATCTGCCATGACTATTTACAAGTTTCTATAATTTTCAGAGGATTCATTTGACTCGCACCATTTATATTTTTTATAATATTTATATTCTGTTTCAAGTCTCCCAAATTGTTTATAGCTGGATATGTACAGAGTGCTTTTTTTAATAAATTCCAGTGATGAAAGATTTGTGCAATACGAGGAGAATCCCCATCCAAAAGCCAAACTTTCCTGTTAAAATTCTTTTTTTTCTTTTTAAATTATCTCTTTTTATGGGGAGAGAATGTTTTTTTGAAAGACACCAGAAACCTCTGCTTTATAAATCGGTGGGCTTAAGCAGTTCTGCAGATATATATATTTCAGCTCCTGTCTCTGCATAGGTTACTTGTAATAAAGAGTAGATTGCAAGCAGTGATGTGTGGTAGATGAACATCACTGTAGTGTTAATGTCTAGAGTTTGAATGTGGAAAATTTACATTTACTGTACTTACAATGTGTCAGAGAAAACCAGAAAGTTGCTTTAAATGGAAATGCAGTTTGCATGTGTTTAAGTAATAACCCCAGTGGAATTGGCAGGCAGAAAACTCAATTAACTAAAGGTTTATTAATTAACCACCCTGCGGTGGAAAGGAAGACTGTGAATGCTCAAACGGACTGGTGCATAGGAATAAAGATGGTTGAAGGAATTATTATTACAGTTATTTAATACTCCGTGCGTTTTACCACAGGCGAGTACATGTACATACAGTCCTTTGCTACTATTTTCAAATGCAATTAATAAAAGGGAAAAAAATATTTTCCTGTGGCTATAATGACTCATTAAAAAAAAACAGAAAGATGACATGATCCTCTAAGATTATAATAAAGCATGCTTTGCCCGCTGCCTGTAGTTATATTCTCATCTTCTGACCATACCGCCTCCTGTCTTCAAGTTTCCATATCTGAGTGGCCTCTCGAGCCAGGCAGGGTCAGATCTGGCTGATAATTGAATGAGGGGGAATTCCAGCTGCTCAGAAAGGGCACCTAGTGATTAGCAGTGTCTCCTGCTGTAATGAAGGACTTCTCAGAAAACAACATGCAGACAGGAAAGATATATAGATTCCAGTAATAGGATTAAAATGGGCTAGGAAAAAGAAAAGAAAAACCCAGCTTCTAAAGGATGAGATTAAAGGGCTGGCTAACGCATGATTTTAGTAAAAATTGACAGATCAATGCATATGTACTGTGCTTACCTCCTGGTTAGATTCATTACCAGGAATGTCATGAAGCAGGCTTAGCACCGTTGAAAGAAATGGAATTGTGGCAGAACTGACAGTCATTTTTCAGCTATCAGCTCTGCAAAGTCTCTGTGGCCATAGACAAAAACAAGTGCTAGGATGTTCCACTTCTCTCTATAGCACCAGGCACGTTAGTGGAGAACTTGCCTAACAAATAACTTCATTTTCAGATAAAGCAAGTGGACCTGCCATCTTAAAAGCAGGTCTTATTTTGACTTGTAAATTAAATAAGAATGAAAGATGCAGTCCTTTCTCTTGTTCTGGATTTCTTCAGTCTGTGTAGTAGGACTATGAGTGCAAACAGTATGAATGAAGTTTAAAAGGCAGTGATTGCTTTCATTTTGTTTTGTTTCCTCAGTGTCTGATAATCCTAGCAACAGAAATATTTATGATATATAATTCAGTAAAGCCATTTGCAGTCATTTTCAGTAGCAACTAAACAGATTTCTTTGTTCATCTAAGCAAAATCATTAGGGGTCACTCATGAAAGGTGACATCAGCCTTCTGAGGGTAGCAGTCTTAGAGGTCTAAGGGGCTCCTAAGTGTAAGAGTTTTAAAGGCACTTAGAGGGGAGGCGCAGAGGCAGAGGAGGTGCAGCTGTCTGCATGGTTCCCCAAAGAAACCTGACTTTCTTCAGCGAACTCGGGTGTTTGGTGCATGTGGATACTTCCTCGTGAGCACCGTGGAAAGCACGGTGGTGAAATGCCCATGGCCATGTTTGATGGGTTGTAGTGTAATCTGGGGACTGTTACAACATTTTCAATGTCTGTCCACTAATATTAATTTTAAACAGACATTTATTGTTCACTTCTTTTTCATGATACTCAGCATGGCATAACCAATATTGTATAATATATGGAAGTCCTCTGTTGCCAAATACCTGTTGTAGCTGAAAAACTAACAATACCTAAAAGAAGAAGTTACTGTATTTTGACAATTGGGATGATTTATATGTTTACATATCTCATAGTAAAATTTCTTTAAGCAAATCTGCAAAAGGATACAGTCATATCACCTTTTGGTCAATAAGAAGTTTTACAGAGTTTTTTTGCATGTACCTATGCGTGCTTATTTCCTTCTGAGGATTTCCATCTACTTCATGTGGCATCTACATGCCTACACACCATGACACAGTACCACAGCTACTGAATGCAGGGTCATTGAAAAAACCTGTGTGGTTGTTAAGGCATTTCCAACACAATGAAATGTATCTGGAAATACCTTTTCTAAGGTCTCCATCATGTAGCATGTGGTTCCTCCCATTGCCATCTTTTGAACAAGTCTCCCCCAATTCTAATCTTTTTTTTTCTTTTTGTAAGGTGCATAAGTTAAAGTGCTGTGTTGAAATGAATGTGAATTGATTTGCATACAGATAAACTCAGATGTGAAATCGTAAACAGTGCTCTTAACTTTTAAGTCTTTTGCAACAGGTTGCTTCTAAAATAACTCTTGAGATTAGTGAGAACTGGTCAAAGATCAGATAAAGAAAAAAAGAATTAAAAAATCTAGGAAATCGTCTTGAGAAAATAGGGAATTAGAAGCACTTGTGTAAAGTCTACATAGTCCCCATCCCTGAGATCATGAAGAAACCATACATTCCTTCATAGT
Organism: Penelope pileata; assembly: GCA_013396635.1. NCBI lineage: Eukaryota > Metazoa > Chordata > Aves > Galliformes > Cracidae > Penelope > Penelope pileata. Next base: position 1,401,943 of record WBMW01000788.1, read on the forward strand.
GGTGATAATGTAAAGATATATAGGCTGAAAGAAAAGTTGAATATCCCATGGATCTCATGATTCTTCTGAACCTCCAGTATTCAGGATGTGTAAGATTAGAGAAAAGCTGAAGCTTCCACAAAACCCCTGCTCAGCAAGCAGCAATTCCCAACCTATACTTTTCTTGGCAGAGGAACAGTAATCACAGAGACAGAAGTACAGCCAGCTCAGGTATAGGCTAATAGAGCTATATTGGAGGGGGAGCACAGTGATGACTGCCTGCCCCAGAGTTGAACTTACAGGAGAAGATGAGTAGTGAAAACCTAAGCAATTTTTGAGCGAGTCAGCAGTGGACAACAATGTACAGCAATACAGGCTGAAAGTGAGCTACCAGGATCCCTACAGTTTGTTGCTGCTGCCATAAATTAGGAGGGGTTTCTGGGTTGTCTCCTCTTTGTGAGTTGTGGCGAGTCTTTTGCTTTCCTTGGAAACTGCTGTTGGAGGCACATGCTAACCATTCCCTTTCTTTGTTTATGGCAGTGTCTGGAGGTCGCAGCCGCTTGCACCTTATTGACCTGGGGAGCTGTGTGAAAGTGCTCAGCAAAAACCGGGAGGGAAGCTCTGGCCTGTGTCTCTCATTGTCAGCACTGGGCAATGTCATCCTTGCCCTTGTCAATGGAAGCAAACACATCCCATACAAGTAAGTGATATTCTGTGTTGCACCTAATGAGAGGATGCTTGCAAGCAGTTGCTCTTCTGGCCCTGAGGCAAACTTGTGTTAAGCACAGAGATAGACTCCTGAGGTCAGTGCAGTCCTCTTGACATAGTTAACAAAACCTCTGTGAACCCTGATCTAACTTTGTACCTGGTATCTACACTGTATTTCATGTTAGGGTTTCAAAGGAAGAAGCCTGCTGAAACAGGACCCAGTTGCCATAAAGATCTCAAGGATTGAAGTTCAGTGTAGGAGAATTTTGTGTTCTAGGATTGTTCAAAGATTTTTTAATGCTTCAAAGCATCTGAGATCCAGTTTTGTATTAGCTCCATGGAGGCAAAATTTGCTCCCATTATAGAGAGAAATTATTATAGGGAAAAATATTTTACTGTCCACGATACAGATTTTACTTTCTCAAAAATACCTGTCACAAGGAATGTCCGTCTTTGCCATGGCATTATTACTGTGATGCAAGGTTACTTTGCGTGCTATTTTTGTGTAGCTTGAATCTGTCAGCCTTTCACTTGCAAAACAGAAGCAGGCCCTATATGTCACATTAGACAAGTGGCCTTTGCTACTGCAGGTAGCTCCTGGGAAATCAGAGGAAATGCTCACCCAGTACGTAAGTTCTGTACTCATTTCTCTTCATTTGTCTCAACCATTTGTTGTATGTACAGGTCTGAAAGCAAGTTTGGACTCATTACCCAGTCCAGACAGTCATAGAGCTTTTCTTCCAGAGAAGCTCCTGATTTTGTGGAACGTATTGCTCTTCTCTAGCCTAAATCCTAGGGAGTAGCGACCAGCCTCATAGGAATGGCTTACAGTAGCATCTTGTAATCAAACTGCTACTGAATGTCATGTCTTCCATTCATGGAAGACATGTACATCAGACCTGGAGTTGGGAACAATAGGACGACATGAAGAATGAGCCAAGAAAGTCATTCAGAGATTATTTTTTGCCCACAAATTTACTTTTAACCATTTCAAAGGCTGTAAATATCATTATTTCTCAAGTTCATTCAAGACAGTAAGGTATTGACTAGTTTTGCTTCTTTGGTTTTGTCTTTGTTTTAGAAAATGAAGAAAATTTGAGTTTGGCTACAATTTTAATTTTCTTTCAACATTTATTTCCCAAAATTATTTGGCAATCTGGTCTTAAAACATGCTCTTCAGAAATATTCCTGTTTCTCAAATTCAGTCAGACTGGAATTCAATTAATGGTCAACCAAATTTGTAAAAATAGACAATTATAAAATGTGTTGTTCTCGCTCATTCATCTGGTTGTAGTGTGAAAATAGCTTGAACTCTGCAATTCACAAAACGCAGCTCAAACTATGGTGATCAAAAATCTGCTTCCTGGCAGCTTTTATGGAAGGAAGAGAAGGCAGACTGTAGAAGTAGAAAAATGATGTTAATGATGCTCCCTAGGCTAGAACTAAACAGAGAAGGAATAGCTACCGAATACAACAGCTGTCTTTCCTGGCGGTGCCTGACTGTGAGAAAAGCATTACCAAACATGTCTTCTTGCTGCACTAGCGATCTCTTTCTGCAGCAGTTCCCAGCTGTTGCACTTCAGAGCTTCCACAGCCAGAGGTGCGAGCAGACCTGCTCATCAGCATCTCTGTACTGCTCAAAGAAGATAAAAGCTCTCTTCAGGCCAGCATCACCTCTTGTGTCTGCTCCTATAGGAGGAGCAATGGCTGTGTAAGTGCAGGCACTGTTGCTCAGTGATCTGGCAATGCAAGTGGAGAAGTGAGGAAGGAGGGGTGTGTGTGTGTGCTGCATTGTAGAAACTGCATCTAATACACAGGTGTGATGTGTGTTCAGTAGTGTTTGCAGCAGCAGCTAGCCTGTCTAGCTGAGATCATTTCCCTTCCTGTAGGAGTGTTCTCTTTCATCATTAAGGATCAAATTAAAACTTAGTTAACGAACATTTGTGAGTAGTACTGAGGGAAAGCAAGGGAAGTGTTTCCTTATGTGAATGCACTGTGTGTTGTGTGTGGGGTCTCAGCTAATTTCCACAGAGCAGCATACAAAATGGAGCATCTTTTCTCTATCTGAGCTATTAAACAGCCATTAAGAATTTTATGGCAGCCTGTCAGTAGGCACTATATGGCTTCCTGGGAGCCTTGAAACAACATCTGAGAACACAGGTTTTTTCTTACTGTAGAATTGTAGTTTTCCAAGCTGCAATCTCTTAACCTCCATTCAGTGCTGCATCCAGCCTTTCTCTACAGGTAGCAGTTGTAGGAAAAAGATTGTTCAGGTTTATTATTGGTATAAGCAGATGCTACTCCATTGCCTTCAGTGGGCAGTGTGTTTGTGCCAGGGATGAATTTGCCTCTTTGTCTGCAGTCTCTATGAAAAACATATGCTGATGTTCAGCATGTTTTGCTTTTTTTTTNTTTTTTTTTTTCCCCTTCAAGACTAGGGAGCCTTGGAAGCCACAAAGTTGGAGTCTTTCTCTCTTGGGAAAAGGTTTGGGAATAGTAACACAGATTGACTCTAGCTTTAGCATGAACTTGTCATTAAAGCTGTAAGAAAGTAATGTAGAAATTCTCAGACATCGAATAATACAGGTTAGGATCTTGTCCTGCAATCAAGTTAAATTCCACTTGGGTCCTAGGTATTGGCAAGAATCCCTGTAATGGACAATCACTTGCAGCTAATAAGTGACTGTGCCATGATTTATGGGAGCATGTATCTTTCATTTATGTACTTATAATCTCTCTCTAATGTATCAGTGGGTTATATCTTTGTCACTTTTAATGTCCAGAAAAATTTTGAACCTTTCTTGGCACGTCATTCTGTCATGGTATGAACCAGTGAGTTCTTCTAGCTGAAGATGTGTCTTAGAGAATTAGATTTGTTTGACTTAAATGCAGTGCTCTTTCACGTCAACAGTTTACATTGCTCTTCAGTTAGGAGAAAGCCCCTCAGAAGACTGGGCAAGAATTATTTCCTCCACAGGAATGTCAAATATCTTCATAAAAATTGGAAAGGGGAACTTGCAACCCCAAGGAAGAGCGAGGAACTCAGCCCTGAGCACAAGTCTGCTATAGGAGGAAAATTTTGCTAAGCTGCAGTAATTTTGCAGTAAGCTGCCATTTTATTATTTTTTTTAATGCTTCAGCTTTACATTAGCACTGCATTTTCTGCCTCTGATTTCTAAGAAGAATGTGTTTTAAGCTCTCAAATGAATACCCATTTGCACAAACTCCAAATACTGGTTCATATAGCTCACTATTCAAAAATTACTCCAGTTGCTAGGCAACAGGAGTGGTGATAATTCATGGTAATGCTGTTTTGGAAATAATCATTTTTATACATTTTAATGGCTATGAGAATGTACGAAAACTGTTTAGAAAACTGCAAGGCTGTACGAATTTCTTTTTCAGAAATTGTTGCTTGTTTTACCTTAATAGGCTTTTCTCTTAATGTGCATTCCCAATGTGTTTGTGATTCTGGAGGCTCATGTGATTTTGAAGATGCTCATGCTTTTCCAGAGAGGAAGTCTTGTTTGTAATGTAGACGGGAGTGAGTTGAAAGCATGAATTTTTTCCTCTGTACTTCTGCTTCTCTTTCAGACGTTTGCAGCTCCTCACATATCTTACATGCTGGTATTGTGGGATTTTTTTGTTTTCTTTTTCCCATCCTGTCTGTAGAAAATGAAAGATATTAAGTGATTGATGCAAGGGTACACAAGAGGCAGAGCCACCACATTTTAAAATCTAATCTGGTGCTTAAACTATGGGCTAAACTGTTCTTTCCTTCTGCATAACCTTTGGAAAATCATCTACTTATGTATTTATTTATTTATCCCCATTTATAACACTGAAATAGAAAAAAAGAATCAAGCAGAACTTTGTAAAGGGCCCTCAGACTTGACAAAAAGTCTGACAAAGTCTTGACAAAAAATGTATAACTTACATTTTAAATGTTGCTAGGACTCAGGGATTTTTTTAGAGTTGAGGGCTCACACAGATGATTCTTACAGGACTGGAAATCTGTTTAGTTTTTTTTGCCCAAGGGTAGACTGCTACTGCTTTTAAGTGAAGAGGAGAAAGGGGGAAGTGTGGTACTGTGGTATAAAAGATGAGCTTAAAGAATACGCTTTATGACAGGTTTCTTCTTTAAGTTGTTAGTTGATTATTGGAGTAAAAACAAAATTTGGATGAATTCAGTAGTTCAGATTATCTTATTGGGCAAATGTGTATATCTCTCTGCAGTTGTTTCATCTTTTTGAAGAATTATATGGAAAAAGAACCGAGATAACTTTTGTTTGCACATCTTGCCTTTACATTTACAGCATGAGTTAAAGTTTTGTTTTTCTCAGGTGAAATGTCAGTGAAAACTTTTCAGGAAGGGATAAGGAAAGCTAAAAACTGCTTCACAATAAATTTAAACGAAAATGAACACAGCACCTGAAATTAACTGGTCAATTGCATAGATGCTGTACTTTTCAAACCCTACTTGTATCTTTGCCGTTGCTTCCTCTGTTATACTAACAGCAGTGATGAATTGGGGATTCTTTCACAGATGTCAACTAGGAGAAAGTGAAAGTGTAGAAACAGACCACGCATTAAGCTGATGTGAAGACTATGATTGAAAGAGAGAGCCCATTATGGCAAGTAAACTTATACAGTAGTGGTAATTTTCCTACACTCTCTTTCGTCCTTGCATAAATCAGGAATACCTCCATTCTCATCATTGGCACAGAGTCAGACACAGTATATTTTTGTACAGCAGTGGAAGACTCTGGCAGGGCTTCCAGTATACCGGCTACTAAGCATACAGTAGGATCATGAGTCTATCTCTGGGATGATCCTTGCCAGTAGGCGCTCCCATGAGGGATGGCTCCACCAGTGCCATTCTTGGAAGTTTTCTCTGCAGAGTAGTTTGAGTAGCTGCTGGTGAAGGAATTGGCGGTAAGAACTAATATGTGAAAGAGTAATCTGTGTAAGTGAAATGATATTTAGTGGCCAGTGTTGCTGCTTATTGGAGTTCTTATTTCCAGGACGACTCCTGCACCTTAACTAGTAGTATTACTGGAGATTTCATCCTTAGTTACAAGTTTATACTAAGTCTTAGTTTTGTGGGATTCATACAACTGAGTCTGCTTACTAGGCATAAGAAGTTAATGACAAAGTTGAACTATATACTCAGTAGAGAATCTGTTTATTAGTTATTTCACCTGAGTCTAGACCTAAAATTACATATTTTTTATTTGAGTGATTCCAGTTACTTAAGCTTCCCCCTGCAGTATTACTATTTTTTGTTGCTTGTTTCAGCTTTTCCCCAAAGAGAACATGGTATAAAGGCCACAGAAAGTTTCCAAAAATAGAAATTAAAAAAAAAATAAATCTTTTGCTGCTTTCAGAATCTGCAATCTTTCTGTGTTGATTTACTTAATATATGAGAAGTGGGTGAGGAACTTTTTTGCTGCTTTAGTTCTATAAATGTGAAGGCAGATAAAGGGGGGAATAAAAAGGGAAAATGAGGACATGAGTGACAACTGAAAACCCAAGACTGGGAAGTGGTCCAAGATGAATGGGAGAGCTCCAAGAGACATTGGGAGATAAGGCATAGAGAAGGCAACAATCCACAGAGAAGAACTGGGAAGCAAAGGAGAAAATGAAATGAGCCCATTCAAAAAGAGGAATAAGCCTAAGAAATACCCTTGAGTGATCCAGTTGTAGGAGAGCTGTCAACTGAGATTTTGTTGAATGTGAAATAGTTCCTAATTAGCTATCAAAACTGTGAGCTGCTCAGAAACAAAAGAAGTTTTCCATGACGTTGGCAGCCAGATCATATGGGCTGGAGCCTTGGCTTACAGGCACTGAAGCCACTGGAGCATTGCCATATTATACCAGCTGAGGACCTGGCCTTAGGTGCACGCTCTTTGACACTAGCCAGAGTGCTTTGGCAACTTGGAAGAGCAATGCAGTTGCTAGCAAGAAGTGAGCACTAAAACACTGTCAGCGTGAATATAATGAGGATTTGGAGCATCTGGCAATTACTTTTACCTCTGGGGGTTTTCCGTAGCTGACAGTTTTACCAGGGTGAATATCTGTCAATTTTCTTCTTTATTCCAGGGAACTACATAAAGTAGATGGAATCAGGGATGCACAGTTTGTAAATGTAGGAGAACTTTTTACATTTTATTAGAGTAATTTAATCTACAACTCAGGAGCAGGAGGGTAAAACATTTTGTACACTCCACCAATCACTGTTCTAGTGTTCATCAGCAATGCACTTTATTGTAGGACAGTTTGTACAACTGCTACTGCAGATTTGAGCTTTACCTGCATGTGTCTTACAGAACTGTGGTCCATCACCAAGTTAATGGGAGATAGTAGACAAAATCCTCAGGGAAAGCTTCAGTGGAACACAAAGTCACAGCGTACCATTCCCCAGCTTTGGGTTTTCAACTCAATTCTGCCAAACTGGCAATGTGATAATAATTGGAGCAGGGGTGTCTGCATGCATGCGTGGAGGATACGAGTGTGTCACTTTCACTGATCCCCTGTTACGCTAGTTTTACAACAGACCGCATTTGACATGGCTCCGTTTTGCACAAGTGTTCATCAGGAAAGAATCAGGCCTAACAAGCTAGCTCTTGTAATTCTGTTTCAGCCACTCAGTGAATTACTTCTTTACAGAAACTGTAATAAGCAAGTAATGATGGACTGCAAAATGAAATGAGAAGGGAAGTGCTTGTGGTTTATAGCAAGATTTAATAGCAGTTACTAATTGTGTTTAAATAGTCATTCCTATCAGCAGCAGATAGCTCTATCAGGGAAGGACACCATGTTGGTCCAGGGCCAGCACAGTCATGGCTGGTAATGAACATGCAATCCAGTAGCGTGCAGTTATTGCTGAAATATAACTTGATTAGGACCCAAATAGGCAATTGGTGATTTCACATACAAATGAATCTATACTTAATTCATTAAAATGCCATTTTGAATTTTAATACTGCTTCAGTAAGGGTATCCAGCAGTTTATTCCCACCTGTTCCATGACTGGTGCAGGCTCAATTGAACACTAATACATTTTCTCCCATGGAAATATGGTGGTAATTCATTTCATGTATAATTGAACAATTTTTAAATAGCCAGATTCTTGGAATAACTAGATCTTTTGCAGTGCAGCAAATTATTAAAAGGCATGTAGTAATTCTTATTAGTCTTAGTTCACATTCTTGGTTTTTGTTATATCTGGTTCCATGAACAGTTAGATACAAACATGATCTGTGAAATTAACTTTAGATTTCCTACTGATCCTTTCCCCTACTGGTATGACTTTATGCACAGACATCTTCTGCGGACAACCAAAAATAGCTTTGCTTTGTATAGTGCCACCCCTACAATATCTTGTTCAGATTTGGGTGTTTCACTGCTATGAGGTTACAGACTGAAGAGAATTTAAAAAAGAAGCAAGAAGGATTATGAAAGGCCCGAGATGAGAGAGTTGCTTACCTGGAAGAAACCACAGCAGAAATAAAGCTCAATAGCTAGCAAAGAAATGGAGGGTTCTGAGAGATGACAACTGCTCTGTTATATTTTGAGAATGCAAATAGACACAGGAGGAGAGAACTGCTTCTGGTTAGACAAAGTGGCAGAATAATTTCTTATCCTAAAGTAATGAGGCAGTAGGATATAAACTTGAAAGCATGCTCACAGTGGTTTCTGTGAATCAATGGAATAAATTCCCAAGCATTGAAGTGAGCATTTCATTGGTAGAATGAGCCTGTTTGCACATGGCAGGCAGTTATACAAATAATAAATATTAAAGCGTGTTTTAGTGTGTTCAGTAGAATCTTCTCCTAGTTTCAGGAGTCCAGAAACTAGCAGTTTGATGTTACACTTGCATGACATCTAGACTCATCCCCTGGTGACATGAGATATCCAGACTGTTTCTGTACTAGATGATTTAACTCACTCAACTGTTTTTCTTCCTCATTAATTTAGTTACACTTTTTTAAAGATCTCTTTCTCTTTGAAATGCGTAATCAAGTTCTCACAGTGCCCGATCCAAAACTCAGTGTAAGTCAGTGGAAGTCTTTATACTGGGCTTCGACTTAAACCCAGAGATTAGAAAACATGCTTGTATCTAATTAGATGAGTTAATCCTCTAATCCTTGCTAAGGGATGTTGTATACAGTAGTTCATGTTCGGTATTTGATGATTAACAGCTTACCTTTTGAGAAGCAGTATGTAGTTAAGTGTTACCTAGTGATGGGATTGTTTGGGCTTGCGAAGAGTGAGCCCAACAGAGTGAATCAGTGGATGTGAAAACCAGAGAGATAATCATCTGATGACTCGTTGCAAATGGGTCTGTGACCATGAATTTGGAGCTCACGCCAGCTGTACAGGAACTTGCCACGTAAACAGGGATATGTGACTACTGAAGTGGCACAAGACTATATGGTTTTCCTCTTCCAAGTCAGAAATACGTATAAATCATATTTGTGACCTTCACTTAAAAATAAGCAAAAACTTGGTTTACATTCTCTAGGCAAACAGTTGAACAATGTTTCTTTAGACTGTTTATTTTCTCTGACTATTTCTGCAATACAAAACTTAATTGAACCCCCTCAGTGGAGTAGCAGGCCCTAGAAGCTTTGAGGAGAATTATGCAGTAGTAAATGCTGACTGCATCATCCAGTTTGTCAGATTGCTTCAGGAGCATTGCAACAGTACTGTACCCACAAGATGTTTTTTTTTCCATACAAACTTTTACTGAAGTTCTTTTTTTGTAGCATGTTTGAGAGGAAAGCGATGAAGACAATCCTCTCACTGCCCTTCAGATTGAGCTAGCTTGCTGGATGATCAAAGTTTTCTGGATGGTGGTTGCCTTTAGGCCTGTGCACAGTGAGCAGATGTGAAATGAGTTTTTTAAAATATGCATTGATTTTCAGTGTTAAGCAGACTGGTTAGAACTAACTTCTGAAACATTAAAATTAGCTCCCTCTCCTGCTGCAGAACCAAACTTGATAGATTATTTTAATTTTTAATTTTTTGTTTGTTTATAAATGCTATCAAGTGACATGTTTTCCAGCAATATTTGATGAGACTTGCTAAAATTAATTTGAGATGTATTTTGTCTCATCTGCCCCATCAGCAAAACTGTTCTGCCTGCCTTATTTAAAATTATGGGTTATTTTTGAGGGGACTTGAGATACTGAATTGTTTCTCTCCCTATTTCTTAGTTTGTGCTCTTGGGCAGAAAAGGAGCTTTTCTCATTTTGAAAACCAATGATAAAATATACACCAATACTGTCGGAAATATCAGCCCTTCTGCCTCCATTTGGTTTCTGGTTCTGCAGATCAGAGAGCTGGGCTAGCAGGATGGTGGCAGTAGCTATGTTTTATAAACCTGGGACCTGTCGAGATAGTTCTATAAACAAAACAAAAGGAGAAAATGGGAGCTGCGGGAGATACAAAGGGATTGTGGGGCTCAGGAGAGGAAGCATGATGTATTCCACTGTCTGCAGGAGCAGGTGCTCTCGCTGTTCGAGCCCTCTGTCCCTCTGCCTGCACCATGGGCATCTCTCACAGCTTGCAGCACTCCCAGGTGTCCTGCCTGCCTTCAGCAGCAGCCCCAGAGGACAGGGGTCTGCCATAGCTCCCGTGTCCTTTGTGCTGAGGATGGCTCAGGCTGCAGTAGGTTCCTGTGCCACTCAACTTGGAGACAGGTGGAGAGCAAACAAGGGGAGCCACTTAAACATGAGCTACTAAAGCACCTCATCTTGCTGCGAGTAGGACCTGAAGCTCCCTGAAATAATCTTTTAAGGACTGAACGCAATTTTCATGTCTGCCTCCAGCTATAGACACAGTAGCAGGATCTTTTCTGCTCCTAGACAAAATTTCCTCTCTGTTGCAAACAAGGATTTTCACAGGCTCCCTGTGATGTGCTTTGAAGTTACACACCTGTGCAAGAGGAATTAGATGCAGTATCCAGATCTGCTACCCTGCTGGCATATAATGCATGGGAAAAAAGTGTTTTCAAAGGTATGGCGTTACAGAAATAACTGCGCTTCTGCAGAAAGACAGAGTGTGCTAGGAGATCTGTGTGCTCAGACAGACCGCACCATCATGCATCTCCCAAGTCCCGCTCACTCTCATGTATGGGCATTTCTGGAGCGGTAAAAGATAGTTGTTCTTGGGAACCAAGGGTGACTGTGCTATAGTTGCTAAAGTTCTCTGTATATTTATGTGTGTATACATAGAATATCTTTCTGTTGTATGTATCTTTCACTTATGTGAAAGAGGGCTGGTGGAGGACCAAAGCTGAACAGGATTTGGCTCTGGAAATGCGTGTCTGTGAAAGAGAACCTCTTGGCAGGCTACGGCGTTTTTTGCTCCAGTGAGATTTGTGAAAATCCTCCCATGTTTTTTTCAGCCAAGAGCTGAGATTGTTTACCATGGAGCGTATTTTACATAAAAAGTGAGGATGTGCTTTGGTAACCCTTAGGATTGTTGCATCTTACAGAATATAAAATAAGCCTGTTGATCTAACCAACAGATTTTCTTTACTCGTTAAGTGGCTACTGCCATTTTAGATGTCTGTGTGTTGTGTCATGGTGTTATAATTGGTAGCTTTTGCTGGTCTTGAGATACGCTTGATTGCAGTCCTTTGTGATTTCCTTCCCCTGAAATCATTTGTGTATGTGTCAGACATAAACTTATAGTAGGTTACACAGCCAGTCCTCAGTGTCCTTTTGTAGGTGCCACATCAGGTCCTCTAATGTTCCTCTCAGCACAGCAAACCTCATGGCAATGAGGGTGCTGTTTGGAGAAAGGCTCTTGCTGCTGTGAAGCTGAATGCGATGCTTGGGGTCAAACCATAACACCTGTACATGCTACCAGGGGCTGTCACCTGTGTTCCCAGCAGGGTCAGGACCTGTCCAGTCAGGGCCATAATGCTTCTGCAGCACCGTGTCAGAACTTCCCTGGTCTCATCTGGTATCAAACACACCTGTTAGACATACTGTGAGAATTGGAATGGATTTTTTCATCTTCCTAAGAAAATTGATACTTCAGCTTAAGCTTTTCTACCAAATGTCTTTTTTTCACAGACAACAAAGGCGAAAAAATTATAAGCAAGGCAGTATGTTTCTTTGACCATGTTTGCTACTGGAAACAGGTACCACAATAAGGTTTTCTTTGCAAATTGGTTGTATTGATTAGAGAAGAGGTTACATTGTTCAATAAGTAAGATTTTGAATTTTCTGTTGTAATGCTATTATCTCACGCCCATGCAAAACTAGTATAAGCCATGAAAAAGGATTTTTAATTCCATTGGCCATGTTCTGTCCATCAGTGGTGCTTCTCTGTAGAATGATACCTGATTCTTTTAGGGAATCTCAGCTACATACTAATAACTGTTTAGATGCCTAGCTAGAGAGCAAACTGTCCTGTTGCTAAACATGTCCCTCTAGCCAAAGACCAGTGAACAACAGGTAACTGAAGAGAATAACAACAAAACTGCACATCTTTTTGATGTTTACTTGGGTTTAAAGAATGAAGAATGTTTCAGGCTGTGTCTGAAATTCCAGTAAGGTAATCAATGTAACAGTAATGGTGTGGATATGTGAGAATCATTTTGAATAGTAATTATACATCTATTTTAAGCATTAAACAGCTTTTTTATCTGTCTATATTGAAGCCTGATCTAAGTTCAGAACACAAAATACTTTCATAATAATTCTGTGTTCCTAACCCTACAGATATAAAACGAGTAACAGTATGCTTCATAAGTATTACTAGTGTTGTTTTACCTTAATGCATCTCCCAGAAATATAAAAATCCAAGTTTTTCCTATTAGTACCTAATCCTATAATCCATACTAAATATAATGAATTCTGTATTCTTCTCCATATATTTATTATGCCACTAAATGGAGTTTCAGATCAGTTCCTTTCTAAGAGTGAACAATTTGGAAGTACAGTTCTATTGTGCCAGAAGCTAACTAGTAATATTTACCAATGATTACTGTAAGGAAAAGAGTCCGAGTTAATGTCCCGTGCGCTGACATTATGTATGATATGCTTTTCACCTTTCACTGCATTTCGCAATACCTGAATGCAAGAGTAAGTTCTCCTTCGTTAAGCTTATAATGTGCAATGAAGATATGTATGATCTAGTGAGCGGTGTCCTTGCCCATGGCACAGGGGTTGGAACAAGATGATCTCTAAGGTCCCTTCCAACCTGAACCGTTCTATGATTCTATGATGCTTTTTCCTTCCAGCTCCTTTTTCATAGTAAATCAATATCTGTCTGCCCTATGGTCTGAATATGTTCAGATTGAGAAATTTCTTGCTGTTGAATCTGCAAATCTTTGCATGTTTAAATGGAGAACATTCTTTTGGGAGATCTAGAAAGATGGGAAGAAAGCAGCAAGTCTTCACTCTTCTTGCTGTGCAGAATCCGAGGAAGGGTGTCTTGAGGAATGCTTTCTCCTTTTGACCATAGTATGTAGAAAAAATCTCTACCACTATTTAGGAAAAAGGTCCATCTTCTTCCACATCAAATACTACACACTTATCATCTTACAGTCAGGCCTAGATGAGTGTTGAGAACTTGCATAGCATACTGTCCTCTGCCGCTCCCCAAGTTTTCAATTGCACAAGTAGATATCAGCAGTGGAGGTGTTTGAGTGGTTCATTTAGACCCATGATTTTTTTTTCAAGTTATTTGCATTTTGACCATCTCTACCTTCACCTCATTCAGAGTAGAGAGCTATAAGCACAGGGCACAATATTGGTATTGTTGAGTGACTCTCATAATCTTCAGAAAAGAAATTCCAACACAGTTAGGTTGCAGGGAATGAGATAGATACCTTCTAAATGTAATCTTATGCTGCTTCTCCTTTTTATTTTCTGTCATTGCTCTCATCTGTTTATATTAATATTTAAATATAAAACTTTTATATCCCATTATACCCTTAATTTATATTAACTACAGAATGTGGATCAGATACATTTTCCTACCCTTTCTTCCCTATATTTTACCATCCGTAAACCTTTGCAGTCATTAACGAGTGGTAAGAATTCTGAATTGTTTTTTTCCTTCTTTATCTCAAATGTATTTCAGAAGTAATTCTTATTTGTCGTGTAATTCTTTATAATTGTAGCATTTCATTCTAACAAATAACTATGAAGCGCTCATTGTCACTGCTGTACCATCCACTGCTGTAGTCCATGGTTGTTCAGGATCCAAATCCTGGATGCAGCTCCTCAAACACTTTCATAGTCTCAAGAAAGGTTGGAAGTGAAGGAAACAGACATCATCAGAAACCATGTTTCTGATTCTGGGCATTCCAGGGACCCAGCAGACCAAGTAAAACCTTCTGGAGGTTTGACTGGCAGCAGTACTCCAGTATGCCTGTTGAGTGCCCTCCTGCCTGATGTCTCTGTGGGACACAGTGCACAGTGCCATGACATTATCTCTGATTTGTCCCATGTACCATCTGCAGTCATATCCTTGGCAATTCCCTATGCTAGACTTGTAGGAGACCCATTGAAAATAATGTCTTGACTGCTGCCTGAGTGATTGCACTCCTAAACATTGTTACCATATGTGATGCTCTTTTACATGGTGGAGAAGATCTAGAGGAGTGTGAAGCTCTCGTCCTTTTATGTTTTCTTTTGTATTTGCTAGGTCTGAAAGGGAATGTTGTGTACTGCTGTGCTAATTGATTAAATGGCATCTATCATAACATAAAGAGATCAAACAATTATTTTTTCTCCTGTGTTACCATTTAAAGCTCTCAATTCTGCTCAGATCATTACCGTATAATTTTCAGATGAGCTAGCCAGAAGGTCCCTAAATAAAAATTAGTAGAAAAGATTAGCTAGGAAAGCTATACTGGTAATGAGCTGTTGCACTGTAGTAATGTGCTAGGTTTATAGTTCATATCTAGCCCTAATCAGCGATAAGTGCAAGTTGTCAGCATTTGATAGCTAATTGGTGTTTCTTGGAATTACATTGCAGCAAAAACATTGAAATTAAAATAAAGCTTTTCTTTATGTATGACAAGTTAAGAGTTAATTATAAATGTTTAGGTTAAATACACCTCTTAGCTAAACGATATGCAAATCTGTTGCTCTGAGGGAGTGTTCATGGGTCATCAAAACTTCTTTGGTCCCTTTTGTATCATAATTTACTTCTTTTGGAAACTGATACAGTAGCAGCTTTGAAAAACAGAACAGGACCTTTAAGCCATTTGTTATGTATTTAATGTGTCATAAATCACACACACACACACAAAAAATTCCTAAATCTGGGCAACTGGAAAATACTAACAAAGCAATAATGACTTGAACTCTCATAACAGCCCATTTGTTATTGACTGTATTTACTCCAGGTTCATTTGAGAACTGCTATCCTCCCACAGAATTAATTGGACATAAAATCATAATATGGTTCTGAAAAATTATAAAGCAGAAATAATCTAAGCCACAGGACATGATGGACTTAAAAGCCTGGCTAACTTGACATCTGTGAGCTGAGATTTTTGTTGCTGCACGGCTATAATTAGGTGGCTCTAATCACTCTCATAATGCTAATATGGGAAATGTCCTGTCTGTCCTCAGTTGCTGGTGGTGGGAATGACTTCTCTGCACAATGCTGTTTCAAAACAGTGGAGTCTGACAAGCTCCAAGAGCAGGGCTGGCTCTGAAATGCATACTGCAAGAGAATTTTAGCCACTTTCTAAGTGACTGAAGCATACATCATCACACCATCTCTTTTCCTGTCACCCCAATAGATTTTTTAACTGGCAATTTAATTGGCTGTTTCCAATCAAATTTAACATGGGGATAGCCCTTCAAATCTTTGAATCCTATGCAAGGATCCTGGGACTGGACAAGGAACAGGGCAGAAGCAGGTGCCCACTCAGGCTGGGCCACGGAGGTGTGAGGCCAGCAGTTATGTGCTGCACTGCATGCTGGCTTATGTGAGGAGCTGAAAGTGGAGGAGGTGAGTTAGGGTGGGATGTGGGAAGGGGAGGTCATAAGGAGTATGGGGAATAGAGGACAGCAGAAGTATAGGAAATGGGGGAACATAACTCACAAACCCACAGGAAACCAGTCTTCATTAATTCCTCTATTCATAGAACAACTTGTTCATTTATTGAGATCCTCACCATTTGAAGTGCAATTAGATGAATGTATTTTCCTGCTGACTAAAATCCATACAGTCAGCAGACAAACCCCTCTCTAAATGATTTGCTCATCAGTGTGTATAGGAGGATAGAGGGAAGAGAGGAGCTGAAATGAGTTCACTGCTAGATTGTCTGAAGTAAGCAATCAATTTTTGCTATTGCAATAGCTGCAAAAGTTAACACTGAAACATGAAGAAAGTTCTGCTACAACACAAATTCGGTATTAGCATTCACGTGTTGGAGGAAGAAGTCCCGAAGGCCTGAATGAGTTAAAACTCTGTAGAGGAAATGCAGACACCAGATAGTGTCTTCTTGGAGGGGGAGCCTTGAAAAGACTCGACTGTTCCCAAGATGTGGAAATACAGAACAGCCATTTGTGCATTTACATTCAGCACTCCTCTATGACAGCCCTGAGTATGACTCTCACCCTCTCTTTCATGCATAATGATATCTAATGTTTGATTTTGTAGGTGAAAGAGCAGTGGTAAATGTCATCTGTCTAGACCTGAGTAAATAACTGAATTGGTGCCCCATGAGAAATTATTTGTTAAGCTGAAGAAGACAGAGAGCTGTGAGATGCATCTGATAGTGAAGACTGATGAGACAGCAGTAGCTTGCATTGATGTGGGGCCTATCAGAGTAGAGGAAGGGCCACCAGGGAAGTTCCTCAAGGATCAGTTTGGGGAGAGATTTTATTTAGTGTTACTATCAGCAGCCTTGACACACAAAGCAGAAGCACGCTAATCACAGTGGCTGGTTGTACAAAGCTAAGAGCCACCCTCTATACAAAGGAAGAACATCAGATCAGAGCAGCTGTGAGACCTTGAGGGCCGGACTAATAGAAATGGCAATAATGATCTGTGCAAGGGCTCGCCCTGACAGACTACTGACAATTCCTACTGAAGTCTAGGAGCTCATGAGCCAGAGGAGTGGGATGTGGATGCTGATTTAAGCATATTGGTTAATGATCATGGGTGTCCACAGGTGGTGCAACAGTGAGAAGGTAATGAAGTCTGTAAAGGCATTAGGAATGACAATAGAAAAATAGTAATGCCTCTCTATGCTAATATTAGTGATTCCTGGATGCATCACTACCTAGATGAAGGACGAATTCAGTCTGAAACAAGTACAAGAAAGGGAGCAAGAAAACTCTTCTTGTGAGAGAAAATTAAATGAATTTGTCTTGCATGCTCAAACGCAGCCAGGGAATTGAGAGAGCGTGAGCAGCCATGTGTCTGTAATGGCAACAGGAACATTCCTGTCCCTGGGGGGGAGGGCACTGGGAAACAAAGGGCCATGCCTGAACATGGGTAAACAGGAGTAGATGGCTTCTAGTGTGCTGCTCTGAAATGGAAGTCTGGGTGAGCACTGCTAGGAATTCCTAATGTTTTTAAGCATGGGCCTTGTAAAAGTTTAAGGAGGACTGCATGGTTCCCTCTACTGGGTAGGGGTAAGGTGGTAATTCAATTTCTTCTCACCCCAATCATCACCCCTTTTTCGATGACAGACTCACAGGAATCCAGGCTCACAGAAAGGAGCAATTCATTCCTCTTCCTTCTTCTCTTTCTGTGGTTGTTGTCCATATGCTCTCTTTTTAACAGAACGACTGTCATTCCTGTTGGCCTCTTGTGTCTCCAGGTGCACCAACCAGGGATTGATGGGATTCTGAGGAACGCATTTGCCATCCTTAGGAGAGCACAGCAGGCATGCAGAGAGGATGCAGGAGGGAGGCTGTACAGCCATGCAGTAAACCACAGTAACACTAAGAATAAAGGAATGGCCATACTGATTCAGGCCAAATGTCCCTCTAGTGTCTTGTCTGACTAAATTCAATAGCAGATGCCAAGCAGAGTGTAAGACTAGAACAAGGACTTTGCCAAAATATTCTTGCAACCTCAGCTATTTTCAGCTGCAGGAATTACTGAGCTTCAGCAGCAGCTCTGTAAACAGAACAGGGACCTTCCAGGCACATTGTAAATGAGAGCAGTTTGAGGCTTTTTGAAGACAGTTGAAGGTTAAAAGGAGCTTTTTGTGAAAGGCTGGCTCAGCTCGTGTTTGAAATTTTATTTTAATGCTTCTGGGATTTTTAACAGCTAACTCTTTAATAGATATTTTTTTTTATCATTTAAAGCTAAATATATACAAACAGTAGTAGTAGAGTTTTTCTTTCTGGCACTCACAAGTCTGTTCAGACTGCCAATCTTGTGGAGAGGCAGCTGTTAGCATGGTAATACTTGAATTTACAGTTCATTTTCTGGGTGTCATCTAAAGCATGGTTACCTCAGGTGAAACTGCAAGCTATATAACAGTTACTAAATGGCAAGTTTAAAAGACTTCCTTTATTTGCTGTCACAGGTTATTAAGAAATCTCTGAAGTGTTAGAGATCTGAGAGTCAATTAAGGAGCTTGTCTAATTAATAGTAGTACATTGTGCAAAATAAATCCCACTAAAATAAAGAGTCCATTTAAAGGGGGAGGAAAACTTCAGATGATATGAAAATGCATGTGCATTGTTAATATTTTAAATTGCTGCCTTGATGAAGATAAATGTATTTAATACAGATGATCTCCAAATGGTTTACATGATAGATTTATATACATTTAAAATCATTATATATGGATTTGTCCACTTTACTTACACTAAGAAGTACTTGCATGGAAACTGGGGTCCCTCAGTGAGGGAGTCCTTTGTGAATGAACCATGATAAAGTGTGATGAGGGGTAAAAGAACCAAACATTTAGTTTTCTTGTGCCTTTGTTTATAGATGAGAAAATTCCCACTGTCTTGTAGCAGCTGCTAGATTTTACCCTATCCTGCCTAAACCTTTTAAACACATCATAAAATTGCCTGTGGTTCCATGGTTTAACTTCATTGCCATGTGTTTGACTTCAAGAAGGGATTATTCTATTCATCATCTCATGCATCCAGTCACTAAATCTGTAAAAGCCCAGTTCAAAAACTGCTGAAGCTTATGGGAGCCTTTCTGTTGGCTGCAGCGACAGCTGAGATCAGACCACACTGCCATGGTTATCAACTCATAAAATCTCACATTTGGGGCTTGTTTTCAGACATCAGCAAAATCAGGCATAGGTAGAGATTTTTTTAATTTGTGATCTTTAACTGCAGTGCATGCTATATAACATCATGGGCAACCTGATCTAGTACCTAATCTGGAGGTTGGTGGCCCTGCCTATGGCAGTGGGATTGGAACCTAATGATCCTTGGGGTCCCTTCCAACCCGGGCCATTCTATGATTCTATTATCATCACTTGTTATTGCTCAATCTGTTTCATCACATCTCTAAATGAGCCCGTTGTGAGAGTAGCTCAGCCCATCTGTGGGCAAAAGTTGTTGCTGTCTGATGGCCATTCATTTTTATCTGAAATGAGTTTTCAGTCCCTCCCCAGTTCCTAACAAGCTCACCCCATCCCAATTGATTGTTGGCAGTACAAATACAGAGGTCAGGGACTTACAGGCCAGAGAACACTGTGTTCATCTGATTCTGCAAACATTGCTGCAGGTGTCTAAGAAACTTATTTTGACCCTGAAGCTACGTATTGAACAGTAAAGCAAAATAGAATCTGTGAAGTGAAACCAGCTTTCTGTTCATTTTAGTTTTTTGGAACAACATAGATGTAAAGGAGGAACTCAACTTTCTTCCTCTTCTCAAAAGAGAAAGAATGCATAAAGTTAGGCAACCAACTCCAGACTTAGTCACCTCATTACCTACCCTGATTTTTGTAAAATGACAGGCACACGCAGTATCTGCTGACTTGAGTGGAATTTTGAAAGTGTCTAGTGCCTGCACTTAACTACCTGTACATGTCAATACATTATTCCAAAATGTTAGTCCTGGACTCCTAGGTGATTTGGAGTTGAGCAACTCATCTGGGTCCCCAGCTGGTAAATGGGAAATGGCACATATTTCCTTTTTTGGAACTTGTTTCAGCTGCTTGATTCCCATCCTAAATTAGTGCATCAATTGGCTGTAACAAGTCCATCTTCCCTGCCAATGAAGAAAGATTGCTTCTTTTAGCAGCACTTAACAGTTTCAGCTTCTGTGTGAAGGAGAGTTTGAAGTTGTATTTGAAGAGGAACTATAAAGAGGTAATGAATTGATTACCAGGGATGGCACTAAATCTTGAGGCCTCTGACTGTATGTTTTGCTCTGATGTTGTTAATTTAATATTTTCACTGCTTTACTTCATGTTTCGAGAGCCTATAGCTAGGACCCGCTTTCATGAGGGTGCGTATTTTTTAGTCTGCTGATCTAAATGCTGAGAGCATCAGTGTTGAGAAAACCATGTTTCTAGCGATTTCTCCCTTAATTTTGTCATCCAAAAAGGTAAAATACTGGCTGAAAGTTGCCCTGTGTTTAGGAATTTCTCTTACCTGTGTGCCCTCTCTGGTATGTTCACAAGTAGAGTTTGAAGAGCCTCAGTCATGTTGTTGTGGGAGCAGAAATAATATTATCCTTCCATGCAACCGCTGATTCTTGCAAAACTTACAGAGACTTAGTATCTTTGAGGCTTTTAAATAGTTTTCTCAGAGTTTCTTAAAATCGACCCACAGGCTAAATGTTTATTACTGTGAGGCAAGTTTGTGCACAGAAACATGGGCAGAATGAACCTTAAGCCTAACTTTCTTCTGGGATATGTCTAGTGAGTAGCATAGGTGAACTGTGTAATTTTCATAATATTAACGACAGATGAAATCTGCTCTTTATTTTCTTTTTTTTCTGTGCAGGAGTACGTGCACTTTCTCTGCGCTCTACAATCATGCTGTGGGTTGAAGGCTGCAGGGGGCTGGCATATAGAATCTTACTTATCAAAATGCAGGGTACTTTGCTGCGTGACCTTCCAGCTTCCTGGCGATGTCATCTGTTTATGCTAGCAGCAGTTCCAAGTGGAGTGGTTTCTAAAACTGAACAGCAGTAGATTTATTTTCAGGTACCACTCCATTTGGGATTGCAATTAGGATAACTAGAGCTGCTCTCCAGCACAGGAAGCTGGGAAGGTTACGCTGCCAAATTGTTGGTGTCTTGATGAAGGAGTGTAAACTACTGCTGTCACTACCGCAGATCAAATGAGTCTAACCAGAATGAAGTAATTATGAAATCCTCCCAAAAGATCATGAATATTCATGGATCAATTACAAACATTTGAAGTTCATTTTTGTGTGAAGAAATAACCCTGGTATTCCATTCTCACTACATATGACTCATAACGCTCCTTGAAAGCAGAAGGCACTGTGCTGTCGCTTGCCCCTCAGGCTAGCAAGTGCTGCTTTGCACAGCCTTTCTGACCCCTTCCAAATTGCCACGCTGTATTCATCAGGAGGCAGCCAAAATGGTCACCTAGCTGTCTGGGGTGTGCATAACACAGGGGTCGTGCCGGTCTAGCGGACACATGCTTGTTGCTTGCGCTGAGACCAGAGCCGAGGTGGCTGCTGCCCTGCCCTCTCCGTGGGGGCGGTCACCGCTGGCAGCTCTTCAGCATATGTGACCCCCGCTGATGGCACAGCAGCAGCTGAGCCGCAGGAGCTGAGGCTTTCAGAAAAACACTGCCTTGTTCAGCCTCTTGAATGCAGAGGGGAGAGCCTAGCATTAATTGGCCAAGCAGCCTTTGCCAAGGGCCTGTCCTGCAAAGCACTGCCTGACCCTGCAAGGGCTGTGGGAGCTGGGGGAAGCAGTGATGCTGAGTAATGGGAGCGGATCCCACTCCTCATGCCAACAGAAAGATGTTGCAAATGCTCTTGCTGGATGTCTCCTTGCTGTGCTTGAGCTGCCATCCCACCAGTTAGCTACCACAGGGGCTGGTGTGAAGGCGGCTTCCAGAATGTGGGACGAGTCCTCATCTTACTTCCTTGCATAGGATTTCCCGTCACTGCCCTGTAGCACAGGCGTTGGCCAGGCACTCTCCATCCTGTCTGTTCCCAGGACAAGCAGCCCCGAGGAGGCAGGCAGGCTCCTCCAGGGGTTGCTGAGAAGCGGATAAGGACTGCTGTCTTCTCATCGAAAGCAAACAAATGGCTTCACTGAGATAAGTTGAGCCAAACTTATTCCTTCAGTGCTTCCAGGTAGGGGAGCCAAACAAGGAAGGGCATGGAGGGAGGGAAGGCTTTTTTCTTCTCTTCATGAGTGCCTTGGTGCAGGTGAGCACAGAGCCTTGCCACATGCAGAGTTTTAAATTATTAAAAATCTGTATCAATACTGGTTTTAGCTGTGGGGATTTTTTTTTCTCCTGTAAATAACAGTCTGTTTACTGTTCAGGTTTTCCTAACCAGTGGCATTGCTGTTTTGAGGGAATCTGGCTTTAACTTCAACATACAGTTGCAGAGCCTAATTAGCTCCCTAGATTAATTGAGCTTCTGTTTTTCAGCTGAGAATTTATTAGGAGCTGGCACTGTAATGAGACAGAACACTAGGATCCTTTTTCTTTTTATCTTTGTGCTTTGTTTGTGTGTTTTTAATGGTTCCTTGTGAATGAAGTTTGGCTCTGTGCTAGGAGTTGGAGATGGAGGGGAGAGGGATCACTTCATCCATTTTCAATGCTGTCCTCTCTTTACTGCTTTACTGTGAGATAGACCTACCATGGATAAAATTGAACTGCTGAGAGCAGTCAGCGGGACCTCCAGACTGGGGCATTTCTATGTCATTTTTGGACAACAGGCAACTCCTTGCTTGTTTTGTGGACTGTTAAAGTTTCATCAGCTCTGGGAGCAACTTCGGTACAAGCCCTTTTATGACCCTTTTCTGGGCAGAAGTACAGTCAGTTTTAGCAGTCAGAGTAGCTGGAGCTGTTTGGACCATCCTTGTATTAATTTTCGTCTTTGGTGAAAAGAAGAAGATGCTATTTTGTCCATCTGTCACATGCTCATGTGTTGTCACATGCACAAGGATTGTTCTGCAATACTAAATTTGCAGAGTTAGGTTCCTAAAAGACAAGAATTGTAGGGGGAAAACCTACATTTTATATATATTTTGTAATGCTATCCCATACTTGACTGCAGCAACTTGAGCAGTACTGCATCCTTTCCATACGTGGTTGTGATCTTCCCAGCACATGAACCTCCTCAGTGTAGTCCTTTCAGGCATCTTCCTATTCCTCTGTGCAGTGAGGACAGCTTTCTGGTTTATACTGGTGTATTTCATGCACGGTAACTAACTGCAATGTCAGTGGAGATTTTCACTTTGCTTAATTTTCCTGTTAAGTCTAGTTAGCCTCTACTTGGAACATGTTTATGATTTCCCCAGTGCCTCATTTCAGCGGGTGAAGGATTCCTCGGATTAAAGGTCCAACATGTTACCCATGTTTCTTCAACTGCTTTGCTTCTTTCTGCTTACACAGCCAGGCATATATGGCTGATCCACTGAGAGCTTTATCAGTCCACTTGGCCTCACTTTGCTTGTGCCTAAACACATTGCTCCCATTTCCTCATTCCTTCTATCAAAATTATTAACAGAATGGAATGATATAGCTAAGCAAACTGTACTGGTTCTTCCTGAACTCAGCCGTTACATACCTGTAACATACAATATTGGTTTTGTGCCTTTTAAGCCATGAACTGTCTTCTGTAGAGATTATTTCTGTGCAACAAGAGCCAAAACCAAATGGAGTATTTATGTGGTTCTCTCATTATGCAAGCGTTTATTACTAGGAATAAAGCAGTGCAGTAGCATAAGGGAGCAGAATTAAGACTTTATGAACAAAAATAACTGCCATAGTTCCAGAGATTTTTCCTTTGACATAACTCCATAAATAATTAGATTACAAGACACCTGAGGGCATACATGGTCTTATCCTGTAACAGTAACACCTTGAGGGAGTTGACAACATTTTTCTTTTGGCCAAGTGCCTAGGAAGACGCCAAGGTGTGTGATTAATAGAGAGCTCACACACCCTTGCATGTCCTAGTGCTTATTTATAATGTGGTATTCTGTCTCTTATGGACTGTTATTTCTATTCCCGATGGTGCCACATTTGTTATTAAGTAGCCAAAATCCTTACAGTAGTGGGGTAAGAAGAAGAGGAAGACAAGGAAAATATTTTCTATAAGGAAGGGGAAAAAAAAAAAAAGAAACAAGCTAAGTGTATAAGACTTTATCTAGATTTTCTTTTCCAGCTTTCCCTCCATTTGTGGAAAAGCCCTGTGCTTGCCTCTCCCATACAAAGAATGAGATGCTGGGCAATGAAAATTCCTGCAAATTTACTGAGCATAATATTCTTACTGCTTGATTTTTCGGTCATGAATTCTGTTTTGAAACCCTAAACAAAAGCTATTATCATTTGCTTCTTTTCTGTGTAACATTTTGAACACATTACCAGCACAGATTCTCATAAAGCTGAAGGATCTGGGAAGGCTCTATCCAAGCTATGCCCCTTCATCCAGGCCTGCATCTGACCTATGCAGCATAGTGCAGTAAGCATGTCAAATTATGTGGGGTTTATACGGTGCCTTTAGTGGGTATCAGTGAGCAGCTGGGGGGATTCGAGTGAGGAGAGGGGCCTTGATGGTAATACAGTGACAGCGGAGGATGTTAATAGGAGCAAGAGGTGAGGAGAGAGGAGATCACTACTGGGAGAGGGGCTAGTAATGATACTGGACAGTGGTCTGATGCAGGTGGTTAGACTACAGCTAGATAAAATGGAGTAGTTTTGGGCTACTTCAGTAGGGAGCTTGGGGTGAGAATCATGGTGTGGGACTGAGAACGAAGAACAAGGTTGAATCAGGAAAGCCCAAGGTAAGCACTGATAGAAGGGAACAGGATTGTCTGATAAGAGCACGGCAAAAAGGATGTGAGCACGAGAGCAAAACTCTCCTATAGCCCAGGAATGAATTGCAGTGCTCCTGACACCATTCCTCACCAGCAGCAAATATTAGCAAAACCTCAAGGTAAACTGTGAGTCACCTCCTCCTTCTCTATTGCTTGTCCGTACGAAAGCGGCAGCTGGCCTACTTCAGCAGTTGAGGCTTTTTAATATGTAGGAAGGTTCCAGGCCTGCTGATATCTCATTGAAGTGTAAACATAAATCCACACAAAATTACGTAAAATATATAAGAAGAATGTGAGATTGATTGAGATTGTGAAACTTAATTACTACAGTGGCAGGAAATGCCAGAAATAAGGTTGTGTTAGCAAACTTACTTTGGCTCCATGACCTATACATACTGTTTTTTTCTGTGGGACATTTATTCCCTATAAAATTACCATCTTTTTTAAGGCAAATGAAGGAGCTGCTTTGGTGGTGAATCAAGATTGTACTGGGATGGGGTCATTGTCGATGAACTCCTGCCCTGACTTGTAACAGGAGTTGGAAGGCGTACGGAAGCTGGAGCTGTGGAAGGGAAGGGGGGAGGTGTTATGAAGGGAGGTGGTACCACCTTTTGAACTGGTTCTGCCAATGCATAACTAGTATTTGTAGGTGGGCTGTTAACTGTATGTCCTGGTTTGCATGGTCTGGTTTCCAGACTGAGAACCAGCTGCCCCATTTTCTCTGCACCAGAAGTCAAAGGAAGCTGTACTTTGAATATGAAAGACTGTATAATGCTCAGTACTCTGAAAGATCAGTGCTTCACACCAAACATCTTTGCTTAGCAAAGTCTTCAATGCTGCAGGTGTTATCAGGGGATTATATACCTCACCTCAGAGGCTTTCATCAGATACTGCATTGATGAGCTCCCCAGGAAAGAAAAAGAAAGGCCTTTGAAGAAATAAGTCCTTCTGGATGCAGAGCTGAGTTTGTATAGTCCTAACAGTAGGTAAAGCACAAGTCCACACCTTAGAAGACAGGGATTAAATGAAAGACTGAATAACTTTTTGTTCAGTGAGCACTGTTTATCCTGTGCAGTGATTGAGGCAGGGATCTAGTGGAAGAGTGGTATCCAGTCATGAAATCAAAGACATAGTCTTAATGCATGTAGTCAAGTGGGATTTAGGCATTGTCCAAGCAAACTTATCTTGAGTACTTCATTCTTCTAAGGTATGATTCTATTTTGTTTGAGTCTGAGTATAATTAATCAGTTGTGAGGAAGGAAAATACATATATATGTAAGAGGAGCATTAAGATGTATGTTTTTTCCTTCTTGCTGAGCCAATGAAAAGACTAATTTACACTGATCCCAGCTTGCATGGCAGTCTCAGAAGACAAGAAATAGAAAACACTGGGCTTGCTGCAGCACATCTCTCTTTTTAGGAGATTTAATACCGTTTAGGGTTCCTTAAGGGTATCCATTGAGAGATTCAGAAAATAGCAATATGGGTCTTCCAGGGTCTGCTGTAAGGCAAGAGGGTGAGGATATGAAGAAGATAAGAGAGTAGCCTGGAGAAGAGAGAACTGCTCTCCTGTCCTCTCTGTGTGGACCGCTGCTACTTCATGGGATGAAGTGAAACTTTGTCTGGCCATCTGCACCATTATTCCTTTCTTTCTAGTTCATCTGCACCATACCTGCTGACACACTTCTTAGAGACATGTGAGTGTAGTTTTCTGTCCCCAGGGCTCCTACCTCTGGATTTTTCCTAAGACAGAGCTTTGCATAGTTTATTTTAGAGTTTGTGGAATATAGGTATACTATTGTCTTAGTTTCTAACAGAAGTTACTTCTCTCACAGTGTCTGGTATGAAGCTGTGTTTTGTTCCCAGAAGAGAAACAACTGATAACACCTGGCAGTGTTGAACACAGCCAAGGACACACTTTGTTNTATTTAGTAGTATTTTGCTGTAGCAATGATGATGAGCTAGGGAATTTGGCAAGAAAAGGTTTGCAAGTAAGGATAATATATTTTGTTAGACCAAATGATGCAGTTAGAAAAATCAAATAACCTTTAAGTACTGAAAAGGCTGCAGAATGGGTTTACTGATATAAAGACTTTGGAGTCTGAAGTGTGGTATTTTTCTGTCCTCACCTTCATTCACTGTTCTCTGTGTGTTATATTCCAGTGTTCTTGATGAGTTGCAATGGATTTCCTAAAGTATAAAAACATTAGTGGATGGGATAGAACTACATTTAAAATGAAGAGAGAGAGAGAGATAAAATGGGGACAACATGCTGCTCTGGCATATCATTTAATTTCTGTTAGAGCAGAATAGAAACGGATCCCTGAAGATCTCCTATTTGCTATGAAGAAACTGGTGCTTGAGCAACATGCACCCAGGAGCAGCAGCTCTTCTCTTCTTCAGAATTTCCAATGTCTAAGTTGTATTGCAAATGATCAAAAAAGTTCTTCCCTCTCAAAGCTCTTTTAGTCAAGACCTTCTCTTTGTAAAACTTGTGGCTTCACAGGAAATTTTGCTTTTGCAAATACCAGCTCATGAATTGCCTAATGAAACAATTCGGAACGTTTTCTTTTTCAAGCTGAAATGCCGTGCCAGCATTCACAAGAGCAAAGCATTTACTTCATGTCTCACGCTGTATGACAAGCTAATTTCAGAGAGAGACAAAATACTAACAAAGTTATTGGTTGGGGATAGAGGGAGTTAAAAATTAATAGTTACTAAGCCACATATTTGTATTATTATGTTCCCTTTGATTTTCAGTCTGTCTTTAGAAGTCAGTAGGTGCTATGGTGACAGAACAGTGAACCAGAAACAGATGAATGTCTTAGACAATGTCTAGAACTGACAAAAATATGTGATTAATAAATTTCTTCCTCTGTATTTTATTTCTCAGTGTACGATACTGGCAGGAGGCTAGTTCTTTTCTCTATGTCCAAAGCTATGCTGATAGTCAAGACACAGGCAGTGTGCTGAATGAGGAAACTCTGAAATTAGAAATCAGCGTAGGCTGAACTTTTTTGCTGCTTATTCTCTTGCTTTAGGCCTAAAAAAATCTGCCTTTTAGTTTCTTTCTATATGTCACAGGATTTGAATTATAGAATAAGAATTTCCTCTGTATCATCATTCTTCTTGCAAGTGTGTATTTCAGTACAAGGCAGATGGGACAGATTATTTTATATTCATAATGCATATAGCTCTAGGAGAGCCACACTGCAGTGTGCTGATGCTGGCTGCATGGGTTATGTATTCTCAAGAGACCGACATGTTCAGAATGCATTCTTTTGCCCTTTCCCCTGTCGTCTCATGTTTTGCTATGATAGAAGCACTAGCAAATGAAAGGCTTGTTATTGATTTCTGTACAGATGTTAATAATTTCCGTGTAACTCTGCATTGGAGTGGCAGTAACTGATGTACAAAATTTGACATCTTAATTATTCCTTGATGGAAAGGAGGGCCGCTAACCTGAGGTACAGCAGCCTATTAACTCTGAGACTGTGGATTCAAAGCAGCCTTAGGTCACAAGAGAAATGAGTGAGGCTATCCCAGTGTAGTCTTTATGGATGATTGTTTGCTTCTCAAAGCTGCCAGACTGTCCTCAATGTGTCTGGAGCAGAAGGAAGCAGAAATCCTGAAATAGAAAGTATTTTTCATCCAGCATTGCTAGCCTAGCTGAAATCACAAGTACTAGACACTCAAGAGAAGCACATTTTATGAGCTCCCCAGTGTTACTGCTAGATGCATCAAAATATGCATCCAGAGTGCTGTTGTTTACCCATTTAAAAAGAGAGGTTCCAGAATTTTTGTGTTCATCTGTATGTCCTATCCAGTGCACATAGGTTAATTTCCCACAAGTTGCAGCTTTATGCAGAATTCCCATGAGCTGGGAATGTTTAAGTACATGGCTAAGGGCACACATGCAGCACAGGTATTAGCAGATACTGAACAGTGACCCCCAAAATCTAATCCCAAGCCACTGACAGTATTGCTGTCAGGAAGCAATTGCTGTAAGGACTTTATTGAGCAATAAGTAAATATCAGGCTGCTTTCAGCCATGTGTAACTATTATTCACAACCTTTACTGCAGGAGAGGCTCTTTTCAAGAGGATGCCATCCTATGATGCCAACTAGTCAGCTGGTCAGCCTGTGCATCTCACAGCTAAAGCTCCCTTAAAAAAAATATATTGTGCATTTTTGACTAAAGGATTAGATGCATACCACAGAAACGTTATATATGCATCATGCTGTTGAAATTGTTGTGCTAGACGATTGCAGTTCTTAGTCACAGAGAACCCTACAAAAAGACATCCACATTTCAAAAACTATCCTGTTCTGAACAATAGAGTAAATGGCAAGAACAGAAAATTTGATTCCTGCCTCAGCAGAAGAAAAGATCTAATATGAAACAACAATTGAGAGAAGTCTTAAGGCTTGGTTGGTTTGTATTTCACCAGTATCATCCAAAATAAATTTCAGTGATTTAAGTAGTAGCATTATTGAATTAGACAGTGCTCCAGCAGGCAAGAAAAGCTTTGGGTCTGCTAATCTAATCTAATCTACTGCACTCTTGTCCACCAGAGCTAGGCCAGTCTGCTTGTACACTGCACGCTGGAGAGGGGCAACAGTTTGACATTTGCTGCAGTGACTCTTTTAGTAGTCTCCGACACCGGTCTGCCATTCTGTATTCACCAGTGTCAACAATGCTGAAGGAATGAGACCAGAGGAAGATACAGAAGGGGAACTGGGAAGATAAAAGAAGTTTAAGCTGTAGTCCAGAATCTTTCAGTGTGCTCAGCTGCAGATACAGATAGTGCCAACCTGAGGAACAGAACTGATTAGAATTCCATTAAAAAGAGGAGAAAAAATCTTGCTGAGACCCAAGTCACATCATGATGGTCAAAGTGAAGCCTTGCTCGCTAATGCAGCCTTAATTCATTTTATTTTGCAGAGACAGCAAGCTCACCATGTTGCTTCGAGAGTCCCTGGGGAACATGAACTGCCGCACCACAATGATAGCTCACATTTCAGCTGCTGCAGGGAACTACGCTGAGACACTGTCCACCATCCAGATTGCATCAAGAGTCCTCAGAATGAAGAAAAAGAAAACTAAGGTAAGACGCATATAACTTCTTTCTTGTAATGCTAGAGGAGGGAGCAGGAAGGACCCTGAAGGATCCTTAATGGGGCAGCGTAGCATATACCAAAATCAGTAATCCATTCCAAAGTGCAAAGGTTGCATGTACCCTGTCCTAGGCGAGTGGCTTAGAGCACGTAGCAGAGACTAGGGGGATGTAAACTTTTCAGTTTCAGATAGAGGAGCAAATTCAAACATATCTGTTTTTAACAGGTTTGTAAGCTGGCCTCAGTTTTTGATACAGCTGAGTGTAAATTATCAGTTATGTTCTTAGTACTAATAAAATAAGGAATGAAACCACTTTAACGTAAATTGGGATAAATGAAGAATTAGATTCTCTGTGCTTCTCACAGAGAGGAGCAAAATAAATGCAAAGCAATGTGTCCATTGCCAGCACCGATGCCCCTTTTATTCTGACTGCCTCTAAATATGGGTGATCAAGTTTTGAAGAAGTGATGGTGGGCTGTATCCAACTGCATGTTTATGGAGTCCTGATTCCTTCTGTTTAGCTTTCATTGTGAATTGGGTGCAACTAATGAACGTCTGATTTAAATTGACGGTCTACAGATTGACAAAACTTTGAAGAGAAACAAATGAAGGAGTTCATTCCACACACCATCACAGCAGTGTGTTCCCAGGGACTCTTTGTATACAACTTCACTCACTGGCAGTATGACCAAAAGGAACTGTCTTTATTTTCTGTGTCTTATTTCTGTAGTGAGTTTTTGTGTTCCTCTTCACACACAAAAATAGGAATGCCTTTGGCACATATCCGATTTATTTGTTTGGGCTAAATATCTGAGGGATCCTAATCCATTTATTCAGTAGGGTTCTTTTGTTTGGTTGTTTGGTTGTTTTTTTTGGGAATCTCATGACTCTTAGAGTTGAGGCCTTGGTTTCTCTGTTGAACACTGCTGTGTGTTTGCTATAAGACTGAATATGAGAAGCTTCAGAGCTCTGTGCCTTAATGTAGAGATTTCCCAGTTCAGATGTGACTGTGTCATTTTGTGTATGCACTTTGTGCATGGAGCTGTTTGCAGTTCTGAAATGTCATGGTCTCTGTCTCTCTGATGTTGCAGTACACATCGAGTTCTTCTGGAGGAGAGAGCTCTTGTGAGGAGGGCAGGATGCGGCGGCCAACCCAGCTGAGACCTTTCCATTCTAGAAACACCGTTGACCCAGACTTCCCTATTTTGCATTTATCAAGTGATCCTGATTATTCATCCAGCAGTGAGCAGTCCTGTGACACCGTGATTTATGTCGGCCCCAATGGCACTGCCCTTTCTGATAAGGAACTGACAGATAATGAGGGTCCCCCTGACTTTGTTCCCATAGTTCCTGCACTACAAAAGACCAAAAATGAGGGCAGGCTGGAGGAAGGTAGTGAATCAGGGCCCAGAACATCTGAAAGAGATTGCCTGAAGTGCAACACCTTTGCGGAGCTCCAGGAGAGGCTGGATTGCATAGATGGCAGTGAAGAGACCGACAAATTTCCCTTTGAAGAGATGCCTGCTCAATTTAGCTCAGACCAGATGTCTAAGTGCTCTGTCTCAAGCCAACTGGCAGAGCTTAGCCATTTACCAGAGTCGGATAAGGAAGATACAATGCCAGAATGTCAGCATCCTGATAGAGAAGCCAAGGAAAATATAAATGCAACACCCAGCAAAACTAAGAGAAATCACTCCCCCATTCCTTCTGGAGCTCTTACTAATGTTTCAACTCCTTCTTCTCCTAGGAGTGTAACAGGTAGCTCTAGTAAAGAGCTTAGCTCTTGCCAGTTAGCACACAGTACCAGCTTGCAGAGCAGCAGAGAAGGTCTCAACACCTGTGGGTTTGTGGAAGGGAAACCAAGGCCAATGGGTTCGCCCCGGCTTGGCATTGCGAGTCTCTCCAAGACGTCCGAGTACAAGCCACCAACTTCTCCTTCCCAGAGGTGCAAGGTCTATACACAGAAAGGAGTTCTGCCCAGCACCACACCCCCACCAGCTCCCCTGAGTAAGGATACTGAGATGGCATCTAGTGAATCTTTGTTACAGCCGGAAATCCGGACCCCACCTGTAGGAATGAGCCCCCAGATTATGAAGAAGACAGTGTCTTCCAGCAATGGGGATTTTGAAGAGACCGTTCTCAATGAAGATCAGCAGCAAAGCATTTCTCCTGAATCCAAGAAGGAGATTCTGAGCACCACCATGGTGACTGTGCAGCAGCCACTGGAACTGAATGGAGAGGATGAGCTGGTGTTCACCCTTGTAGAAGAGCTAACCATTAGCGGGGTCCTTGACAATGGGCGCCCAACCAGTATCATCAGTTTTAACAGTGACTGCTCTGTGCAGGCTTTGGCCTCTGGGTCTAGGCCGGTCAGTATTATCAGCAGTATATCTGAAGATCTTGAATGTTACTCTGGTGCAGCTCCTGTGTCTGAGGTCAGCATCACACAGTTCCTTCCTCTTCCAAAGTTGGGCCTGGATGACAAATCCCAAGATGATGGCAGCAGACGTTCATCTATCAGCTCGTGGTTGAGTGAAATGAGCACAGGGAGTGATGGTGAACAGTCATGCCACAGTTTCATTGCCCAGGCATGCTATGGGCATGGAGAAGCAATGGCAGAACCTCCTGTCTCTGAGTTTGCAAGCACCTTACAAAGTGCCAGCATGATTTGTGTAGGTGACAAACAGAAGCCAGTGACTGACAATATGCTTATACTGTCAGAAATGGGGGAAGAAGCTTTCAGCAAAGTGCCACCCATCAAAGGCTGTAAAATATCAGCTCTCGGGAAAACTACTGTCACAATTAAAAACACTGCAAGCCTCAGCAGCTGTGAAGGCTACTTCCCAATGAAGACAAACATTACCGTTTATCCATGTATTGCTGTTAATCCCTTCAAAGCACAAGACACTGATGACGCTGTATCAACAGTAACTACAGGCCCAAAGGTTGCTCAAACCCACGAGGGGAAAGAATCCAGTGCTAAGAAGGATATAAAATTTGAAGATCCTTGGCTGAAGAGAGAGGAAGATGTAAAAAAGGACAGCTCTGGGAGCAGTGATGGGTCAAGGTCTGACATGACCACAGTTTCAGCCAAGCCTGAGCACAGCACAAAGCAGTCCCCAGCAGACAGGTTTAGCAGCAGCAGCAGCGGGGATGCCTCTATCTCCCCAGGGTCTGACAGTCTAAAGAGGATTGTGGATGGGTGTGAGATGGCAGCATCTGGCTCGGCAACCCAAAGCCCTGTTCATTCCAGTGATGGCTCGAAGGGCGGCAGCCTCCCTCGAGGGCTCCCAAAGGCAAGCAAGCCAGAGGAGCCGGACAGTCACCTCCATTCTTCTGCCATTGACAGCAGTGGGGTTGTTTCTCCTGCCCACCCCCAGTTTTCTAAGGCTAGCCTAGACAAAAAAATGGCCTCTCCCAAACATTGTGTCCTCACTCGCCCCAAAGGGACCCCTCCTCTTCCACCAGTGAGGAAGTCAAGCTTGGATCAGAAGAACAGAGCCAGCCCCCAGCACAGTGCTGCCAGCAGCACCAGCAGCAGTCCGTCTGGCCAGCCTGGGCCCATCCTGGCCAGCTTCCCTGAGGAACTGAATGCCAAACCAAAGGGCCCTGGCATTGATAGCAGCAGCAACAACAGCAGCAGCAAGCTGTTCAGTGCCAAGCTGGAGCAGCTTGCCAGCAGGACCAACTCCCTTGGGAGGTCCACAGGAAGCCACTACGAGTGTTTGTCACTGGAGAGAGCAGAAAGCCTGTCCTCTGTGAACTCCAAAATGAGCCCTGGCAAGGACACCACTATGCCCAGGGCTGGAAGGAGTGTCAGTCGCAGTGTCATGTCCTCACCAACCAACTCGGGACTCTCCCAGTCGGCAGGAGCCTCGCCAAAAGCCAGCCAGTCGAAGATCTCTGCGGTCAGCAAGCTCCTGTTGGCGAGTCCCAAGGCCCGAAGCCTGTCTGCCTCTGCCACCAAAACGCTCAGCTTTTCGACCAAGTCTCTGCCTCAGTCTGTTGGGCAGAGCTCCAGTTTGCCTCCAAGTGGAAAGAATATGTCCTGGTCAACACAGTCCCTCAGCAGAAACCGAGGCTCCAGCCTTGCTTCCAAATTGCCGCTTCGGGCCGTCAACGGGCGGATTTCAGAGCTGCTCCAAGGCAGCGCCAGCTCCAGAGGCTTGCAACTGCGAGGAAACTCAGAGACAGATGAGCGTGGTGGCCTTCACGGGGAGGAGAAGCCGTCTGTTCACATGCTGCCGTCCCCTTACAGCAAGATCACCCCTCCTCGGAAACCTCATCGCTGTAGCAGCGGTCATGGGAGCGACAACAGCAGTGTCCTGAGCGGGGAGCTGCCCCCTGCCATGGGGAAGACTGCCCTGTTCTACCACAGCGGGGGCAGCAGTGGCTACGAAAGCATGATGAGGGACAGCGAGGCGACAGGGAGTGCCTCTTCTGCACAAGACTCCATGAGCGAGAACAGCAGCTCCGCCAGTGGCAGGTGCCGGAGTCTCAAAAATCCAAAGAAACGATCAAACGCAGGTAAGCTTGAAGCGGCGTGAAAGAGAGACACAGACCAAAGCAACTAGTTAGTCCATAGTGGGGAGGCCTGCCCTGAGAATGGGCTAGGTTAGTGCCAGCTGTATCTAGTAGCAGAGACACGAGGCCAGGGTAAGTGTCCCAGGCTCTGAGCTTCCTCATTTTGTAACAAGCACAAATCTGTACGTTTGCATTGCCTGTGCAGTGGAGTCTCCCTCCTACCCATTTCAATTAGATTTATTTCATGTTAACAGAACACTTATGTCTACAGTTCTTTCATGTCGCTAGTGGCTGCTGCATTCAGTTATTTATTTATACAAATAATCTTCCAATCTGATTCCAAAAAGATGCCTTTGTGAGGTGGTGAAATGTGATTGTTATTCTTAAGCACTTTGGACGTAGGCACCCCTCTTGATACATGTGTTTCAGCAGCACAACACCAGCGTCTTGCTCAACAGCAGTATCTCTTGTGAGCTCACTTTTGCTCCTTGTGCCTTCTGGATGCCCAAAAGTTGCAAGATGCCCTGTAGCTAAAGCCAACAGTTCTTTCTTTCCACCCATACTAGAAGATGCCTATGCCCCTTGCAAGATCATATCCTGCCTCTGAGTCTCTTGTTTTTTAACTTTTGAGTTATGAGTCCTTCTTCTCCAAGTAAATTTATTAATAATAAATAATGAAGTATATTATTAATATTAAAAATATGGGAATTATTGCACTGAAGTTTTTGCAAATCTGAGAGCTTTTTAGTCATCACAGAGAGGATCAGAATGACTTTGTTCAGCCGTAATCCCCAGTAGCTTTCATACTACATCAGGGCTTTTTAATCAGATAGCAAGAGCTTCCTGGTCCGTGCCAGGAGACTGTGCTGTCTCAGCTTGTACCTCTCACCAGAACATTAGAGTTTCAGAGGTCTGCAGGAAAGGGATGAGAAGCATCCATCAGCTGGTCATCTCACCTTTTCACTGGGTGCTGTTTTCCCAGCCTGAAGTGCGAGTCCTGCCTAGCTTCCTTTTTTAAAAAATGCATATTGACATTGGAACTCGTATGTGCCAGTATTTGAAGTATCAGTGGCTACTTACCCTGCAGTAACTCTGGCTGTGCAAAATGTGTTATTCTGATAGAGTTTCTTATTCACCAGCCATTCCCAACTGCTAGGTTACTTACCTCTGGGATTCATTCAGAGTGAATGAAATGAGTGATGCATTACCCTCTCTTTCCTTATGCTTTTGCTGCAGTAGCAGGAAGAACATGTGCAGCACAGATGTGAACACAATAGACACTGCAATTAAAACCATATCCATAAGTGCACAGCTGATTGTACATGTTCAGAGGATACATCTGAAAGTCACTCTACATTGTGCAAGCAAGGGCCAAGTGATGAAATAATCTTCCTGATGCTAACTTTGCGTCCTATGAGAAAGACTCTCTTCTATCCCTTCAGCATATGTGGTAATGAATTGATTTTCCTTTCCGATGAGCTGCTTCGCTAACGGCTCTTTTCAAACATAAACTTTTTAATGGTAATTTACAAGAAAAAGAAGGATGATTTTGTATATTGTCGAAAAGGAATCCAAAGCTGACCACACAGATTGCATTTCTGGGAGTGTACTGTCAACTGGATTGTATGTTGTGGAGAAGGTGCCCATATGATATGGACATTTTCCCCAGGACATTTGCCTTTTTTTTTTTTTTTTGATTCTGTAACGAAAGTTGAGCCTCTTGCTTTCTAATTGCCTTGCTAATAGGATAGTTAAAGGCATCTTGAGAGAAACTGAGAAACCCATCTGCAGTAGACAAGTGACTCTGTAAGGGTCATTCTCCCTTTCTTTAGCTTAGAAATAAAACTTAGGCAACCGTTGGCCAATTTCATTTCATCCTCCCTGGCTGAGCAATGGCGGTGGTTTGTCATGCAGTGCAGATATGCAAAGGTAGTTAAGTAGGAAGCTTTCCTTAGCAAGGAACGTGGAGAGTTTCAGCTTTGCCACTTTTTTACTGCTAAGGAAAATCTGACCTTTCTAATCAAGTACAACTTTCTCTCTGGCTGACAAATTCATGTGTTTAGTCTAATTTCTGTTGTGGTCTAGTTCCTCTCTCCCTGGTCAGCAATGTTGCAGGTGCCTACCACTGCTATATTTTAATCCCTGTGATGGAGGCTTTTCAGTGCAGGGCCGACATCCCTGTAAGATGCCTACCCTGATAGGCACATTGACATCCCTCAAAGTATTTGCAAAGCTATGTTGTTTTGAATGAGTTCTGTTTGTATATAAGAGCACCCAGGTTTTTTGTGCAAATTAAAATAATATATTTGTCACCTTCCATATCTTTAGCAGCAAACCACTGCCCAGAAATTAATAATACTTCATTTTCTTGTAACACAGCTCCAGTTTGCATTTCGTCCTGCAGCAGTGAAATCATAATTCTGTTTTGATGTGTTTGATAATAGTATAATTTTTCACATGTCAGCAGATTTATGATGGCATAAAACCAGGATCATTACTTCCATGCAGGAGAACATGAAGGAGGACCTGAGATATAAGGAAGAATAGAGTTGTTCACAAACATATTTTTATTGCATAATAATCAAAAAAAAAAAGCAAAGGTTTTATCTTCCGTAATATCTCCTGTCTATGAATCTGTTCTCAGAAACACTTTTTAATGAAAAAGATAGCATACAAAGGTTCTGAGCTCTTGAAAGATGGATATTATTTTAATACATAGTGTCAAGAGCATTGGACCTTTCCTGATTTGCAGTCACAGATCCACTGTGCTGTAATGGATATGGCACTATAGATATGCTCATTTCAGGTCAGGCAACCTTGTCCACTTTATTTATGATTATTATTAGCAGAAATGCTAGCTGTCAGATGCGATCACCATGAATCAGCCCAAGGCCCCATTTAAGAGAAGCTATAAAGAGTCTTTAGGAGAATCACCAGCAGCCCTGTCAGATCTCACAATTACTTTTGAAGTTCTGACACATTGGAGAGACATCATTTTTTTCTTGAGATTAAAATCTTGTCTTTCAGTGCTTTTAAGTGCGTTATTTGTATGTGTAGGTGCTTCTGCACTCATTGTCATACATGAAGCATCAGACTTAAATTGACAGCTTTTGAGAGATAAAGCTTGATGATACCCTTCAGTGTAGCCGTGGGTTAAATTTTGGGCTCTCCATGGGTACATGTACAGTTCAGACAGCCCAGTGCTGTGCGAAAAAAATTAAAAAAAAAAAATTAAAAAAATTGTTATTTACCTTACGTTCCGATACCTATTGAAGAACCATGAACCACTTAAGCTTTTCCCCTGAAGTAACCTATTTGTTTAATAAACATTTCTGTATTTGTAGCATTTAATATTGGTACTATGACACAACACTGGTATATATTGCCCCAAAGTGACTGCTTATGGCAAAATGAGAGCTACGTAGCTCCAATATATCACTGTACATTTCAAAGCTTTGTGTAGCGGCCCTTTAATCCACCTTGTGTTGCAGATATTACTCCAGACTCCATTTTACAGGTGCAGCAATAAAGGCAGAGAGCTTTACTGACTTACCTGATGTCTACAACTAAGTGAGAGCCAGATCTAGGATTAAATTGCAGGCACCCTTGACTCCTAACCTCAACCCCAACTGACTTAGCTGTCCATCTTCCCTTGCCCTTGCTGAGCAGTGGAGAGGAGGGTTTTGTCTGCTATTTTCTTTTTGTGGCAACCCCTCCTTCTGTCTCCACCCACAAGCACCTATGCAACTGCGTTTGCTCTGATTTCTTTGCTCGCTCTGTTAGCCTTTTCCCTGTAGGAAACAATTGGCATCCCAGCTGTTTTCCTGGCTCTGACTCCAGTCTCTCTCTCAGGGAGGCAATGCTGTTTCGAGTAGAGCACTGAAGTGCTAGAGCATCATCATCACTAGCACCAATTATATATTATTTTTTAATACCTCAGAAATACCAACTGCAATGGCCTAGTGCTGCTCCATGGAACAGCAACGACAAGGGTGCTTTTATAGTACAAAGTCTCTTACGTCATCAGGAAGTGCATTCAGGCTTAACTCCATTTTAACCAAGCCATATTTGTATCCTGGGAACACAAGAGAGACAAGAGGGAGGCAGGCTAGGTGGCAGATAAGGGCTTGCAGGATCTGTGTTGTGTCCTTGGTGGTGCTGCTGGTTTGCTCTGCCGCCTTGGGCAGCCCATGCAATGTCTCTGTCCACTGGTAACCAGCTCACAAAACTAGATCATGGCCTTGTGGAAAAAGCAGCAGAGCGTGGTCCTTAGATCAGAAGTGTTACATGCCTGCTTCTTGCTCTTCTGCCCTGTTAGTATCTTTTCTCCAGTTCAGTTTGGCTGCACGAGGCCTTTACTCTAAAACAACTCTCAATGCAAAATGGGACGGGGGGATTTCAGCCATGCAGCTTTGCTGCTGCTTCCAGGTACGTGATCCCGTCAGCTCTAAGCTAGCAGCAGTGCAGGAGTGAGGTTTACCCAGCAAAGCCAGGCCCTGCTTGCAATTCCCCTGCAATTTGCATGAATGCGTTGTTTCTGCCTTTTCCCCCCTGTCCTACAGAGGATTCAGGACTGCCAGATCTGTGAGGAGGCCTCCCCTGGGGATGGCAGAACAGGAGGGGCTCTGAGATAACTTGTTGCAAGGTGAAGCTTTCTGTGGAAAATGTAGGGATGTTCTGAGGCTGTTTGCTTTCCAGTTCCATTTGGGAATAGATTTGGGTACCTGAGGGAGCCCCAGTCCACGTGGCATGTTGTGAGGCCTAGGGGCTGTCATGCGTCATTGCTTGCAGCGCTCTGCTGAGCGAGGAGGCTTCTCCGCCAGGGAGGGTCTCTCCTTTGATTTCTGTTCCCTCCAGTTGATGTTTGTCAGAGCTGAGGCTGTTTGACTGATGCCGGCAGGGCGGAGCACGCAGGGCTGTGCTCTGTAGCCCAGGCAGGCTGGGGGAGCAGCCACCGTGTGGCCCCAGTGCAATGCGGCAGCGAAGGCTGCGGACATGGGAGGGTGAGGAGGAGGCACTGCCAAAAAGGTGAGGCTCAGGGGAGGGAGTCCTTGTAAAGGGCTTTCATGTTGGGTTGCTCTGGGCCAGCTCAGCCTTCCTGAACTCTGAGTATCACAGAGCATCGGAAAACAAAAAGTTAAGGGATGCTGTTGATGGTAGGGCCAAATCTGAACAAAACTGGGGGAGAGCCAAAGTTCCCAAATGCTGACTTCCTGACGTTTAAATGTGTGCCCTGAGCTGCAATTGTATTTCTCAGCATTTGCAGGACCCTGATCCTCCCAGTCCAGGATAGGATTTGCCTCTGTGTGTATGTGTCTGCACACACTTTAATCTTCTTTGCACAGGGAACCTGTCTGCCTATAGATAATTAAAGTTTCTTGCTGCAGCATTTTATTGCTTTTGCAGTAAAGTTTCATGACTCCTTGCGGCTCTTTCACAGTTCTGAGTTTCACTACTAAAGTAGAACAAATTGCTACATGATTTTAAATGCTTTTATAAAAAGACAGACTGTTAAGTCATGACAATAATCATCTACAATTAGAGCACCTGTTTTGCTCTTACCTGTGTGCTCTGAATTTCACTGCTGGGATGGTTTTAAAGATGGAGATTTCAAGGTTCCTGGAAAGCCCTGAAAACTCCATATTCACACACATTGCCTCTCTGAAAGTACTTACCCAGCCTACGAAAGCAGCAGAAAAAGCCAGAGGCTGAATCTGTGGGCTATAAATTGTGAAAGTCCATCTCCAACCAATATTACAAAGCAACACGTTTTGAAACGTGGCCAAAATGATAATGGTGAAACAAAACGCCAACAAAAAGAGTCAGCTTTTTTTGCTGAATCCAAGTGAAAAGGAATTTTGTTCATGTTTAGACTGCCTTAAGGCACTGTGGGGAGCTGAAAATTGCCCTTTGTATCACAGAGCTGTAGGGCATCTCCAGCATTTTTACTTTAACTTGCTTACAATTGATGGTAGCTAATTGATATCCTGTATTATTCCCTTACCATGACAAAGGATGTTACAATTATACAGCAAGATGCTGTGTGCGTGCAGGTGACCCCTTTATGCATTTGACTGCTGGCTGGGGGAGCAGAGGGAGGGGCAGTATGGGCTTCAGCTCCACTTTTTTTTGTTCATTAAAACAACAGCATTGATTTTCCCAGGTCAATGCCAGGCCATTTCATGCAGCAAATCTGTGTTGAAAGGGATCAGAGTAATCATTTTTTACACGCTTGACTACTGCGTGCCAGCACTGAGCTTTCAGCCACATGAACATAGGAATGATTTAATAGAGGAAATGGCAGCAAGCTATTGTGCACAGTGAAGGCTCCATGCAACATGCATGACTGAGTCGCACACCATTAGGTCGGGTGTAAACAAAACCTGCTCCTTACGCTGCCACAGAATTAGCTCGCAGGAATGCCTCTACCACTGTCCCATCGGCATCTAACGCTCAGGCTGCAGAGCCCCTTCCTTCTCCGTACTCTAGTGCCCAAGCCTCTAGCACAGATATGTAGTGCAGTACAACAGTAACAGTAACCAGCTCCTTCAGTAAAACCCCAGCGCTGAGAAATACATGTCAAACCAAAATCCAGACCAAGAGCAGATAAAGATGTAGAAGAGACTCTGGCTGTTTTTTATTTTTTTTTGCTAGGGATTGCGGTGCTGAAAACTCAGCCTCTGTGATGTACATCTTCCCTGGAGCGTCTCCCAGATTACTTGTCAACCTGCCACACTGCAGGAGGGCTGCTTCGTCATCTAGTTTCAGCAGTGCTCATTCACCAGCTCTAAACTGCCCTGAAAGGCTGCTTTTAAAGGGAGACAGTTATTTAAGAAGCTTGCTTAAAAAATGAACAGGATGAGTAGAAAAAAAATTAGATGTAGGCTGTACCTCAGCATGTTCTTTATACATTTAGAAGTTCCTTATATGTATGGAAGCAACATGTCTAGTATGGCTGTGGATGGAAAACTGTAAATAAGAGTTGTTTTATTCCTGTGTACAGCAAGCAGTTGTTTCAAGTGTCCTTGTACTTCTTACTGATTCACAATGGCAGGATTGCATATAATTCAACACAGAATAAGGCCTGAATTATTTTGCAGTGAGATGGGCATAGAAGATTTAATTCTGAATGATAAATCCCATTAGTGTTTCCTACTACAGCTCTTCAGGTGCAGCATGGTCCTTCCTATGCAGTCTGAGTTTCCAGGATAAGTGAATTCAGTTTAGATTTTCTGGCAATTAATGCCAGAATTCTTTGGTGTTTTGAGGACTCATCTCAAGATGGGCAGCCTAAATATTTCCGATAAAGTCTCCATGCCATCACAGGGACTTTCCGCTGGAAAGCATTGGCATTGTCGAGGAATTGGATCTTTGCACTGTGCATACTGCATGAAAATCCAAGGAGGAACGAATAGCCGTGCACTGAGGAAAGGGCACTGTGAAATAAACTAGGAGGAGGGAGGTCAAAGGAAATGGGAGGGGTTGGTTCAGTCATGGATGGGCGATTATGCCCATGAGGGCAGATCCTGTAGGAAGAGGAAAAGAGAGAAGTCAGTATTGCATCTTCAACTCAAAGCAGCAGCCCCATTGTCAGACCGGGAAGAGCAGCAGGGGGAACAGACAAATAACCTTTGCCAGTAAGCAGACAATTTGATGTTACAGTAGAGGTTGATACTACTGCTGCTTGGAAATGAAGCTACAGACAGAGCGGTGTGTGCTTAGGGCGCTGCTCTCCTTAGCCAGGACTAGTTTTCCTAATTACCTTCAGTTTGTATGGACTTTCTAGTGAGAAAAAACAAAACGCTGAACAGGAATACCTGCACACAAAGGCAGTTTTACTTCCAAAAATGTTTAAGGCAGTGGGAATAGCTTTGGCAATGCATCTTGCCTTTAAGCTCTCACTATAAACTTCTGGAATTATGCAATATCAAATTACAGTTTACCTGTCATGCAAACGAAGCAGTGAGATTGCTTCAGATAAATTTTCAGCCATCCCAGGTAAAGCATTTGAAGGTTTAATAGTCATAAACAGGAGTAACAGAAGTTTTAGACACATAACAGTGATCCCTCCACCAAGACAACAGCACTCCCCCAAGGAGCAGCCAGTTCCCACAAGAGATGCGCTCCCCTCAGTGGCTGCTCTTAAATGAGCCCAGGGCAGCCCCACCCTGGGCCCATCCCTTCCAGTCACTGGGGGGGCACAGGTGCCAACAATCCACTTTTACACTGCACACCTTCACTGCTGTGTTGCACCTTTCATCTTAATTAAACCTTCTCCAGTCTTTGGTAGGGCTGAACCTGCTGAACCTTAACCAATTGCTCAAAGTAGAACAACTGATCTCTTGCTAAAACAAACCTTGTATTCTGTGCATTTTCAGGGCTATTTCACAGTGTGGTTACTTGTGCTCAAGCTGGGCTCGAGATGGTTTATTCTGACTGTGGATAACTTCAAGCTAAGTGAAAAAGATACTCTCCAGGACATTTATAAAACAACATGTTCCTTTAACATGTCACATGGCTATAAATGACAGTGTCGTTACTGTGTAGTGGGTTCAGCTTACAGGGTTCCTTCCTGTCAAGAGACACTGTTGTTTTCTGTACCTGGACTAACGGGCAGCCTGTTAATCAGTGCATCTTTAGAATAAACTGGATTCAGTTTTGCCTCCCTGCAAACATGCAAGAGATATTTCATTTCTCCCTGAAGCTCTCTGAACCTCAGATAAATCCCGTGTCAGCACTCAAGGCTCAGGTAAGAAGACTTCCCCCTTTCTCTTGCCTCTGCCCCACATGCAGAGGTACCTGCACAAGCAGCCCCTTGTCCCTTGGGCACAGTGGCTGAGTAGTAGTAGTAGTGCCTAAATCCTTTTGGTCTCAAGAGATGCTTGGGATGCACTCAGTGCCTTTCACAGCTAAGCAAACAGAGAGCTAGTTTCTCCAGGGGGGCTGAGCCCTTTTGTAGGATCTCCTTCCTGCATGCAGCAAGTTGTAACGGTCTGCCAGCCCATCTCACCTCCCTTTGCATACACAGCTGCTCTCATTGCTGATGAGAGTACCCTCAGTGCTGCAGTTTGTCGGTGCCTTCCCAAACTGGGTCTGTCATTGTTGCCACTTGTTAGCTATGCTGACATTGACTTCCTGTGGCTGTTACAAAAGGTCTAAAAAAGCTAGTGCTTGCTGGTATTCATTTGTTCTGGCATGGGCTCATTTGCCAGGCTGCAGTTTGATTAGCAGCATGAGTATGACGGATGTCATGGGATGGGCAGGTCAGGTCTGAGGTTGTTTGGTACAGAGGGGTCTTTAGAGCTTCTTGTCTGCCTGACTTGGCTTTTGTCTCCTTTTCTTGCATGGGGTTGTCTTGGATGCACTGGAATAAAAGCTCTGTAGACTAGGTTTTGCAGGTAGACAGCGAGACAGACCATTCTCCTCCATGTTAAACTAGCATTTACAGGTTAATTACTGGTTACTAACTGCTGGTTTCTCACACAGATTGCTGCACTCAGAAATCAATGGGACAAAATGTGATAGTTCAGTTCATGAAGTAGCAGAGAAATAGGCTCCCAGGAATGAAAGTGGATGATACTTTGCTACTTGCGAATCCATAAACTTAAGCAATCAATGGATTAATTTTTTTTAGTTTTCATTGAAGCATGAAGTTGGCAGACTTGTTGAAGCTATTTAGATTCATGTTTCAATGAATGTAGTGCTAAGAATTCCTGTAGATGATTTTATGTTGTTTTTAAAATAAAATCTGCATGATCATTCTGCATCCTCTCCCTGCTGGCATTGGTTTTGTTCTTCCAGCCAAGAGAGTCAGTTAATAGTTTCATTCAAACTTGCCGGCTTTGGCTTTTGTTTTTGTTTCTCCCATCCCTGATGTCTCCTAGCAGAGACCGTGCAGGACTTGTCAGCTACAAAACTCTTTTGTCTGTAACCCAGCCATGGCTCTGATTGAACTGGGCAGGAACATGTAACCAGTTGTTTTTTTTTTTTTTGTGCGTCTGTTCTTTCTCCTAACAAACCATATGCTCAACTTCCCTACTGCTGCCATCAGGCCAGTGATGTGCTTTTTCTCCCTTGCTTTACCTGAGGCCCTGACTTGGCAACTCACTTGGCAGATGCTTTCCATATGGCATAGGCTTTATCAACCATGGTAAATATTCTGCTCTCGCAGTGCTCCCATCCGCTCTGCGGGTATTATCAAGCAGAGCTATTGATGCAGACACCGTGCCTCACCCTTCTGCCAGTCAGTTGTTGTTGCCGCTGTCTTGCTGGAGTTTGCATGTAAGTGAGGAATGTTTTAGAAAAATACCGTACTGAATGGAAATGAGGCTAATTCAGCTCTGTGGCGATTGCTGAGCTTGGATGTTCTTACTGCAGGCATTTTGTCCTCACCAGTTTTTTTCACTACTCTAGCCACTCGCCTGGTGTTGTGCCAAGGACTCGGTGGTGCCGTACAGTCCCTCAGTTCCAGCATAGCAGAGGAACTTGGGCATCAAAGTGCCTTTTGTGCTATGATAAAAAAAGAGCAAGACTGCACCTCCCCTAGAGATGGTCTGTTGGGAGGCTGGCTGGTGCTTGCTCCGAGGCTGTGAGAGCAGTACCAATGAAGAGAGAGGACCACAAAGC
The DNA here is from genome assembly GCA_013396635.1 of Penelope pileata. NCBI lineage: Eukaryota > Metazoa > Chordata > Aves > Galliformes > Cracidae > Penelope > Penelope pileata. Next base: position 1,446,854 of record WBMW01000788.1, read on the forward strand.
CAGGCCAGTTACCACCTGCTGCTCTGGCCCTTCATCAGCATGCCTGTACACACTGAGAGCCGAGCAAAGGGAAGCAGACACAAACTCCGGAGGCTTTAGGGTGCATACGCCCTCTGAGGATCAAATCTGACTGTGCTAACGCAATGTGGCAATTTCTGCATTTGCAGGCTCTCAGAGACGGAGGCTTATTCCAGCTTTGTCCCTTGATACCTCTTCCCCAGCGAGGAAGCCTGCCAACAGCCCTGGGGTCCGCTGGGTGGATGGGCCCCTGCGAAGTGCACAGAGGGGGCTGGGAGAGCCCTTTGAGATCAAAGTCTATGAGATAGATGATGTGGAGAGACTCCAGCGGCGACGAGGAGGGGACAGCAAGGTGAGTGACATACCTGTGAGCTGTCTTGGAGAGAGGAATTCAGATCAGAAGTGCAATTCAGAGGAATGCAGTCAGAAGCATGTAGTATCATATGGTTAATTCAGTTGGCAGCAACTTAAGAGCAGTTGTAACTCAAGTAATGCCTTCTTCAGTAGCAGCTAGCAGATATTCATCCCTTGTATTTTTGCCCCTTGCTAATAGTCCTGGTGGCTCCTATGCTCCAGCACTTCTCTCTTCACATGTCTTTCAACAAAGCAATGGTGTCTCAAGTGCTTTGATGATATTGTTTCCAGAATAGCTAATTTCTTCCCACTGCCAATCTCACCCCTCAAAACTTAAAAAGAGTTAGAGAATTGTAGAGATCTGCTCCTGAGAAATACAATTATGAAGAGTGTCTGAAGTTGGTGTTTTCATGATAACTGCGTATATAGTCTTAATTGTTATTTTAAGGCATTTTTCCTTCTGGGCTCATGTCACTGTTAGGTTGTTTGTGGTGTTGCTGTCTGATATAGTTTTACAAGGAGAAAAGCATCCCTTCTTGGAGTGGTGTTTCCACTCACACAGCAGATTTGCCTACAGGGCAGAAGGCAGAGCAGTGTTGAGCCTCTCGCACAGGCTTGGAGGAAGTTAGTTCTGGGACTGCCCCCACCCCGGTAAGGGTAGCACAGCCCTCACCGTGGCTTCACTTACTGCACATGTGGGTGGCTGCCACCACTCAGAAGTCACGCGAGGCCAGGCAGAGTGTGTCCAGACAGCACTGCAGCCTGGGCTGTTACTGTGCCCCTTATCGTTACAGAAGATACATCGCCATTATTAATAACGGTGCATTGATAGAACTTTTCACAACAACATTTTTCTTTTGTTAAAAAAAATAGTTTTCTTATTTAATGATGTGACTACTGCATTTCTTACGCACCGAGCACAGAGATGCACTTAGGATTTTAATACACCAAGCAATGGATTTCCTTCTCCCAAGAGCTTATTTTTTTCTTAGCCAAACTTCCAGTGACAAAAACCAGAAATGTTTTACAGTTAATCTGATTTCAAGATGCTGTCTGTTATTAATTATTATGGTTTATTATTAACTATCATTGCAAAGTCTCCAAAGCTCACTGATGGAAAGCATCAAAATAATAATAATAAAAAACCACAGTGAAAATAAAACAGATGATAGATGATTTCATGCAGTAATTCATATGCTTCCAGAGTAAATGGCTCGTTGTCAGTATTATTGATTGGAAGATCATGTGGATGAATGGATCTGGGTATTTCTTCTCCTCTTCACCTATTCCTTCCCTGCTCATTTTTCCCGGTTGGCAGGAAGTGATATGTTTCAATGCCAAGCTGAAAATCCTGGAGCATCGCCAGCAGAGAATCGCTGAGGTCAAGGCCAAGTACGAGTGGTTAATGAGAGAACTGGAGGTGACCAAACAGTACCTGATGCTGGATCCTAATAAATGGCTCAGTGAATGTAAGAACATTATTTTATTGCTTGAACTCATAAGTGTCCTTTTGTTTATTTCACTGTGAGGAGGACGGGGAGTAGAAAGGTTTGCTAAGAATGAGATGTGAACTACTGTGTTTGTAAACTAAAACAAGCTGGCATTTGACCTAAGGACCTAAATTTAGATTGACTGTATTTCTAGAACTAGTCTCTGTAATTCTTATTAAATGTTGACAGTAGAACTGAACAATCATTTTTGCCTGAGAGCTGAACGTTAAAATGGTACAGCATTGTAATGGTGAATTTTGCCATTGGTAGATTAACGTTCACACATTTCAGTCCACGGCTCCAGAAAATGAGATTTTTTTTTTTTTGTCCTCAGATCACTGAGACATATAAGCAATATTATAAATTTGCTCTTCTACCACAAAATAACACTGCAGAGCAAACTTGTCCCTTGGCACCAGTGGGCTTACATGAGAAATGAACTTGGCCCATTTTTCATAACTGTAGATGTGTAAAGTTCAGAGCTTAAAGGGCATTCACATGCAGATGCAGAAGAACCTCAACATCTTGAAGGAAAAAGATAAAGCGTACTGCAGTAATTGTACAGCAATTTTTAGTGTTAGCAAGCAGATGAGCTCATGTCAAAGAGTTCTCAAAAAAAAATTTTCATTTTTTTTTTTCCACGATAATTGCATATGGTAAAAGGAGATTGGGTGCTGTATTCTCTTAAAGCATCCTAACTCTTCCTTTGATGACTGCCATAAGTTAGCATCAGATTAGTACATCCTGCAAAACAATGACAATATAAGGCAAAAGGGACAGATTTAAGGAGAGCAGAGAATTTGCCATACATTGCCACCTGCTTGTTGTGTGATGCCTTTACTTCTGATTCCAGTGTGATAAGTTCAGGAAGCCTCAAGAACGGCACAGACGGCAGGGCTTAGATGAGATGTGATGTGCTGGTTAAGATCACACAGCTCCCACTCAGCTTCCAGCTGTCTCTGGCAGCAAACAGGAACCTACAGTGGCATGGTTGCTGTGTACACCTTCCCTCACCACTCTTAAATAGGTTAGTGAGAGTTGCCCATAACAGGGAGAGGTGTGAGGAGCAAGGAAGTTGGAGGATGGTTTCTGTCTCTGAGTTAGGAATTCTGCAGAGAACTTGTCCTTCCAGGGCAGAGCACTTACTTGTATCTCTTTCTGGTCAGCAGAATGCAAGAGAGAGTCAATACATCCTATATACATGCTCCAGCGTGGTGCTGAAGTGAGCCTTGAATGGAAACAATCAAAATCAGTGTAAAGAGATGTAACTTGGCCTGTTTTACACTTAGCTGACAAATTTCCCCATCATGTTCAACCTGTGTGTTCCTTGTGGGAGCAAACATAAACGTGAGGCTTACAAGTGTTTCGTGCCAGCTGGTTTCCTTGCAGTGAGCCATGTGGTTGCTGGAAGAGTAGTGCTGGTGGCTTTTCTGAGGGAGAGACGGAGCGTGGCAAAACTGGTGTGCAGTTCTGGAGAGGATGGCAGAGCATATCGCTCAAGAAAGCATCCAGTGCAATCTTAACAGTATTGCTCACTATCAGCAGACTGATGAGCTATTTTAACAGAAGACGCAACTTAAAATGACAACAGGAAGCTAAAGATAATGTTGTATACAGTACCAATGTTCTTGAAGGCTTGAATTAGATCTGTCTCTCCCAGCAACTAGTACTGGGTTTTGTTTACTTCTTCTGTCTGGGTATTTTCTTTCCTACAGTTGATCTGGAGCAGGTATTCGAGCTGGATTCTCTGGAATACCTGGAGGCCCTGGAATGTGTGACTGAACGTTTGGAAAACCGTGTCAACTTCTGCAAGGCCCATCTCATGATGATCACCTGTTTTGACATCACCTCTAGACGCAGATAAAGAGCGAACCTCAAGAGAATTTCAGTGCACATCTGTGCCATCCTCCTTTTCCCTTCTGAATGGCATCCCAAAGACAACAGAATGAGGATGAAGGTTGGAGTCAAGTCTCAACTGTGCGTATGAGAGATTTGCTTTACTATATGGAAGAGCAGTACTAAAAAAAACAGGACAAGCATGAAAAATGGAGATATAAGGATGTTGATTCTCTTAGCCTAAAAGAGCACTTTGAGGAACCTTTAAGGATATGTCTGTAAATAAGAACTGCTGGCAGAAGAGACTTCTTTCCCTGCGCTAGCTGAGGGAGGAGGGAAGGTGGCTGTAGGACTTCCAGTGAGAGGTTCATTAAAAGAAAACCTATCCAGAAAGACTGTTTAAGTGCCTTGCAAATCTTTATTATCCAAACATTTATGTTCATACTTTCTTGTGTACAGATGGTGCTAGTTGAGAAAAGAAAAAGGAAAAAAACAAACACACTTTTGAAATGTATTTACAGCTTGTTTTTCTCTTGGTGTTTTCTCCTACTTCAGACTTGCTGTTTCTAAGTAACTTGTGTTTGTAGAGATATTTCCTAATCAGTACAACATATGAATAAATGTTAACTGTCTTTTATTGTTACCAGAGTAAGGCCACTCAAAGAGAAATTCAGCTTCCCAGATGACACACGAGTATTTCTAGCAGTGAGCAAGGTTTGCTTATACGTTCTTCTGTAAAATCTTACATGTTAGAGGGCACAGTAATTTTCCCAACCTATGAATTCGGCAGTATGTGAGGGAGGAAAGATGACATTATGATGAAGTAAATATCTTTTCCATTTGATTTAACCCCCATAACTTGTTTTCTTTTTCATGTCTTTTTACCTTTGTCCTGGCTAGAGCTATAGATGAGGAGGCACTTTTATCCTAACCCCCTTTTTCTGGGACTAATAACTCAATGGAAAATTACTCTTCAGGGTAAGGGCTCCCATGCTTGTCAGTCCAAAACCGAATGATTTATTTTGTCCTTCTTTCTTGATACCATGACTGATAAAACTTAACTGTGCTGCTTTTTGGCACTCATTTTGGCAAAACATGTTTTGTCAGCTTTTGGTCCCTGGCCCAGTCTGTCCATAGCCACAGACATACCTGGGAAGTGCAGAGAAGTGCAGGCCCCGTTCAGCTCAGCTAGTCCAGAAATAAACAGGAGTCATGAGTGAGCAGACATAGTAATTCAGGCATGTTGGTTATATTTTCCTAATCAATACTCCCTTATTGGAAGTATGACAGAATTCACATTGACATCAATGGGTGACATCATCTAGTGGATGACAATCCTGCCCATGGCAGGGGGGTTGGAACTAGATGATCCTGAAAGGTTTCTTCCAACCCAAGCCATTCTATAATTCTGTGATTAAAAGAGAAGGGCATTGGTGCAAATCCAAATGTTCAATTTGTTTGTGTCTTTATCTATAAAACAGAATGTGGGAAGGAACATCCTTTGTGTTACTTAGAGAAGTGTTTGAAATTTGCATTTTAATTACATATGAACATACAGATTTTTTTTCTTGCATGGGTTTATTCTTCTGTTATATTGAAATAAGCCCAGTCACAAAAATTCCTCTCACGTACCCTTCTGCGACCTTCCTGTTGCTTATGAGAAAATAAGAGCAGCATTTAACATACACTCAGTATGCATCAGTTCATCAACTTACTGTTCTTAAATGTAGATCTTCCTTTACCTGCACCATCACATTAATGCCATTTTACAACATGCCAAGCACAAACTCCATGGAGAAAAACTCATAAAAGTACTGATAGGTTTTTCTAGTGGTTACCTTAAAAAAAAAAAAAAAGATAGAAATAAACATTTATATATTTTCTTCCAATTCTCTATAATGTGTATTAACAAGTCTCATTCATTCTCTGAGCCTTGTCACTACATTTTGTAGAAAATCCTTTTTACATTTCATAGGATTATTTGGGGATAAAAAAGGTCCAATCTGAAAGTTGCTTCCTGTTCTATTTCACAGCATTTTCTTATCATGAATCTCATAGACATTAAAGACATGGGTCTGATCTCTCTCCCCTTCTCAAGGCAAAAAAAAAAAAAATTAAAAGAAAACAATGCAATTTCTCTAGGTTTGTTTCTCTTTGTATTGATTTTAGTGTAGCTTGTTAGCTTGTTATGTATTGGTTCTGTTGAGACATCTCTTCTCCATAGAGCCCCATGATTTCAGTACAGCTCCGCAGAGCCAGGAGAGTTCTGTGCTGGATGAAGATGTAGTTCCTTTGGGATATGGAGCATGTCTTTGTGGATTCAGACCTGCAGAGCCCCAGATTCACACTGTCAGGTCACATACATGCAGGACAGAGGCTTTCACAGCAGCTCCCACTTCTTGCTCACCTGTGTCCCTAGGTAGCCCTGTAGGCTTCCCAGGCGGTCACCTGTGTCTGCACTGTGCCTGTCTCCCTCCCTGGCCATGCCTCCACATTAGATTCCCCATCTGTCATACATAGGAAATTACATGTTGCCTTCTTTAGGCTTAAGCATTTGTGAAAATGTTATTTATTAGGAAGTGGTCATTGGGCTGACTGGATGCCATGTCTTTCCTCTGCTGAGAGCTGCCTGACCAAAACTTGGATGTTGTGTGCACTGGGGAGCTACTGTGAGCTGGTAGATGATGGCAAGTGGTACAGGAAAAGTGAACACACACTTGGCAGGAAGAAGGTGAAATCCTAGCAAATGGTGCAGCACAGAATGCATTATTAACAAGAGATGCCCTCTTACCTGTTCTGGGATGTATACAGATGTGGTGATGTTTCTGTAAATTAAACAGGCACATTTTACTTTATTTTTGAGGACTTAATGGCCATTAACACTTCTATCACATAGTATATTCATATTCTAAAAATCAATAGTCTTTTTTTTTTTCTGTCAGTGCATTTCAGCATTTGCAGCTGTATTTTTTTGGGAATTGTGTTGGCTTAATGCATAAAAGAGAATGTAAATTTGTGGAGATGTGACATCTGTGAAACATTTTCTTGGTTAAAATAGCTTTTTATGTTACAATTTATATTATTATACTTGAAATATCTGCAAAACAGATAATTAAAAGCATCATGACCTTACTAAAATTTCTTTTAGTCTATAGCAGCCAGCATTTTACAGAAGACCCATACACTTCTGCAAGTCATCAAGGAAGTTTCATTCTTTTAGCAACTGCCAGTATAACACTGCTTTTATCTTGATTTCTTTAAAAGTCATCAAGTTACCCAAAATACACAGGAGCAATGTGAATGGAATCCCTAATTGTTTGCATATTCTGGAATCAATCTCATTTGCCTGGAACAGCTTTAGTAAGAAACAGCAATGGTAACGCAATTAGATGTGAAGGTTAAATCTTTGTTCACGTAACAGAGGATCACGGTTCCTTATTGTCATGTTCTGTAATGACAGCAGAACGCCAGCCAGCCATTAGTCTGCATTACCATAGCTATGTTCAGGTCAGGGCCACTGGAGTAGTTTTGGCCTGAATCTGAAAACTTTTCATCTTAACATGTTTCAATGCTATTTGTATAAGGGACAGAACTTGTTCTGTAACCACAAATTCAGATGAGACCCCAGATTTGGGCATTTGGCTGTGAGCTGAATTCACCTATCCTGCCCTTCCCCACGAGTGCTGGCAGTGGGCAGAAAGCTTGGGTCGTGCACTCTAATTCCTGGATCATTCTTCGTAGCTACGTATGGCTTTTCTCATACCATTCATGCCTCATATTTGCTTCAGAGTGATTTCTTGTTAATTCATTCAGATCTAAGCAACCAGAAGTATTATTTCACAGAAAGGCAGGCAAGCAAACTGAGACCCAATCTGTCCTTTCTTAGCTCCTACACTGACGTCTATTGTTATTTATGCTGGTATAACTGAGGCACAATGGCATTGAGAGTCATGGGAATTACAGCAGAGTAAACCCAGCTGTGAAGAAAAAAAAATGTCACCTGCCATTTTTTGGCATTTAGTGTGTTGCTAGTTACGCAGTTGAAGAATAGAGTTCTCACCTGTTTGATACCCCCTTGCACTCCCAGTTTTGCCCAAAAGCCACGCACGGCGTTATCACTGACCATCCACAGGCTGCAATCCATAGTCTTGGAAGACTCCCAGTGTCATACAGCATAACTTGTGAAACTCCCAGCTACATAAAATACTAACTAGTATGGAGAAATGGTGTGTTCCTCTGACAAAAAGCAAGCTAAGTAAGAGCTGCAGATAATATATAGGTTTTTCTTTCATCTCCGAGCGTGGGAATTACAGATTCAGAACGCTGGGAGTAATGCTGTGAGTAAAACACATCCAGTCCCAAGCATGATCACAGGATAGACTTAGTCCTTTTCAAAATGTGTTCTTTTCATTTATCTCAATAATATGGTCTGTCTTAAAATAGCCGCTATTATCCATGGCATGAGATTCAAATTTTATGACAGCTGAAAGAAGGGGACTTTCTGACAAACATTGCCTTTTACAAATGTTTGTGATTTTGTAATTTTTTTTTTTTTTGTGAGCTAAAAATAATGATAAAACCGAAGGGGTTTATCAGCAACACCACCACTCCCCTGCTCCTCCACGGAGTACCTTTAAAACCTTTCTTCCATCACTCACCAAGATGATGAAGTTGACTTCTGCCGTGATATAGGAAAAACTGATGCTCAAAACGCTTTCGAGGGCTTCCTCCACAGGTCCTTTATTCCCACTGTTCTTCAGCCTATAAAGCTGGTTCCCATGTAGAGGCTGTTATTGAACCGTTGAAGCCTGTAAAAGTAATGCAAATTAATCACTCTGTATTTCAGGGTGTCACAAACTGAAGGCAAGCGATCTCACAACCACCACTGTTAAATACAACAACTTGTGCTGACGCATGATGCGTACACCCTGTCATGTCAATGGAAAGCCTGGACTCTTAGCTCCATGTGAGATAAAGCTTTCTGTCAAATCCTCATAGTTTGAAAAATTGTAATGGCTTGTAAGTTTCCATGTTGCAGAGGGCTGCCTAAAGCGAATAATCCCATAAACCAGAGGGTTAGTGACCCTCTGATGCCCATTCATACATGAGGATGGTCACACAGCATCAGGGTGCACCAACTCACGTCAGAGATCAAAGAATTTGCGCCACTGCATACTGATGGGAGTAAAAAATATTGTTCTGTTTCTCAAATCCATGGATGGATGACATACCTTGCTTAATCCTGATGTCCTCCTGGTCCTTGTTTTGTTACTCCATAGGCTTTTGTGTCGGCAACACCTAGCAGATTTTAGAGCCACAGGGCTGGATGTTGCTAGCTATTGCAAGACTTGAAATAGGTTTCCAAATAACCATGGCAAACAAAACTGTGAATGATTTGTCAATGCAAAGGTAATAATCTCTAGCTCTTTCATTTATTGTGTGCTCATCACAGGGTTATCTAAGCTTCCATACCTGCTCTTGGAACTAATAAACCATTTTATTATTGGCTTTATCTTTCCTTCTTTCTCTTTCTCAAGCAAACTTAAAAAAAATCAGTTTCCTTTGAAAATGTAGCACCCTTATCTTGACCCTATTGAAGTCAATATGGATTTTGCCACCAGCTTCACGAACAGCAGACTCAGTCTCACGCAACATTTTGAAGCGCACAAAGGGAGTGATTATTCTGCAAAGAATGGAGGTGCTGAAAGTGAAATAGTAACATTCAATAATATTTCAAACCACCTTCAAAACTTTCTCAGACAGGAAAAAGTCCACAACCCAATCCATCTTACTTTGAGTGGTCCTACTTAAGTATTGAGCAAACTTTATAATGGTAATAAAATGGTGCTTGAGGCAGTTTCAGCTTTATTACATATTCTCTATATACTATCGATATGGATGTATTCGCCCTCTCTATTGTATATGTATGTGTGAATATTTACATATAGCACACATACATATATATTTTATGTATGCATAGCTACTAACTTTTCTAAGTTTTACTTCTTCCCCTTCCATAGCTGAAACTGCTGGTTACTAACATCCACATCATATTCTATGTATGAAGGATATAATTTATTTGTAAACTCAGGATGTTCTTGTTTTATAGAGTTGCTTGTATTTTATAATTTATTTACACATCATGGTTGGAAATGCTTATCTAAGTGCTATGCATTGAAGTGTATGTTTGCTAAATTCATTTCACTCTGTCCATGGCTATGTTCTTTCTCACTATAACAATGGTATAAACTAGGGCTAAGGAGGAGACAAAACGATGGACACAGAACGTATGCTGGTCTCACCAACGGGAGATTCCAAATAGGATGTATCAGTAGTAGATAGATATATATTTTATCAACTAAATTTTATGAAAAAAAAAAGTAGAAAGAACAGCATGAGGACAAGTTGAAAATGTGGAAAGTCACAGCCATTTCCAGGTTGGTCAACAAACGCATTGAGCCTTTTGCCATTAAAATTGTAAAGTTTATGTTTGCTGGCTAAAAAATATCCCTTTTGTGGTATTTGAGGTGTGAAACATTGTCAAAAATATGATGTCTGGAAAAAAATCAAACTATAGTGGCATTAAATGTTTACTTTTATCTTACCGACATATCTGCCTCCCCCTCCTGTTTCGCTCTGGATAAGAACATTTATGAAACAGCAGAGAATAAGGTGACCCAATGTGCTGTGGTGAGGGTTAGGGCTGGGTGGTGTGTGTTAGTGAGGGTGAACCACATCAAACTCGACACCAAGATACCTGAAGGGGTTCTATCAAGCAAGTACTGCTGAGAAGCAGATTCACCAGAAAACATCAGTAAGGAATTACAGGGCTCGATAGCAATGACAGAAACATTGCAACCAAGCATAGCACCATTAACATCTCTGCTGCAGTCCAGAAACAGCAAGAAAACACAGTCACCAGGCCTGCAATGGTTATCTTTGCTTATAAGGTGGTTATGGATATGTGCCTCCTCATATTAGCAGGGATTGCTTGGTCAGCATCCGTGAGAAAGGAAACAAAACTGAGATCAAACAAATGATAAAAATGTGTTGGTAACTATTTATCATCTCTCACATCTGTGTCAGAGTTCCCTTGGCTGCCATGCAGGTATATTATACAAGGTGAATGTAAATAAAGAGTTTGTGTTCATTACTCCAGACATGTTACTCCCTCAGAGAGACAATGATGGCAGGTTCCGCCAACCCTGAGCTTCTGCTAAGGTGTCTGCAATTTCTGCTTCCTTTTATTCTTGTATGTGGTATTCCCTAGTGATAACGAAGAGTAGCCCGCTTGCATGGCAAGATGTGAATTAGCTCTCTCAGAAAATCTCAACTGCCCATTAAAGCCCCAAGAAGGAAACTGCTCTTCACATTGGAAGACAACAACGTTTTACTTCTTAGGGAGAAGAGAAATAAGGAAACAATTTAAGATCTCCTTTAAGACATGTCATATGCTGACGGATGCCCCTTGTATGCCCTATGCTAGGAGGGACACGTTAGCAATTCAGGAGTCTAAAGATTTGGTTGATAGTTTGACGGGCATTTAAATAATCCTTCCTTTTGTGTTGTTCCTTTATCAGCTCAGTGGCAGGGGATGCCATCACCTGCAGTGACCAGCACTTAACTAAAAATCTTAAGGTGACTACAGAGGCAACATCTGGCACATAACGAGATGGGTTGGCAGGGAGGCGGAGGGAGTTTTTCCCAGCAGCAAACCCTATGACTCCAGCACAACTTCAGCTATTGCCCCTGGGCCAATGAATTTACATGCTGGTGCCTCTCCACAGTAGCTGTAAATGAAGATAAACGGCCATTCTTTCATCTGTGGGCTGTTCAGAATAGCTTTGATTTGCTCTAAAGAGCTAAAAGGCTTATTGCCTATTTTTGAGGTAATTTATCTTCATTGCTGTTATCATGCAGCCACATCAGTATTAAAGAGCCTGAAGTGCCTTACAGTGACAAAACCAGAGAAAAATGGTTTAGCACAAGTCCTAGACTTTGTCTAAGACAGAACTGATGGTGATCTCTATACAAGCTGAAAACAAAATCAATTCATCGTTGGCCAGTTCTGAAGCCTTAGAGAGCTCGATGCTACACACCTCTGGTCTGAGGGAAGACTGCCAGGAAAGGTTTGGGGCACAGAGCGAGAGCAGGGGCACACACCTGGCAAAATGTAGGTGTCCCAGTAAGGCATGGCTGAAATGGTTGGTACCTCTTGTAAACCAGTGTCTCAGCCACGACCAAGTCTTTCCTTCTCTTTGAAGCCAACAACTTGCCAAGCTGAAGATACAAAGCAGGAGAGGGTTCAGCACGGAAACCTGGAGGGGCCCATCTCCTGATGTGGATCCTGAGCTCCCCAGCTCCTGGAAAACCAGGATGAGGGAAAGCAGTGGCCAGATCTGGTTCCTCTCCCACACTGCCCCCCACATGGTGGCTGGGGGATCTCACCTCATTTTGGTTGGCAGCACTGGCTGCCTTTAAACCACTGAGAAGGGAGGGGAGGGAAGAAAATTCAGCTCACTGCCTCTCATATGAACACAGAATTAATGTTTATCTCCTCTAGAACAAGGCCATCTGTGAGTGGATTTCATGTTTTATGATATCTGTTAGTATTCCTGACAGTTGCCAATCTGGCAGTTTTGGAGGCTGACATCTGCTGTTTAACCACCGAGCAACACTATGCTGGGCATGACCACTCAAATGCTCTACAGTGCCCCAAGGCCAAAACCTTTAAAAGCATGTAGGTAGCTTGAGGGTCTTATCTTCTTTCCCTTCAGGAATAACCCAGGCAAATGGTGACATGGTACAACCCTGAATGGCCAAAAATGATCCATCCCCAATGGACGCTTGTCAAGGGAAAAGATCTGCATTCATTTCCATGTGTGTTTACTTTTCGTCTCTTCCGTGGAACCCTATTACATGGGTTTGGCACCCATGCTTTGCATCAGATTGCAGATTTCGTGCCAGCCAACTGGCAGCCAAAAGTATACAGTTGTGTGCGTTTGGCACACATCCATATTCCTGTTTCTAGCTCCTAGCTGCCCAAGCACAGCCAGGCGCGTGGCTGTGGTGTGCGGGACTCCCCAGCTGGCTGCGGAAAGAAAGTCTCACACCTCCAACCGTGGAGGACCTTTGTCACTCACACACTTTCAAACTATCCTTGCCTCATTCCTTCCCAGTTTTTTTCTCTGACTGATTGGAAACCAGGGTAATGGGGAGAAATGTGACATTTTTCTATATTTAGCTTGTCAAAAGACAAATTCCTCATTGCAGTTACAATAAAGCAGAGAACGCGAGCACGAGTGCAGAAGCCAGGCTGCTTATGTGGCTGTGCTCCTCCACGCTGGAGCCTCCAGCAGCTCCATGCCACCCAGCACGGTGCTTTCCAAGCTGCCCCTTGGTGCTTGCTTGAAACAAAAGCACTAAGTCTCTCTGAAGGCCCAGCTCACTCCCGTCTCTTAGCTGGATGCCCAGGAATACAACTACAGAGAGAAGGAACAGCTGCAGAAGATTTGCAGCCCTGTGTTTATTAAAGAGCAAGCTGCCTGCTCTTAAACCATATGTGATGGAAACCCCACAATGCCCAGCAAGCTGCACCTCAGGAGCCCAGAGAAACACTGTAAACATCATTTTCTCCTAATTTCCAAGGACAATGGAAGACATCACAATTAGGCAAATAATTGAAAGATAACAGTTTGGCTTCTCCCCCTGCAGTGAGTGCCTCATGCTGCCCCAGGGGGCTAGTAGCTTGGACTGCTGCCTGCCATGAGCTTCCAGAGGCTCAGAGAACATTTCTGAAGGTTATAAGTAAAGCCATTAAGATGCTGTGAAACCCAGAGAAAAGCTTCTGAAAAGCATCTAAGCCTGGGCACTATAGGCTCTGCAGGCATGGGACTCTATTCTTTCTGCTGACAAGGCCAAAACAATGGAAGCACCAGTCCCAGTCTATTTGCTTGGCAATTAGCATTGCAGTGGCATAAAGTGATCTGCAGAGCAGGAACAAACACTATGTGTGTATTACATGAAAACCCAGCCTGGCAAGAGGGCTTCTCACCTGAAATCTTTCCTAGGGATGCAGTTAGTGCTAAGAGTAGTACAGGGCACTAAAATACTACAACAGTGGGAAAACTGTTCTAGGACTGACTCCTTCTATGAAATATTTCTTTATTGCCATTCTGAACAATTCCTACCTTGCTTATATGTGCTGTTACTAGTTAGCTTTCCAACTTTATTTCCATATTTTTGCAACATACACTGGTCCAAGAGGCAAGTTTTCCATGTGACAAGTTAGCGTAGACACCAAAGTCAAAGCATGGGAGCCTCCCCAGGAGGTCCTTGCAAAGCTCTGCTTAGTTTCTTATTAAGGCAGCAGCTTTAAAGCTGTTCTGAGATGGTCAGTGTCACCCCCATGTGTCACATAGTCCTTACAGGTGATGCTGGCTCTGCACAGCCCCAGTACCATGCCCCAGTGCAATGTAGTCACAGATCTGTTTTCCCAGAGGCCAGTGCCACCAGAGAGGGACAAAGGCAGGGTCCATGGGACAAGGGATGGCAGAGCCATCCCCACATGCCGGTTTGTAGCCTTGCCAGTTCTCTCATGGGCCTCAGACTCGCCATGGCACTGCACTGCCAGGGGCCTGCAGCAGGGACGTCGTCTCATTTTGGGATTCATCTTGTTGTCACACTGGAAGCAGAAAATCCACTGGGGCTAGGAGTGGGGGGAAACAAACAAACCAACCCTCTATAATCTAAAAGCAATGTCAAAACTAGCTATGAAGATTTGTTGATTTATTTTTTTCCCCCTCCTCAAACAGGAACTTTGTGTAAAATTGACCCTCACACTAAGCCATTTTGATCTCTTCGTAAGCTAGCACCATAAAGCATGGACGCTGTAACACTGCCTTATCTCGCCGGGCTTATAAACCTTTGAGCTTTGACTTGCCTCCATGATCCTAGAAATTCTTCCCTAGGCAAGGTAGAGAATGCCTTGAGCTTTTTTTTAAAGCACACTGATGTAACTTCTTACAATTTAACCCAAAATAATCAACATGTTTCAGATAGGCATGCCGTAAACCAATTTTTCTAAGAAATCACATACCTGGTCATATCCTACGGGTTTTACTCAGATGCGAGGCTGCGTAGACTGGTGAGGAGCTAGCCCAGCCACTGAGGGTTGCTTCTTCCGTGAGCTTCTGCTAGAAGAAAATTCAGACAAACCTGATGCTGGATGAGGCCTGGGCAGGGGGCAGAGGCTGAGCAGCTGCGCTCTGTCCTGACATCTGAGCACAGCAGCCATCTTGTGCCCTGGGATGGAGGCACATCTTCCAGGGCCAGGGCGAGGCCGTATCTCCCTTCTGGCCCCGAGCTGCTGCTCTGGTGGGGGTACTCGTGATGGCTGCTTTGAGATGAGTGAGTTGTTGTGCCCAGGAGGACATGGAGACTGATTTCTGAGGAGTAAGCATCACTTGCCATCTCCTTCCCCTGCCAACAAATCTGTGCCTGGATTCATCTGTAGGCCTGAGGCAATTTGGGGTTTCCACCATTTGAATTTGGCAGACTGCTTAAGGTTTTTCAGAGGAGCTGCAGATGGCACAGGGAATTCCGGCCTAATGACAGGTGGCACTGCAGAACCATGGGCACAGAGAAGTGGTCATGGTGCAAAAATCAATGCAGTCACTGGGGACCTGTCCTGCCTGACTTGTTCTCCTACACTTGCCAGTAACGGAGCAGTAAGCGAAACACTTCCATGTCACCTCAAAAATGGTTACTTCTTACCTTTGAGCTTACACACACAGACAGGAGCTGAACACGACATCTTTTCACAAGGACAAAACCTCAGCGGCTTGAAGGGTGATGGCCCCGATCAGTGCTTGCTTCACAGGCAGAGTGCAGCAAGCAAGGCACCGGTTTCTCCCAGGAGCAGAGCTGGGAAGCGGGAAGCTCCGGGCAGAACCAGCATTGCTCTGGCCTTTCTGGTTTGCAGAGGCTTTCTATTGGCAATTTAATGCACCTTTCCCAATTCATACATTTTCTTGTTGCACTGAAGGTTGTCATAATAAAATAAAAATTAATAAGCCCTGCAATCAACACAATCAGCACAAACACATTTACAGAAAATACAAAATCAGATCTTTGCCTTTCTCAAGTTATGTCACAGTCAGCACAGAAAACACTTGGCAAGGGAAAATAATTCTTGTATACCTGCATTACATTGACCTTTCAAAATACCACTATTTACTGGTGTCTTCTACTGCAGATGTTCAGGAATTAACATTCCCAGCTCATGATGGAGAATCACCTTCGGACAGCATTCCTGTTAGCACGATGAGGAGCATCACTCCCCAGTAATGGTACTTCTTGATCACAGTCTTATGTAGGCTGTAAGCTGGGTAGAAGAGTTTTCCCCATAGCTGGAAGTGATTTTGAAAAAGAGACTGAGTAGGGAGCCAAGCGGGAGAAACCAGCTTGCCAAGGAGAAGCAGAAGGCAAACCCCAATGGTCCATGACCTTCATGCAGAGCCTGACATCTCCACGAGCCCAGCTCCCAGGCTGCCTCTCAGCGTCACGGCTGCCTCTGTGGGTATGGAGGTCAGTTCTTCCCCACGCAGTGTGACACCTACGACTCTCCAAAGACTACAGCAGCCTCTCCATCCTTCACCTGGCAGCTCTGGCTCAGCGAGTGCTTTGCACACACCATGGGGGTTCCTGCAGCAGGCCAAGGGGCAGCCCCAAGGAGGATCAGGACAGACCTCAGCCTATTCCACCACAGGGTGCTCAGCACCATGCCTGGCAAGAAGCACCTTGCTTACAGCAAGAAGGCAGCACCGAAATGGCTTCATTAGAAACAGCTTCATTAAATGTCAACAGGCAGGCACAGAAAAGAGCAGAGCAAAGACCCTGGGGGAGGGGAAGAGTGGAGCTCTGCTAATTTTCTCATCAGGCACCCCTCTCTGTTGCCGTCTCCTGGCTCCTGTTCTGAAAGTCAAGTGGAATTGTCAAGAGGAATCACCTGTGATTTAAAGAGCAGTTTTCCTCCAAGAGATATGTAAAATTGCCACCTTCCTATAAAGAGCCTCTAGGGACAGGGAATCAGAGCCCCTGAATTGAAGGGGCGGAGGCAGGGAACATTGCTCTTTTCTACATTCCTATCAGCCTTTAGCTGAAATGCAGATGGGAATCAGGCTCCTTAGTTGCAGTGAAGGAGACCACCAAGCGCTACCTGCCCGAGCACAGGAGATGGAGGGGAACTTTAAGTAATGAAGTCATGTGGTTATCTCCTTCCTCCCTCTTGGGAGGCAGGTAGAAGAGGAGATGCTGTGCTTTCTTCCTAGTGTAGGCATCTTTGGAGTTAAAAGGTCTTGGACAAGTTGCTTCAGCCCTGCCCTCTTGCTGGGAGCCCCATCAGAATTTGGTTAACAAGGAGCTGGAGCGTCTGAGACTACTGAAAACCTTGTGTGTATGTGCATTCCTCTGTGTGCGTGTGTCTCTAGCTATATAGAGATATATTTAAAAGAAGGTTAATTGGTCTCCTGGGAACTATAAAGAACTTGCTAGGTTCCTTTGTGTGAGCAGTGACTGTATGAAGCCTAATTACAGAGCCTGAGTTTGTTGGTTTTTTTTTTTT